>CAJQZP010000552.1:245000-405000 GCA_907164705.1 Parnassius apollo | reverse complement strand
ATCAGCATACAGCAGACAATTTACTTTAATGTCACCTAATTTCACACCCAAACAGCTATTTTTCAGCTTCTGTAAACAGCTGTCGAGATACAGTATGAACAGCCAGGAAGACATGACACAACCCTGTTTTATGCCCGCTTGGACGCAAAGCATGGGTGACAGGTCATGCCCTACCCGCACACAGGCTTTACAGACATAGTAAAGTGACTGTAAAGTCCTTAACAATCGACCATCCACACCATATTCCGGCAACAGTTCCCACATTTTCTTCCTTATAACCTTATCAAATGCTTTTTCCAGATCACACACATCCATCCACATAAAAGCCAGCTTTTCCGTGATCATGCGGAGAGAAAAAATTTGATCTGTGCATCCTCTTCCAGGTCTAAATCCGCATTGTGCCTCCCATAATAATCTTTCCGATTTCGTTGATTAAAACTACTTTTACGGATTTTATCGCGTTTATTTTAATATTATTTTTAATTCCCGACGTTTCAGGCGCTTTCCAGCACCCATGGTCACGGGGGATTGAGATGACTGACGTCCCGATGTCATTGTTAAACCCGGAGTACCTTCAGCTTTTTTAATTATTGCTTATGGTCCGATCTATGCAAAACGAACTGATTATGTCCTAAGGTCTTGCAGTGGTATGCTTGGGTTTAGTTTTAATTTTATTTATTATAGGATCCCAAGTAGGTGGTAGTACCCAGCCTTCTTCTCTATTGAAATTAGGATGTTTTTAATATCAATAGCCTCACGTCCTCATCATCAATCATCCTTGGTAGGAATCGGTGTTCTTTCGCGAGAATTTGTGGTGGTTCTATCAAATCTGATGTAATGGTTGGTAGGTGTGTTCTATCAAATCTAATGTAATGATTGGGGCGGTCTAGGATATGATCGCAAACTGCAGACTTCCCGGAACGTTGATGCTTCACATCTACTGTATGTTCTTTTACGCAGGTTCTAATTGATTTTTTTGTTTGTCCTATATAAGAGAGACCATATTCACAATCATGCTTGTACACTCCTGCATCTTGTAGAGGAATATGACACTTGACTGATGGTAGGAACTGACTAATCTTCTTCGGCGGCTTGTAGAATGTTCTAATAGAAGCTCGCTTCAAGATGTAGCCAATCTTGTCTGTGACACCTCTGACATATGGTAGTACAGCAGGCACACGCTCGACTGTGGCCGGCTTCACTCGGTCACTGTGACGTAGGCGCGGGACCCGAAGCTTGTTGTCGTGCTGAACTTGCTTGACGTGCTGAAGCTCGGCGGCCAGGTGTTTGCTGTCACAGATCCCTCGTGCTCTTTGTAACAAATATTTGCCCACTTTCCGATTTCTCTTGCATCCTACGTGTCAAAACCTTCGAGTAAACTTTACTTGCTAAATTGGTCAAGCTGATCGCCCGATAGTACCCGCAGTCAAAACGTGAACCTTTACCGTTATATAAAAGCACAATGACCGCGGATCGTCATCCGGGACACCTCCCGTCCGCCAGCACAAACTGCACAGCAGATGAAAGCTGTCCCAGACGTGAGGCCCAATGTACTTGACCAATTCAGCAGTAACTCTGTCTAGTCCCGCAGCCTTACCATATTTCAAACTTCGAATCGCACGTTCAATCTCTTTCATGCTGATGATCTCAGTGTCATCGAGTTCCGTGTTTGGCGTGCCAGTCACGGCGTCGCTCCCGGATCCTGAGCATGACGTCCGATTTTTCTGAGAGAACCTCATTGGTTTCCGAAAGCAATTTGTTCATTCGTAAGGCTGTCACACCGCTCCGGGACCTTCCAACCTATTTCCAGAATAGTTTGGAGTTTTCCTTAAAGTTGTGCGACAACCTTTCGCCGTTTCTATTCTACACCTTTCACGTACATCCTCAATCTATGTTTTCGCATGAACTTTCTGCAGCTTATATCTTTCTTTCATCTTCTCTGTCATATGCTTATCGTTACTAGAGGCCAAGTAGTCTAACCATGCTTTTTTCTTCTTCTTTACAGCTTCTCCCACTTCATCATTCCACCATGTGTCTCTTCTTTTACTACTACCTCTTTTTGTCGTTCCACATACTACTTCAGCTGCACTTACCATTCCATCCCTAAGGTTCTGCCATGTTCTTTCCACAAATTATTTTCTGCCGTCGATGGTGTCAAGCTTTTCGGCTACCGTCGTGTGATATTTGTCCTTAGTATCCGCTTCCTGAAGCTTCCAGCTTCGGATGCTACAGACCGACTGTGGTTCTGTTTCTGCCGTCCGGTAGCGCCAACCTGCGATCAAACCCCTAAATCTAGTAATTACTAGATAGTGATCCGTTCCCATGTCAGCACATCAACAATCTAATTAACAAGAAACAAAAGCATGCCGTTCGCAATTCTCTGTATGCGGTTTAACCTCAAAGTGCCCTGCAATATGTGAGTATTTTGACATACTTAGGATCCATATCTGAAAATAGTAGCTTATAACGGGATTAGTGCACGCAGTTAAGAGGGGGCGGGGGTTGATCTTTAAGCTAGGTAAGACGCATCATTTGACATACAGGAAGTCGATGGATTCAGGTGGCTCAGGACCGTGCTTTGTGGTATTCCTTGGGGGAGGCCTATGTGTTCAACAGTGTACTAGTAAAGGGCTGTAATGATGACGATGATGATTAAAATTAAATTTGCTGTAGGATTGCATTTAAATTTTCGTCACACGCATCTAAATCAAACCGCAATCACACTAGTTGTAGTTGAATCAACATTTAATGATCATGATAGCGTTGTTTAGTTTAATTACTTACAATTTCATTTTTTTATATTGCCACCAAACATAATTTTGAGTTCACGTTTATTTTTTTCATCTCATCATGATATTAACCTTGTTTATTGAAGTATTGTCCTTGATAAGTACTTAAAGGATATTAGAGATTCTTATTTATTTATACAGTACATTGAAGTAGTAAATGTGTATATAAACAAGTCTTGTAAATTATATTGTTACGTTTTTATATGCATAAGTATCTTTTAAAAATGTACATTACATTGATTTTATTAAAAAAATATTAAACAAAATTTATTCCGATAAATTATTTAGGCGAACTAAACAAGACTAATGAGCCAAATAAATTTACCAAAAAACAAATTATGTTAAAATAAATCAATTGCCTAATTATTAATATGTGTTACATATAGCCAGTTACATTTCTAAGAAGAGTTTTTATATTAAACATAAATTATTGGATTCTAAGATTTATTACAATATATGTTCAAACTACCTTCCTTCAGCCGCAACACAAGCTCGATATGTTTTTTAAAAAGGTCGGGTTATCAGGCGGGCGTATCTTCAGTTATTAACAAATTCAACTACTTACGTTTTTCTTTGCTTTAGTTAAGCTACATTTTCGATTGACTTTTATTTAACTTTTCCCTTCACCGCTCCTCAGTAAAAACCATCTAGTGAATTTAAGTCAGGTGAACGGGCTGGCCACGAGATTATACCAAACCGCCGTATATATCTGCCCGGGTATTTCTCATTGAGATATTCTCTAAATGAGCGGGCATAGTGTGCCAGACGCAATCTTGCTGGAATCACATGTAAATGCTCATTGGCACGTCTTCCACCAAATGTGGTAAATTATTTTGTTAAAAAATCTAAATAAACTTACCCATACCAAATTTCTGGCAGCTCAGAAGGTCCAATGACCTTTCCATTTAAAATACCGGGCCACATATTTATTTTTAAATGATTCTTAAATGATATGAGGCTCAGGATAAGTCCAGAATTGCTAGGATGGTAATCATGACGGTGAAAGCCACGACCAAAAGGTCAATTTTCTTAATGTCACTTAATTTTTTGATAATATACTAGGTAGGGCTTCTTTTCGACCTTAAATTCTATCTCGTGGTATCACGCGCTTTTACATTTCTGCCGCCAAAATAGCATTTACTACAATGCTGCCTTCCGTTCTGAAGGTTAAGAGACAGAGATTCGTTTTACTGGGTACGAAACATTCCATCTAAGTCTTCAGAGGTGGCAACACATCTGCATTTAAATGGACCACAGTATTAACCCGTCAGTTCCCAGCTAAAACGATTAATACTGCTAGCTCGCTACGCGTGACGCGGCGTTGCTAAAATGACCTAACCTTGAATTTGTCGTACATTTCTTTTTTGCCTGCTGTAAGTAATGAAGAAGTGGATTCTTGATAAGGTCAGCAGTTGATTTAAACATTGTTCAATCATTCTTTCAACAAAACACATTTTCATGAAAATAGCAACAAACAAGTTAAAAATTTGCGTTACGTTTCAAATGGCAAAGTAAAGTGAGTCTCATAAACCACATAACCCAAATTCATTTTAAGATGAAATTGCGAATATTTAATACGAAACGAGAATCCTTGCTACCGCTTATGTATTGTAAAATAATTTTATGGTTCATAAACTTTCCTATATGTTATAAGTATTGCCTTTCACATAAGTAAGCCTTTTTATCTAAGATAGTACAAATTCGTTCACGAAAACTATTTCGTTACTATTAAAGGAGCAGAAAAACTTAGTTTACCAAATACCAGCAGTAAGCTTGAGCTCTTACTGCAGTGTCAGAAATACTGCAAACCTACATGTCCACATCCACAAACCAATAACTCTTGTTTCTGGCCAGTCTATGGATTTCTGTTGAACTTAAATCTGGAACACGTGCCTGAGGTATTCAAATCTGCTAATTTTGATATCAATGAAACTTGTTTCGATGATCAATGATAGTTCAGATTTTTTTATTGAATAATGGTAACCAACGCGTATCCAGTTCACCGGATGGTAGTTAACACAAATATTAATTTTGTAACCAAAGTCGATAGGGATCATGTTGTGTTGTGAAGGAACGCACCCATATGATAGTTGCATTGATGCTTACTACTAATTGCGGTATTGCATCTTGTCATGGATCTGCGGGTGTTCTGCGGCTGATTCGACGCATTCTTGTGGTTTTGGTCAATAGGGGTATGCGTGTGGTGATATCTGCTGGGATGTCTGAGGGACCCTGGGATGGTGTAAGCTCGACGATAGTCGTATTGATGCTTGTTACATTCTCCAGCATTGCGTCTCTGCGATGGTTGTTTTTTTGGGCCACTATTCATAATTGCGCTCTCTGCGTCCTGTTTTGACTCATACCTAAGTAGCTTTGTGTGTCGGGTCGCAAGGCCCAAGTCGGGTCCCTTCATTACGGGGCTGCAGACGACGGATGTTTTAATAAGTGTGGGAGAGCGAAACCCTCGTATCCGGTATTTTATATATATATATATATATATATATATATATATATATATATATATATATATATATATATATATTATAATGTAAACCTGATATATGTGGAATAGGGACGTTTTATGTTCTTAACCTTTCTCGAGCCCTGTCTTCGTGAACGGGGTTCACTTAGCTAATAAGGTACTACCAACAACTTTCAATTGCTCTAGTGAATATTAATTCTTCCAAAAGAAACCTAAAAGAACTAAGTTACTAAACAAACACAACATAAATAAGGGACCTTACAAAGACGATCATACCAAAAATATTACAAACGGCCGATTATTAAACCTTTAGAATGATCATTTGGAAAGATCAAAACATATTTTATTCATCTTGGTCACATGTATTTAATTTTATTAAAAATGGGGGAAATTGATTACAAATTAACTATAAATAAATAATTTATATTAAATTATTTATTTATTAATTAATTAAGAGGGAGGGAGCGTTACATCCTTATTGCAGAATAGCTGGAGGACCTAAACACTATGCATATTGACCGCAATAGTGTCTCCCAACTGATAAATCTTTATATGAACATGGAAAAAACAAAGATCACGTTTAATATCCATGTCACAACAATGCCGGTAGTTGTTGGGAGCACTAAGCTCAAAGTTGTGGACGAGTGCGTTTACCTGAGAAAAATAGTTCGATTAGCTTTCGGGAAATTACGACACATCTTATCACACGACTTAGGGATCTTCAAGAATAGAGCTTACTTCCTTATAAAAGGCTGGCAACGCACATGTAATTCCCCTGGTGTTGCGGTTGTTCATAGGCAGCGGTAGTCACGTAACATCAGGTGAGCCGCATGCTCGTTTGCTCCCTCTTCTATATAAATAAATAAAAGCAGCGCGTGTTGCTAGTGATGACTTATAAATCTGAGACGTGGTCCTTCACTGCTGCCGTATGAGGACGCTCGAGGTCGCTCAGCGAGCTATGGAGAGGGCTATGCTTGACTGTAAAACTGATTTATCTTCTTCGGCGGCTTCAATATTTAGCCAATATTGTCAGTGACACTTATAACACATGACGGTACAGGAGCCACACGTTCGACTGTGGCTGGCTTCACTCATTCACAGTGACGTAGGTGCGGGACCCGAATCTTGTTGTCATTCAAAACTTGCTTGACGTGTTGTGATTCGGCGGCAAGGTGTTTACTGTCACGAATGTTTCGCAATACAGCTATTAATACTCCTCCGCCATCCATTTTAGTGGATTTGGAATATACACGGTCTACTAGAATCGAAAATTTCACTGCTAGCAACATCCAGATTTAACCAAGTCTCCGTAAACACTATAACGTCGTAATTATTTTCCAAAATGTTTTTTAATACGTCAGTTGTTTTCGTTCTCAGACCACGCACGTTTTGATAGTATATTCCAAAGGTGCCTCATACGTGAGTTATTAGGATCAATGTTGAGAAGAGGTTATCGAATCAAGACACTCAATATTTCGAATGAGGATGGCTGGGCTGTACTCATTTCTACTTAAGAAGACGCGTCCATTACGAATCCATACGAAATTGAAATCTTCCTTCTGGGCCTTGAGGCGAGCTGCTGCGTGCAGGGACTTGATAGGTGGTGGTAAGGGCGCAGAGACAAACACAGGTTTTGGCGGACCCGCCATACCAAGGTGTTGGGTTGACAGTTTTTCCTTTGGGTTACTTTTGTTAAATTTTGCAACAGCAGCCAACATGTCGTCTCGATGTCGGGGGCTGCGGAGCTTAGCAATAACCATGCGAGGCCGGTCACTGTCCTTGTTTAGCTTAGCAACTGGGGTTACATGATGAATATCTTCATCTATAACATGGCAGTCAGCGGTTTTTGCTATTTGGGTTAAAATGGTTGAAAAATTTTCCGTTTTATGTTCTGGTACGCCATTTATTTCCAAATTCGACTCTCTCATATTTAATTAAACAAAAACTGTATAAAAAGGGTTATTATGATATAATTGAATAAATGGTTGATAATAACCCCTGGGAATGAGGTGGTCGCTACCAAGCTGTTTCTAAAATAAATTTTGTAAATATTTTGTGACGGTAGCGTAAAAGTACCCCATTTCATACTAAGAGGGTAGTTAGAGCTGCCTATATGAAATATAAAAAAATATTATACGATCTCCGATAGCATTTGGTTAATTTGAAAATTGTAAGACGTCTCTCACTACGATTGTCTTTACGATAACCAAATGTGACGATTGTGGCAAATCCTCCCAATAATCTCGGTTACCCATGTCCTGAAGTGAACTTTAAGTGACCGGTAAATAATATAATTTATAGAATGAAATATACTTTTAGTGAAGATAGAAACTAATCAACATTTGAGCAGACTTTGTTACCGGTTACAACTCATGAGCTAAATAAAAATTAAATGTAAATTTGTTGTACTTAATCGATAAATTCGCCGTTGTCACGAAAAATTGAGAAAACTGCGATATTTACTTATTTTCAATATAAACAATACGAATGTAATCTTACCAGAAGAGTGATGGTGTAATTGACAGTGACGAAATTAAATGAAATGTATTTATAGACATTTATAGACAAAATATATTAAAATTTGCGTTGTTAAAGAGTTAAAACAACGCTTAGGTCAATGCAATGTGCTACACTACTTGGCTAGATAAGGTTAAGATCTGCACAAGAAGGCTGGTAGCCGCTGAATGCGTGAAGCCGAAGATTGGGTTTAGTGACTCGCCCAAGGGAAGAACTATGTCCAGCAGTGGTCGCAGCGCAGATTGATCGTGTGATGTGATAATCATATTGCCTTATTTCTTGTCTTTATATTTAAAATGCTTATTATGTTCGTATAAAATATTCGCTTACTTGAAAAGTTAAAGCACTTTCATAAAATTTTCTTTGTTCTGTTGAGTAATGATTTAAAAATGTCACGTGCAGAAAACTTGTCCCTTGTGAAGTAGTCAAGTGAGTTCACAACAGACGTGACGGCAAAAATATACATTCAGGTTCCATTTCTAAGAGAAAAGTTTTCACAATCATATATTTGATGAAATTTGTAATGAAATCAACGTAAACTTGACTAAATTTATCTGTAAGCAGTATTTCCGTGAAATAACAAGAGTAACAGACAGACCAACGGAAGAAAAGCCGGTTGCCGGTGGATTAGAAAAGTTTTAAGAAATGATGATACTTTCTCCAAACTAAATTCATTCGATGTTCATTAACATTCAACACATTTCATAACATCGTCGATCATATATTAGTAAGTAAACATGTGAGATGTTAAAAGTCAATGTGGACCGTATATTTTACGTCGTAGAGCTATATTGCAGCTATATTATGAATGCAGTACATAATAGTCGACTTGACTGGCATAGGACCAAACTCTCACAGCAAAATAGCGTAAAACAGCAGCTGTGTTTCCCATGTACATCGTTTTTCATAGAATGCGAATGACAAGTGAGCACAGTCTACCTGATGGTAAACGGCAGACGTTGTTCCCCATAAAAAATTACGTTCATCTCTGATTAAGAATCAAAATGCTGATGTGTTCTAAACACTGAGGGCTAACATAGTATGGCACTTTACTAGTAAAAAGGGCACCCGATTCTTTTCGCTGAGTTCAACTCGCTTTCACTTTCATATTATTTTTAAAAACCTCACCACCTACATTCTTTTTCCCTGAATAATTTTCCATATACATAAATAATTGATATAATCAGGCGTTACTTTGCGGAAATCCATTATAATAAAAATATTAATTATTTTGCAACCTTCCACTAATTAGCGGTCAGCCACCGTAGAGTCTACATTTCCTGAGGATGCCTTGTGTAGGGGCGAAACGCGTGTCGTATTATCGTCGATGGTGTGTCTTACCTGGAATAATGGTGTTGGAAATAGTAGTGCTGGGAGTAGTGGTATTGGGAGAAGTGATGCTGGGACTAGTATTGGCGGAGTTAGTACATGCAATTGAGGGAGGGCGGGAGGTGCTCTTCAATCCGGGTAAGACACATCATTTTATTTAGTTAGCGGAAGGTTGCAAAATAATTTATATTTTTAATATAGATAAATAGTTGAACATTAGACCTATATAATATCTTGTGAGTGAAGAGCCGATAATTTCGCACAAGCAATGTGTCCATGTGAGTAGATTATAGGAAAAAACTGTACAGATGTGTTATTGGTGATTACACTTTAATGTTAGTTCGACGGTTCCACCTAGCTTGTATCCATGTATGGAATTTACGACACGAATTTGTCGAAACACTGTAGAAAGCTTACACGGACGTTAGATTAAAGTTTATATTTGCCGTTGTTGACTCTATAAGTCGTTTACGTAAGTTATTCAAGCATGAAACTTGGACTGAGTTCTTGAAACTATTGAATTATTAAACATGTTAGCAGAATAATTTATATTATCATTGAAATTCGTTTTATATACAATAATAGTACGATGACGATGGATTTCCTAGCATTTCTTTTATTAAAATAATACAACTTACATTACAGCAATGAAAATGCTAAGAGAAGACCAGTAAATAGTTACTGAAATTTTTAAGTACCGAAAATTATCTTCAAACAAAAGTTGCGTTGTCACGATATAGTAATATGATGGTTTCATCATATTACATCATATTGCTTCACAGCCTGTAATTATATTCACCCTTTTGTCCTTCCTCACCATCTCCTCCATCACAGACTGTAGCTCATCGGAAAGTTCATGTATTGTCGGGTTATGTATATGTAGTATGGTATGTTATATATTATACGGGTGACAACGCATTTGCATTTTTATTCGTAATCGAGGATAGATGTAGATGTCTATGGGCCACAGTAACCACTTACCATCAGGTGGACTGTGTGCTCGTTTGTCACTCTATTGTATAAAAAAAAAAATTCTACAATTTTCCTTATTTATGTAGGTTATTATAATATATAATGATAGACTTAATAAAAAGGCTCTCAGAGAGTTTCATATCGCGTTTTATGCAAAATTTCAAATATTTATTGAGTTTAATTTTTACTGTCAGAGCTATGTTTAAAGTTTCAAGTCTCTAGCTCATTGGAAAGTTAGTTTGAAATCGATTATTAAAATTGTATCGAATGGACAAAAAACAGACATACAAAAAAGTGAGTTTAGTTTGTGATGTCAGAGCTATGTTTAAAGTTTCAAGTCTCTAGCTCATCGGAGAGTTCGTTTGAAATCAAATGCGGAATTTGTACCGAACAGATAAGAAATTTACTTGATAAACGTTGTTATTTTATAAACAATTGGGTAAAAATATTCAATCGCATTTTAATGGTACTTCCTAGATGGAAATTCTCATCGAAACATTAAATTAAAAAAAAAAACTAAAACTGTTTTGGAGTTACAATGTCTCTTTTACAACATTTATTAAATTACTTGATTATGACTACATTAATTTTATAATAAAATAATATTAGACTACCCAGGATCAATAAATTGTCCTGTAAATGGTTCGGATATACAGTTACAAGAAAACTCTCTTATTCACTATTGAAAAATGTTCCCTTTTTAATGTGAAATAATCATACTCAAAATTAAAATTAAATAAATAAAACTAACACCTATTAAAGCTTAAGACAATGCCATTTTTATTTAAAATATTTGCTGTGTTAAATAACTTTCGAATAATTCCGCCTGTCGCATCAAATACGCTGGGGTTATTTATTCGGTGGCACAGCGTAAAGGTCACGGGTTATTATTTTCGTCTACAAACTCAGCGTAGCATGGTCAGCTTTATTTGCATTTGTATTGTCCATAGGAGACTTAAAACTGCCATAAGAGAAATAAAGGCAGTAATACAAATGAGAAATTACCGGAGTTCTTCAAATTGTTTAGTAGAAATTTTTGTATTATATTTGTAAAAGTGAATAAGTATTTACGTACTATTTCTACAAAAAATAAATTTTTATAGAAATAGTACAACAATTGCCAATCCATCTGCCAAGTGTGGTAACTATGGCAAGTAAAGTTCTGACATTGAGGATCCCCTATGTTAGAAGTTCATTTGCCATAGCATAGGCCATAGATTATGGGGAGGCCGTGCTCATTTCAGTAGTGGACTTTTGACAGGCTGTAACGGAACGGTGACAGTAACCTGATATTTGGTTTTTATCCTATTATATATTACTTATTTTATATTATTTTTAATACAATTTGTATGACTATATTAGCGTGACTTATATGAATAATCATATAGGTCTGAAGACAATATTGAATACTTCTAAATATCTGGGTTCATAATTTATAATTTTTTTAACACTAGCAATGCTATTAACATTTCTTATATTCCCTGTAATTACTCCTGTTGAGCTTAAAATGCTTGTGTTAGGAGTGGTACACGACAGTATTCGGATGGCGAATACGAACACACGACCTTTTGAGTTCGCGGTTGGCACCCTGTCTTCTGTTTCTTCCTTTTCTCGCTTCTAATCACAATGATACATTTAGTTTGAATGTGAGAATAAGTCGGCAGACCTATATTTAAATTAAGTGATGAAACGCACTAAGAATAAATGTCTCTAATCATCTCATTAACTTGGTCATTGACAAAGTGCTTAAGCGCAACCGTCAAAACTTGCCTGCTTTGTTAGGTAACTCTCATATAGATAAGGGGTCTTTGAAATATCCAAGATTGTTTTTACACTATAATAGGATTCCTCCTACAGTATATGGAGTATGCCTCCATTAGCTTCCTTCAGATGAAATGGCTTATAGTCACTTGTGATTTCAGTTCTTGTCAGAAAGGAACTGGGGACGAGCAACAGAATGCAAAATGAATGTACGCTTGCTATTACCTCAACGCTAGTTTAGTTAGCACTATATTTAAAAAAATAAATGTCACTAAAACTGTTATTTCAATTATTATATAAAAACGTGCATAAGATTTAAAAAAATTGAAATAACCACACGACGATGTATTCCGATCTTATACAGTAATAAACTTTAAAATAGCATAAATATTAAATATACTCAGCAACATATAAGTAAAAGTTAACGCCATTTCGCATTTTAAAATTTACAACAACATATTTCACAATTGTAACCCAAAATATAAGAAGTATTTATTCTAACTATGACGATTTTCAACTGACTTTAACTTCTCTACAAGTTAATCCCGACATATTAATACTGACAGAATGTAGGATTCAATCTACCAAACCTATTCCACGTCCAGGTAATTACAATGACTATATTACTCATCATCATGTTAATCAAAATGATGAAGTAGTGGTCTATATTAAAAAAATATTTCATCTCAAGTCAAAGAAATTAAGTTGACTCATGCATCTTGCATACAAATCCACCTACAAAACTTATTAATACTGGGCATATATAGGTCACCATCTAATCCCAACGCAGAACAATTCATCAGTTCTCTTAGTGAGCACCTGGACTCGTTAAAAGAGCATTCAAATATTGTAATAACAGGAGATATTAATATAAATATTACACCTAGGCTTACAGAACAAACATACGAAATAACTAATAGGTCGAAATACTTAAATATGCTTTCTACGTATGGGCTTTTACCGGGACATCATATCGCTACAAGATAGAACAGCTGCTTGGATCATTTCATACTAAAATTAAATCAACAAACTATTTCTACTGAGATTGCTGTACTGAACACTTCTATCACAGATCATTCTATGATATTACTCAAATTAAGCAATATTAGACAAAAAGTAATTAATGTTAAGATTAAACGCAACACTATTATAAAGCACTTGCCAGTCTAGCTCAAAAAAGCCTGTCTAACCTTCTTTTTAGTGATAATCCGGAATATATAATACATCAATTAATTTACAAAATAAAAGAATCAATTGAAGAAAATACAAAAATTGTAAATATTTCTAGTAATAAGCGAAAAATTAAACCATGGATAACAACAGGTGTTTTAAAATGTATACGAAATAGCAATAGTATGCAAAAGAAGCTAAGATTGAATCCTTATAATGAAGTATTAAAAATTACATACAAAAGGTATCGCAACTATGTTACTAAATTAATCAAGAAACTTAAACGGGAATATGAAAGGAAGCTTTTAGCAATATCATCCAAATCAAGTAAAACTCTCTGGAAGTACATAAAGAATATAACCTATACAAAACAATCAAGTGTCAATAGTTTAGACCTGTTAAGTTCGAAATCCTCACCAGTTGATTTGATTGATAAAGTAAATGAGTACTTTGCTAGTGTGTACCAACCAGTGTACTTGTATATGTATTACATGTGTACATAGGTACGTTGTTGGTACTCAAGAAGTAGAAGGTACTGGAAAGGTAAAAAATTAAGACTATCTTATATACAAAAAGAAATGAGATGCAATTAAAAACATAACTTGTAAAAAAAACAAGTCTCGCAACTCAGTTCTTCTACCGTAAAAAGTTGTGAGATCCATGTAATACCAAGTCGGTTAATTTATTCAGTTCCTACTTAAGGGTCCTTCTGTTTTAAGTTATTACGTAATTACCTAACCAAAACAACAAAAAAAAAACATTTTATAGTGACCATATCAATTTTAAAAGTCTTTTATATTTTAAATATATAGATTGACTTGGCAATCGCATTAAGTAATCTAATTTAATATAATACGTATTACTTGTGAGATACATTGTAGTTTCATGCGATGGCCAAGTCAATCTAAAAGTCTAAATGATATGGTCATTATAAAATGTTGTTAGGTTAGCTAATTACGTAATAACTTAAAACAGAAGGACCCTTAAGTAGGAACTGAATAAATTAACCGACTTTTTATTACATGGATCTCACAACTTTTTATGGTAGAAGAACTGAGTTGCGAGACTTGGTTTTTTTTTACGAGTTATGTTTTTAATTGCATATAATATTTCAATTACTTAACAATACGTTAAAACATAAAACAATAAAATTATCACGAAAAGAAGAATAAATTTAATTAAATTTAAATTAAAGTCAAATTAATTGCAAGATCATCACAAAACCTTAAACAATCTACTGCAGCAGGTTGCTAAATGTTACCAAGTAAGGAATATTTACAGTAATCAATACGCTTGGCTAACGGATATTAGATCACAGTACTACTATAAGTTAACTAATATTTTATACTACCGATGCCCGCAAGCTCGCGTGAGTTTGAGAGTTCACTAACTAACTTTTGAGATATTACGATCTAATTAAGTCTTAGTTATAGTTGATTAAAATCAGTTAAAATTCCATGCCAATAGATGTAAAAATTTGTAATGATAAATTTGCTCATCTAAAACAAAGGAGAAATTTAGCATCTGAAATATTTCGGTTTTTTATTTTTAGTCGTTTATAGGAAGACGCTGCTGCCTATCTTTTAATTTGTTTCCGTTTAGTGACTCTTCCGACACTAACGGGATGATACTATGGGGTAATGGATGTTCTGCACTGACAATACATGGATATGTAGCCAGCCGTTGGTCCTGCGCCTGATCTCTCTCCGGTCGTGTCGGTTTACCGTCCCATCGGATTATGAGAGTGAAGGAATAGAGAATGCACCTGTGCTTGCGCATACACTTGGGCACTATAATCCTGTCCTGCGCCGATGGCTTGCCTCCATTGAAGCAGGCCGCCGTGGCCGAAATTCAGCCTGGAGGACATTATTACATGGTTATGAATAATTTAAACTTCGTGATTTATATTCGTGATAATTATGACTGATAATTAAACTTGCGCTTCTTATTCAAATGAATAATTAAAAACGGTGGGTATCACTGACTACAAATAAATTTAAACTGTTCACATCGTGAGGCGTAATTAAATTTTCATACCAAATGCATTTTCTGCAAATAATGAAATTTTCAGTCACATTTATAATATTTCATGTGCAAGTGAAACAATTTGTTTGATTTATACTTCACAGTCGAAACTCAGGCATTGTGATTAATTGTCCCATTCTTCGAGCTTAATCGAAAAAGAAAATTTTTGTATTCATTGCATCTTTGCATCTTTTTAAAATTGCTATAAAAGTACGACTTTGTTTTATTATTTGGACAGGCTAAATATTAAGTTAATGTAGTAGCAAATTTAAATATATTTTTTTGAAATTATTCAATAACTTGTTTTTCAATAGAAAATTATTATCACAATAAAAATAAATTGTAACTGATAGCAATGAAAACAGAAGATCTGCCAAATTCGGTGACAAAATAATGTAAAGAAAAATAATAAGACGAGGCTGATGTGATGTGTAAGTAATTTTAATATTGTTCTACTTCCTGATTTGGAATGTGGTCACCATGCTAGGTACTGAACAAATTTTCTATTTTGTTTTTATACTAATTTGTCTATTCTAAAAATATTTAGAGTAGTTTACCAATTAATATTACGTAACAATGTTAACAATTTAATAATAAAAATATTGTCATATAATCACAATTATTGTTTAATTCATCTTTAATCACCTATTACACAAATTATTCGCAATCTTAAATTTTATCTTAATTATCATTCCAGAATTTTAAAAGCCTACTGCTTAAAATAACCATAAATTGCCTTATAGGAAGGATATTTGCAGACGAGTTGGCAAGACCCATTCTTTTATTATTTTAAGTTTTAATCAGGACTATGCTGCAATCTCTGCCAGTTTCATTTCATTCTATCACCTTTTACGGCACTCATGGGATTATTTGGTGTAGTGGATAGTTTTGCATCACCTTCACTGTAAGTAAGTAGTTTTTATAACGTCCATATCATACTATATCAACAATGTAATTTAAGTATTATAAATTTTCCTTTTTATACGTGGTACAGACACGCTGCAGCTATGTTTTGGTTGTAGCATGAATGGGTCGGCGCAAACCGGGTAGGATCACGCTCTCTGAAAAAAATTTGACGTTTTGAAATTATCTGACAATACACAAATAAAACATAGGCTCAGAATAGCCAGTATATTCTGGATTGTATATTTTTACTTGAAACAGAAACAGAAACAGAAACAGAATTTTTTTTACTCAATGTAGATTATAACAATACTTATTGAAAGTCACTTTTTAAATTTACAACTGATTCGCAAAAAACACCTCTGTCCTGGGAAGAACCAGCAAGAAACCCAGCGGGACCAGTTTTTTCCAATAATAGCTTGCAATCATGTTTACAATTAACAACACAAGACAAATTAGTAATAGCTTGGTAGCGATCACCCTTCCCAGGAGTTATTATCATCCATAAATTCCTTAATATTATAATAACCCTTTCTATACAAACTTAGTTTAATAACATTTTAAAACTTTGTGTATGACAAACTTTGTATCTTTTCTGGGATTTTGTTGTAAAACCGTATACAGCGCCCCAAGAATGAATTACTGACTCGGTGAAGTCGAGTAACTGGTACTACTAGCTTGTGTCTGCTCCTAGTATTTACAGAATGAATATCACTTATTTTCGCAAAACTACTTTTATTTTTGTATACGTACATTACATTTTCATAAATGTATTGAGAGGCCAGAGATAATATATTGATTTCCTTAAATTTTTGTCTCAGTGACTCTTTTGGTTTTAAATCATATGTTGCTCTAATGGCCCTCTTCTGCAAAATAAATATAATTTCAGTGTCAGTCGCGTGTCCCCATAGAAAAACACCATACGACATAATGCTATGAAAATAACTAAAGTAAACTATTCTAGCTGTTTCAACACTGGTAAGAGTTCTAATCTTTTTTACAGCATATGCTGTAAAACTAAGTCTGCTGGCTAGTTTTTATATATGGGGCAGCCATTGAAGCTTTGCGTCCAGTGTGATTCCAAGAAAAATGGTGGTATCAACAAGACTCGGTTCCTCCCCATTTAAAATTACATTATTATTGAAATGTTTAACATTAGGAGTGACGTATTTCATACATTTAGTTTTAGTTCCATTCAAATGCAAATTATTAACACTAAACCAATTGACTTATTTAGCTATAGCATTTTTTACTTCGTCGTAATTTAATAACAGTCGTTTTAATTTGAAAATTAATGAAGTATATCAGCAAATAATACTATATCATGGTTATCCCCTACTATGTAAGGTAAGTCATTAATATATACAAGAAACAGAAAGGGGCCGAGAATCGAGCCCTGAGGCACGCCCATTGTTACAATCGACCTGGAAGAATTCATACTATTTATGACAACTTTATGCGTTCTGTCACTTAAATATGAAATAATTAATTTAAGAGTATCGCTTCTTACACCGTAGTGTTAAAGTTTCCTGAATAATTTTTAATGGTGAACACAATCGAAGGCTTTGGATAGGTCACAGAACACACCAAAAGCATCCTGTGAATTTTCCCATGCATTAAATATATATTTAATCAGCTCAACACCAGCATCAGTTGTCGAGCGACCCCTTGTGAAACCAAATTGATTTTTATGAAGTAAATTATTTACGTTAAAAAAATTTAACATTTGATCAAGAATAATTTTTTCCAAAAATTTTACTAAGTGTTGGCAGTACAGAAATAGGTCTAAATTTAGCGGAGTCCAATGTACTACCAGATTTAAATAAAGGTATTACTTTACTATGCTTCATTAAATCAGGAAACACACCAGATTCTATACTAGTATTAAAAATAATAGATAGTTGAGGTGCGATTGTATCTATTATAGACGCAATAACTTTAACGGAAATCCCCCACAGATCGGCGGTTCTCTTAATGATATCAATAGTCTTAAAATATTTTACAATATCTTTTGATGACACTTTATGATATGTAAAATTCTTTGTACACACATTTACATTTTGTTTAAGTAATGATTCGGCGACGGCAGGAGAAGAATTCAGTGACTTAGTGGTTAAGATCGGAATATCAGTAAAATATTTCTCAAAAACCATTGCAACATCCTGATCTGATTTTGTTAATTTATTGTTAAAACTTAACTGGTAGTTTGAATTGCGAGAGTTGACCTTACCAGTTTCACTATTAATTATACTCCATGTCATTTTAGTTTTATTAGAAGCAGTCTTTATTTTGTTGCTCAAATACAATGACTTGGCTAAGGAGCACACTCTTTTAAATATTTTGGAATATTTTTTACATATTCCCTAAATTTGACGCTCGGATTATATGACTTTCATTGTAAAGTTCATATAACCTATGTCTACTCTTATGGACTCCTACTGTCGCCCATTCATTAAATGCCTTGCGATTGTTCAAGGAGAATGTTTTAGAAGTAAAAGTATTATTAAATTCATTGCAAATGAGCTTAAATAATGTTCCATACAAAACATTTGGATTATTTTGGTGATTATATTCTGGACTCTAAAAGCTTCTTTTTATCAGCCAATGCTTTAGGCGTACATTACTCGCTTATACAAGCGTCAATCACTGCATTACACGGTAGGTTATTCGTCAATTACAACCGTGATTGTTGTAAAACTGACAGGATTTATGAGCGTGTAATGTACGCTTTAGACGAGTGGATTTAATTTTTTATCAGGCAGATCCTTTTTTGGAAATGTTTCTTCGCACTCTTTCTTATAAAAGTAGATCTAAATTTATTAAAAAACTGCATGGACAATTTTTAACTGTCATAAAATATATACGTGCAGGTTTAACTGTTCTAAAAATTCATCTACCATACTCAAAACTAGTTACTCCACACATTGCACGCACACCCTTTTTCGGTGTTATTAGTCCATTGTTTAGATTAGAATAATTATTCATAATATAGAACTTACGATACATTACAGCCAGCCGAGGTGAAGTCATAGAGGAACACTACTCGTGTTGGTATGGCGATGCGCCAATTGCCCAATTCTCCGCGACTAATACAGGGCCGCACCATTGATGCGGTGGTGGTGGGGCTGCGGGGCAGAGGTTGGTATTGCCAGGCGCCGCCCTCCTTACCCTACGCAGCCCAACCAAGGTTGGCTGCGGAGCCATACACCAAATCCGTCGCTTTGGTCAGGAAGGCTAGTGCTTCTAAATGTAGTCATTTTTCATGGCCCCATGGCCTTCGAGCATCGGACACGGGGGTCTTTGTTGCGCAGGTAAATTTGGAGGCCGTGGAGGAAGGCGTGCCATGTGTTCTGATGTACCATACTGGAAAGGGAGAAACGGGATTAGTCCTCTTCAGAGGAGTACTCCTGCCAATATGCGACGAAGGAACACCATGGGTATTTAGTTGGTGCGAGTCTGACATAACTCGCCTTTCCTCCGCGAGGCGAGTATGAGTAGGCATGTCTACATGTAAAAGAAAAAAAGGAATATAACAAGTAATACACGTGACATAGCATACGTTTAAAATAGCTACATAAAAGTTATTCACAAATCAATTCACTCCGAGCATATTTCTAATCTGTATAATTAATTGAATTAAAAGAAACTGACTGAGACGTTTAATGGTAATGATTTTTCGAGAAATTTATGCTTTTATATTAAAAAAATACTAAACGATAGTAAAAATTTCGTATCCTATCAAAATTACACTTAGTTATTCATATGTATTTATAGGTTAGTAAAAAAACTTCCTTAATACAAGTTAAAATATTTAATCGTTTATTTTAAACAGTTATTTTCTTAAACGCACTGTGCTACAATCCAATAGATAAATCAGTGTCTTAGAATGAAGCAATACAATTTATATGTCGAATTTTCTTAATGTGATTGCATTGAGAACAAAGCGTAGTTTTAGATATTTATTGCTGAGAAACAATTCACTCGAAACATCAGCTTATCACTTCTTGTTATAATATCTACCCATTCGTAAACTTTGGCTCTTTCTTGTTATTGATTATATACTATTTTTTTTTTTTACAAAAAATACCTTAACATTGAAATATAACATTTGAATTTTAAATATGAATTCATTTAAAAATGTTTACGTCTTTTTGAATTTATAATGCAACTATTATTTGACTAAATAAATGATAAAGAAGAATACCTGCGGAGTTTTTATGCCATTTCTTCTGCGGAAAGATACAAATTCAAATTTTTTACTGCATGTTGACATATAACATGAAAATTCCATTTATCGTCTATAAGAGCCTCAACAAGGTGAGTTTTATTACAAATATTTTGCATATTTTGAAACATAATATTAAAATCATTTAAAAGCATAAAAGTAGAGTAACTTCTTATATTGCCTTTCCTTGGTCCTTCTCCTTCGCTGGTTGCATGATTTGTGTTTTTTGGTCAAGTGGGTGGAAATGGTGTAGGTGAAGTTTGGTGATTTATAGGCGGCTTCTCGACTATTTTGTTTCATCTTTGCCTCCTTTTGTCTGCACATGCGTATTGGATCCCTCATAATATTGTGATAAATCGGTTGATTTTGTTTCATTGACGATTAACTTATTGTTTCTTATAACTGTGTGGTGTCCATATTGTCACGCTACATATATGACATGTAACAAATGTTTTCTTTCTTACAAAGCTTATGGACTTGAAAACACTGTGACATTCCAAATATGATCATCTAGTATGTGTTTTTTTATTCCTTATCTTATTATTTCGATTTTTAGCGTTATTTTTGCATATGAATTTTAGTTCTTCTATATAGCTGGATAAATATATGTATAGTAGGTCATAAAATATTTATACGAGGGTGGATTGAAAAGTACTCGGCCTAACCAAGAAAATAAACACATACTAAATCAGTTATATTTTTATTTTTCTACATAATCACTATCAAGTTCAATACACTTTTGCCACCTCCCCTTCCAAGCATTTAGACCGTTGAAAAAAAATGATTCTTCCTTAGAGTCAAAATATGCGTCTACAGCTGCTTTGACCTCGTCGTTTGTCGAAAATCTTTGACCTCCCAAGTGCTTTTTTAGGTTAGGGAATAGAAAGAAGTCTGATGGTGCCAGATCAGGTGAATACGGCGGATGCGGTAACAGTTCAAAGCCACAGTTGTGAATTTCAGCCATTGACTGTACTGACGTGTGAACACGGGCGTTATCTTGATGAAACAGGACTTTTCTTCTGAGCATTCCTCGACGTTTTTCTTTTATTTCCTCTCGTAAACGACGTAGTAAGGTGCAGTAGTAATCAGAGTTTATAGTCTGACCCCTTTCAAGATAATCAATCATAATCACACCTTTCGAGTCCCAGAATACTGAAGCCATCACCTTATTTGCCGACAAAATCGACTTAGCCTTTTTTAGGGGTGGTGAACCAGGTCTTCTCCACTGTTTTGATTGTTGTTTTGTTTCCGGTGTACAGTAATGAACCCATGTTTCGTCCATAGTAACAAAACGATTCAAAAATCATCTGCATCGGCTTCAAATAACTCCAAACAGTCGCGTGAAATAGTCAATCGCGTCCTTTTTTTGTTCAACTGAAAGCAGTCGCGGAGCCCACCTCGTAGACACCTTGTGGAAACCCAACTCGTTGACAATGATGTTTTGAGTTCGTTTATAAGAGATGCCTATAATCTCGGCTATCTCTCTAATTTTTAATCTGCGGTCTCCCATTATTAAATCAAGTACTTTTTTTAATATTTTCGTCAGTAGTTGACGTCGAAGGCCTTCCAGAGCGGGGTTCATCTTTCACACTCTCTACCACGCTTAAATTCTGCTATCCATTTTTTGACGGATGAATATGACAGAGCACAATCGCCTAATGTACTGACCATGTCATCATGGATGGCTTTTGATGATAGCCCCTTCTTATGGAGGTACTTAATGACGGCACGCTGCTCGATTTGCTCCATTCGCGGAAATTATGTCCGATTACTTTGTTAATAAATTTATAAAATCGCAACTAATTATCGCACACGTTTCGAACTTCACACAATGAACTAGTCTGAACTGAACTAAATAATGTGGGTAGATTTGATTTTTAGAATTGAATGGATCTGTGTTAGGCCGAGTACTTTTCAATCCACCCTCGTATCTTTCTATTACCTTTTGGTTAGTTTCCCAGTAATAGGCACTCAATAAATCCATGTAGAAATAAAACTCTAACATAGGATTGTTTATTTGGATGATGTACATTTTCTTGTATGTGTTGGATCACTTTTTTGCATTTTTTTTATTTTCAGCTTTTAGAGCAAGGCTTTTTATTACAATTTTTCAATTTTGGAGTTTAAATTTAATATGTCTTCTTTAAAATTTTAAACTTTGTGTAAAATCGGATTTCAATTCAGATATAGTTATATCTGTTACTTTTTGAAAGCAAGTTTATATTGCTTTTATACTGTGTGTTTTCTAGCAATATTTTGAAGTTTCAAATGCTAGAGTATTTCTTAGGGCGATGTTATAAAGTCATCGTCACTATCTATCGAGTTCTTTTCATCGAAACGTGATATCTGTTTACTTTAATTGATGTTTGGATTCCCGTGTAGTGGATGAGAATATCCACTACCCAAATCTACCCGTGGATGTACTAAGAGGCAACTGTAAAATACAGGCAGGAGATGGGCAGCAGCATGGAAGAAAGGGGGAGGATACGGTAATCTCGAATCCGACAACTTGTTCTATCACCGGGAGCGCGACCATCTGTCTCAAGGAGGTATCGTGCAGGATTTATGATTTACCAAAATAATTTTACTTGACTACGGTTCTCGCAACCAACCGTACGTTCATTTGTGTGTGTGTGACACGTGTCAATGTAATAGTTCGATTCTATACCTATCAATTTTATAAAAGCGCCCTTAAACGACAAGTTTCAATCCGATCATGTTTAAAATATCTAAAAGAGTCTTCGATATAGTTAATGTACTTTTAAAAGTACGGGACAGTCACAAATTTTTACGAGTAGAGATTAATTTCCCTTCAAATGTTTATACTCTTTTCGATATATCTTATATAGTACTTACTAATTACAAAAAGATTTATACCAAATTTATCTATTACAAAGTTGAGGTTTGGCTGTTCTTCACTGATTGTTTATTCCATAGGCACACGACACCTTCGTACCTTGTTGAACAAAACGCGTAAATTTCGCCGTTTCGGTGGCGTTTACGACATTTTTCTCCCGAGAATTAAGCTATAATGCTTCTTATCTCATTTTCTCCCACGTTAAATCTTATGAATTTATGTGTCTTTCTCTTTCTACTGTCGCTTTTTCGTTTCATAGACTTTCACATCACAACTATGCTAAAGAAGTTTTCACTTTAATAAGGATATCCATATTAGAATCAGAGTGGCCGACATAGCCAATAGATTAGCAAGCTGAAGTGGTAATGTTCCGGCCATATAGCTCGCAAAACCGACAATTGATAGGGGAAAAAGGTGCTTATGTGTCAGCATCGTACCGTTAGGCGTTCCTCACTAGATGGAGTAATGATCT
Organism: Parnassius apollo; assembly: GCA_907164705.1. Lineage (NCBI taxonomy): Eukaryota > Metazoa > Arthropoda > Insecta > Lepidoptera > Papilionidae > Parnassius > Parnassius apollo. The sequence goes on along the minus strand of CAJQZP010000552.1, from coordinate 381,498 downwards.
AGTCAGACATGCAGGAGGTCGATGGATGCTGGTGGCTCAGGGCCGTGCTTTATGGCATTCCTTGGAGGAAGCCTATGTTCAGCAGTGGACATGTGAAGGGCTGTAATGATGGTGATGATGATGATCATGTTTATGTAATATAGGAAAAGGTTTCAATGAAGGAGACGTGTACTGAAACTTTAATTAGACTGCCTCATTATTCTAACTTATCACTAAAGTATATTAACGTGGGCGCACTACACTACACCTCCCACCGACAAAAGAATAAAAAAATATGCTATCTATATTTTTATCAATTCTTAAAATAGATGCGATCCATAAGATTATTCTAAAAAAGGTTAATATCATTATGAAAACTATAATCTAAGACATATCTAGCACGCAAAAATGCATAGTCACAGTAGTATAATTGACATAATCAGACATAATTATGTATAACATAAAGTTATGTTTTGATTTTCACGAAAATTTACAATATTATTTATTCGTATCCTTAATCATTTTGTTATTATGCCTACCATTTATCTAGTCAGAACAATAATGATAATATATATATAAATTACGTGTCACGTCGTTCGTCCGCGATGGGCTCCTAAACTACTCAACCGATTTTAATAAAATTCACACACCATGCGCAGTTTGGTCCAGCTTGAGAAATAGGATGGTTTTTTGACCATGAGTGACTTACATATTTTTTGCAAATATAATAATTTTAATAAGCTATGATAAAGGGTCGTCGAAAAGAGCAGAACAACGTCTGCCTGGCTAGTGGCTAGTAATTTAGCTATTCATTATACATGTATGTCATTTCTTTTACGTACACGGCTCGCGTATATACACGATCAAGAAAATTACCAATATCATTTAATTCACTTCTTTACGTTTCAGCTCATGTAATTCATTATTTAATTGTACCATAACTTTCACGTACACGGCTCGCGTACATACATGATCAAGATAGTGGACAATATTCCTATACAATTCGTAATAAATTATCATTTCCCTCACTAAAATACATTAAAACTTATTCCGCATTTAATCGTGTCCGAACAACCTTAAAAAATTTAATCGGCTATTAGGTTTTCCAAACTCTCAGCTGATCAGGCTGATTGTATGTACTAACCTCCTATAATTTTCTTTATCTTACTCTTGCAACTATACAATATCAATCTTTTCATTTATAATTATGTATTCTGTAACTTAACCATACATTTAATCACATATTTTACATTATACCATAAAATAATCTCGTATAATATTTAGTTACAGTGTCAGTCAGGGATTGAGGTTCACAATATGGGAACAACAAACTTTAAATCAATTAGTTGTGTAAAACATTATGTATGTAACGAGTTTCAAAATCGTATTATCTAAATACTAAAAAATACTTTCATAATCTACTCAAATTAGTACTGTTTTCTAAGAAAATAATAAATTATAATAGTTAAAAGCTTATGATTTAAATATTCAAACAATATAAAACCGAAAATAAATTATTACATTTCACATTAAGATAAATAGAACAAAGAAGTCATTGTTGAGCAACGTAATCGTTATAATTAATATAGCAACACACAGATCAAAATACAAATTGTAATCCTAACACCGCAAATATTTGGAGACTAGTTTGTTTTAAATTCCAAAGTACGTTTATAAGCATTTATGCTTATGGCATCGTTTGTAATTACATCGGACGAGGATGACACGGTGTGATTCTTGCCTAATTTCAAGAATTTGAATTATAAGGAGTTTTTTTTTTGGATTTTCTAATTATGGCATATATGGCTGAGACCTGAAAAAAGTAACTTTTACAATATTTTATAATAGAATGTAAGTAAAATGTACCTTTAAAGGATAGTTTTAAACATTTCCTTAATTTACAGAAGTTTAGAAATAGTTACATTGTTGATATTTATTTTACTTTTACATACATCACAAAATGCATTAGTTTTTTTTAAAAAAAATACTTTTGCTATAAAAAAATGTTTGTAAAAAAATCACTATAACAGCTATAAACTTCACACAACGATGGATTAATTTATTTCAACATTATAAGGATTTTTTTTAATATTTTAGGTAGGTTATTATATAAATTAATGATTTAATGCCTTTAGAAAAGAAAATAAAACAATAATAGCAAATCGGTCATAACTCTTTTCAAAATTGTGTACATTTAAATAAAATTTACTACATAAAAAACACACGCAAAATGTATCATCAGTGATATGTTAACTACAAAATATAAAAATTAATTAATGATAAACAATTGTAAATGTAAATACGTAAAAATGTAATCTTCATATTATTTCATTCATGTTTTGCAGTACACAGTAATAAAAATAATATAAAACTATAACTGAATAAAATTGAATATAAAATCAAGTGCTAGATCATTGATTAATTTATAATTATTGTGCATTGTGCTAATTTTTTCAGTAATATAAAGTTTTGAAATAAAAAAAAATTAAATCGTGAATTATCTGATAAATACTTTCAATTTAATCATATTTTAAATACAGAAAATTTAATACATAACTTTTTTTTAAAAGCAAAAACAACATTAAAAAAATCTCATATTATTAAAATTTTAAATGGAATTAAAAATCACACAGGTGCGAATTTGACTCTCAAATTCTTCTTTATTCTTTTCGGCTCAATTTTCACATCCTTCTGGGTGATGCCCGCTAGAATACAACTACTTCTTTCCCTTTTTAAATTAATATGCCGTATTTTGAAATCCACATTTTATTTTCCTCATTCTTTGTTTACTAATTAATAAATTAATAATATTCAAAGTTTGATTGTCTTCATAGTACTACATATATTTCAGTTTTAATTTTGAGTTAACTTTGAAATAATACTAGTTTTTACCGAATTTATCGCGTATATTTAACTTTTTAAATACCCGACGTTTCAAGAGCTTTACAGCACCCATGGTCACGGGAAGGAATGAGATGTTCAACGTCCAGATGTCATAGGTAACCGCGGTTACCATAGATAAAAATTTAACTCTTGTTCCGATCTACACAGTACGAAATTATGGTATCATGAAGTCTTGCAGTTGTATGCTTGGGTTGGGATTTAATTTTATTTATTATAGGATCCCAAGCAGATGGTAGCACCCAGCCATCTTCTCTATTGAAATTAGGATGTTTTTTGGTTTCAATAGCCTCGCGAATCATCCTTGGAAGGAATCGGTGTTCTTTAGCGAGGATTTGTGGTCTATCAAATCTGATGTAGTGACGGGGCCGATCCTGTACGTGTTCACAGACTGCAGACTTCCCGGAGCGTCGATTCTTCACATCAGCTACATGTTCTTTAACGCGGGTTTTAATTGATCTTTTAGTTTGTCCTATGTAGGAGAGACCACATTCACAATCAAGCTTGTACACTCCTGCATCTTGCAGAGACGTTACACTTGACTGATGGTAAAAACTGACCAATCTTCTTCGGCGGATTGAAGTATGTTTTGATGGAAGCGCGGTTCAAGATGTAGCCAATCTTCTCAGTGACTCCTCTAACATATGGCAGTACAGCAGGTACACGCTCGACTGTGGCCGGCTTCACTCATTCTCTGTGACGTAGGCGTGGGACCCGAAGCTTCTTTTCATGCAAAACTTGCTTGACGTGTTGGAGCTCGGCAGCCAGGTGTTTACTGTCACAGATCCCTCGTGCTCTCTGAAACAAAGATTTACCCACGGTAGCTAACTGTGAAGGATGGTGGTTAGAATCACCGTTTAAATATCTATCTGTATGGGTCTTTTTTCTTTATACAGTATGGCTCAATGTGTTATCAGGATTCCGAATTACTAACACATCTAGAAAAGCTAAGGAATTGTTTGCCTCTAACTCCATTGTGTACTGAGTTTTAGAATTTATAGAGTTAAGATGGTCTAAAAATGCAGTTACTTTATCGAAAGGTTGAATTGTGAAAGTGTCGTCTACGTACCGCTTGTAGATTCTTGGATTTATGGGAGAAGTAAGCAGGGCTTTCTCCTCAAAGTCTTCCATGAATATGTCGACGATAATGGGAGATACAGGTGAGCCCATCGCCACACCATCTACTTGCTTGTAGAACTCCTCCTTCCACAATAGGTAGCCAGATGTAAGGCAGTGTCTGAGTAATACTGCATATTCTACGGGCATGTTGTTTTCTTCCAGCCTTCTAGTTACAATTGAGATGCAGTCTTCAACAGGTAAGCATGTAAACAATTACTGCACATCAAAACTGACCATAGTTTCATTGTCTGCCAGACGTAGGTCTTTAATCTCGCTGACAAAATGGTAGGAATCCTTTATGTGTGCTTTTGTATGTCCCCTGAGCGGTGAGAGTATTTTCGCTAAGTGTTGAACCAATCTGTAAGTTGGTTAATCGATTTGGCTCACTATGGGACGTAATGGAGCATTGGGCTTGTGTATTTTTTGGTAACCAATACAACTTTCGTGATTTGGCGCACGTAGGTATTATCCATTTTACGTCCAGATTTAATTTTTTCGGAGTGTTTCTTTATGAAGTCACTAGTTGTTTTTAGTGTGCTATTTGTTGGGTCGTTTTTAACCTTTTTATAAGTACTTACTTCCGACAAAAGTCCTTGTATTTTAGAATTGTAATCTGACGTATCCATGACTACCGTGGCGTTTCCCTTATCTGCGAAGAGAATCGTAAGTTCTGGTTTATTGCGTAGGTTCTTTAACGCTATAAATTCGTCTTTGGAAAGATTCGGTTTAGGCACTGAACATCGACGTAACATAGACGAAATGTCTTGACGTATTGCCTCCAAATCTTCTTTCCGCATATTGTTTTTAAATAAACAGTCCTCGACACTACAGATAATTTCTTTGTACGGTAATCTGCGTGGAGTTATGGCATAATTGAGGCCTTTGGATAAAATCTTAATTGTTGCATCATCCAGTGTTTGTTTTGACAGATACGCGGTTAATCTATGATCTGTGTTTGTCAATGGTTGCTTTTGGTTCTGGCATTGATTCGGATGTTTGACATTTGATTTGGCCGTTAATTTTTTATATTTTTCTATATGTTTGTTTTTGCATTCGTTATATTTACTAATTTCGCGTTTATTTAATGTTTCCATGCAAAAATTATAATCAAACGTCGTTAAAACTTTCTTTAATTCACTGGATGATGTGTCTATGGATTTATTTATGTCATATAGATCGGAGCGTTTTTGTTGGATTACCGCCCGTAACAACTTTTTACTCGCCTGATTTAAGATCTTAGCGCTTCCTCAAATGTCATTTTTTGTGGATATTTTGACATACTCTGAAGTTTGAGTTAACTTCTTTAAATTATTATTATGGCCACTTCCCGTATCAGTTTTTGGTCACATCCGGTAGTATGTCAATTCAATAATTGATTTTTTTTCTTTATATTATTTCTTTAAATTATTTTCCCATTTTATTAAAAAATATTGCAAGACGCGGCGGTGCGCTGCGACAATGCACGCGCACCGCCTAGCAGGGTCGCCATGTAATATATAGGAAAAGGTGTCAATGAAGGAGATGTGTGGTTGCTACTGAAACTTTAATTATACTGCCACATTATTCTACCTTAACACTAAAATATATTAACGTGGGAGCACTACACTACATTTATATCTATTATTAAATTAAAATTTTCAAGATGATGTTGAATTTGAATAGGCGCATTACTATTTTATGATTTTAGTTCATTTGATCTACCAAATTGGCATTTCCACAACAGTTTGTGGTCTTTTGTCATGATATTAAAAATTGATTTTCAGGTACCTTAGCAGATTCGTGACAATATTTTTTTGTAATAAATAGATCATTTTAAAATCTTCTATCGGGTATCACTTGACGGCAGCCTGCACACACGCCTGCCATCTTGAAAGCAGAGGCCGGAGTTTGGTAACGAATTTAAAAATCCCCCAGCTTTTATACACTATATGGAGCTACGTAGTTTACGAGTTTGCAACGTGGGACATAGGAATAAATTTGCTACAAATGTATACGTTATTTCACACTAGTTGGTGTTACGTGTAATCTATGAATTATTTGAACAGCTAGGGTACAAAGCCCATTTTTTATAGAATAAGGAGGACAAACGAGCACACATTCCACCTGATATTAAGTGTATGCTGTGGCCCATAGACATCTACATTTTTCCTCGGTTAAGAATCAAAACGCAGACACGTTGTCACCCCTGAGGACTAAGATGGAATACCTCGTTTCCAGTAGAAAAGTTTTTTCTCCCCGTTTCTTAGTAATTCGTTATGTTGATTCCAAAACTATTCACTATGTATTTACAGTTTTCACATATTTATTACCGTTCAAAGACTATTAACAATGTTGAACTTTAAGCTAATTATTGCAGTAATGTGTGACGGTGTTTGTGTAAAAATTCTCCGAATTTTTTACATAAGCACTGTCACACATCACTTGATACTATTTTTTACTATTTTTTAATAAATTAATAAAAGGAGCTAATATTAACAAGGATAGCACCCTCTGTTAACTTCAGACAGAGGAACCTGATTTCGAAACGTTACCTAGTTACTTTAAAAAATTATATATAATTAATTTTGATACGTAAAAATCAAAATTAAAGATTTTTTTGATTTTATTGAACGAATAGTTCAATATTTTTTATAACTTTCATTAGCTAAATATTAGTTTTGTAAGACAAACTTCAGCTGTGGACCTCTTGTCATCAGCCACTTATCGCAGATTGTCGTTTTGATTCTAGTCAGGGGCGTACCATATCACGTTTGCCTAGCGGTGGTCTCGACTTCATGACACGTCTACTTCAACAATTGTTGCTTAACATGAACAATTGTTGCAAATGACACATTAACTGAAAATTCAATTGGAGAGTATCAAATATGACTCTCCTATTGCATTTTCAGTTAACGTGCCTAGAAGAATATATCGGTACTCTTAGTTCTCCGACGGATTTCTTGCTTTCAAATTGTTTTCTCTAGAGTAACTATGAGCATAACCTTTTCTAATGCTCGATAAGCGACTTCAAGCTTATATAATCGTATCGTCAGTGTCAAAGATTCGGCACCATAGGAGAGTAAAGGTAAAACACACTGGTTGATGACTTTTGTGTTCGTGATAATAATTTTTGTAATAAATAGAGCATTTTAAAATCTTCTATCGGGTATCTCTTGACGGTAGCCTGCACACACGCCTGCCATCTTGAAAGCAGAGGCCGGAGTTTGGTAAAGATTTTAAAAATCGCCCAGCTTTCATACACTATATGGAACTACGTAGTTTACGAGTTTGCAACGTCGGACATAGGAATAAATTCGCTACAAATGTATACGTTATTTCACACTAGTTGGTGTTACGTGTAATCTATGAATTATTTGAACAGCTAGGGTACAAAGCCCATTTTTTGTAGAGATAAGGAAAACAAACGAGCACACAGTCCACCTGATGTTAGTGTAGGCTGTGACCCATAGACATCTACATTTTTCCTCGGTTAAGAATCAAACTAATAGAGTGATGAACGTGACCCCTGAATAAGACTTTCGACTTAGAACATTTCCCTATCTCAAAATAAAGGTTGACGACTGAAATTACGGATCCTAAGGAATTGTCCCGGTTTTGACGTCAGTCATGTACTTAATGGACTGTATTATCTCTCTCTTACCTACTGTTAGGATGAACACTGAAGGATTCTTCAATAAAACAGCAATTGTTCATTAATACCACTTAGAAATGCGATATTGAAACTTTCACTTTTATATATTCATTTTACTTTTCCTAATTTATTTTTTTTTCTGGATTTAGGACTGGAAACTGTAGCTTGTCCCAAACTTTCCGCACGAACTGCAAGCTCAGTGTTGTCGTCTGCATGGGCTGCTTAGGCCCTGCAGGTCTCGGGCCTCGGGGTATGCCCCCATTGCCCGGACTATCCTCGCGGCTCACTATTATGGGCTGATCATGGTAGCCTTATCTAAGGCGTTGTTAGTTTCTACGGATTTTAGTCCGCAGTCGGTTAAAATTTTTTTCGTCATCGGTTAGGACTACGAAAAAAGTAGGTTATCTTATGAAGTCTGGGTTGGCCTACCAGCGGAATTGTGGATTTTACTCCACTCTCTAATCTATATAGAGAGGAGTTCTCTTGGATAGGTTCGCCCGTCCGGAGGGTAAGTGTGTAGCGGCGCTAGGTTGTTGACATGCGTGTGTGGCCCGTTGTCTGCGCGGTTGAACAGGCCGCGTGCCAATCGGGCCACAAATTCCTAGATGGTTTCTATATTGAGGTTGGCCGCCATGACGTCCATTCCGGACGTAGCAACCCGCACCGACAATTGTTCTTAAAGTCAAATTCTGCTGGGCCTGCAGTCGCCGCCTCAGAGGATCGCTCAGAAGCGCGTACCAGGCCGGAGCAACACAGGTAATAATAGGTCTTATATACATTTTGTATATTTTCAATGTGGTTTTCATTGATCCCAAGACTGGCAAGAGCGTCGCCCGCGCACATCTGGCTCTGTGGACGACGAAGTCGACGTGCGTGGTCATGCGCAGCGTTCTGTCAATCCGGCACCCAAGGTAGGTCAGGGCCTTCTCGTACGCGATCTTCTGGCCCTTGAAGGTCAGTGGAGGTGGTAGATTTCTGAGACGGTGAGTGAGCAGAGAGGTCGTATTACCAACGTTGACGACCATCCACCACTCATCTAGTCTTGGTGGCAACAGGTCCAGCAGACATTGCATCCTGGCAGTGGCGATGTGAGCTCTTCTGGACGAGGTGCAATAGGCCCTATCGTCCGCATATAACGCCAGCTCCACGTCGTCCTCCCACTCTCGCAGCAGTCCTGCCAGTGTTGGGATGTCGTTGGTGTAAGCCGCGTACAGGACTGTAAACAAACAGCTGCCCTGTGGAACGCCGGCTCTGATGGATCTTGTTGCGGACTCGGCGTCCTCTACGCAGACGTAGAATTTCCTGTCTGCCAGGAAAGACGCCACTAGCCGCAACATATCAGGGGGGACACTGGTCTGTTCTTCCTATTTGTAAAGTAGTCCAGAATGCCACACCCTTTCGAACGCCTTCTCGATATCTAGAAAGAAGCCCAACGATGTGCGGCCGCAGTTGTACTCAGCCGCAAGCAGGTGCAGCACACTGGTCAGCTGTGTTGCTGTTGAGTGATCCCTCCTGAATCCGTGCTGCTCCGCCCGAAGTTGGATGCACGGACGGAGGCGTCTTAGCAACAATCTTTCAAGCAGTTAAGCTTTGTGCGGTAGCAGCGTGATCGGCCTATAGCTGGCAGCTCTACGCCTGTCCTTCCCAGGTTTCGGCAAGACGATGACTTTGCCTTTCTTCCAGTCCTCCGGAAAGTGGGATGTCCGCAGTATCCCATTATAGAGTCGACCAAGCTCTACTAGAACTCTATTGGGCAGCTATCGGAGTGCAGCATTGGTAATCCCAACGTGCCCCGGCGCCTTCCTCGGTTGCAGGTGGGTTATTGTTCTCCGGTCCTTGTTAACCACTCTCCTGCAAGCGGTGGCGCGGGCGACGACAGGAACTCCTGTACGCGACTCTCTTTCCGGGCATGAAGCTCCATGAACTCCGCACTTGCTGGGTTTGGCATAAATTTCTCCTTGAAGTGCTCTACTAGGATATCCACTCTATTCTTGGCATCGTAACGATGTTCGCCCACGTTGTTGGTCAGCGGGCAAACGGGAGGTCTGGTTTTGGTTAAATGTCGGTTCAGTTTGTAGAGCGACGCATCCTGCTCTTCCGCTTTCCATATGCGTCGCTCCCAGGCCTCTCCTCTGCGTGCCTGGACCAACCGACAGTTCCTCCCACAAGGTGTTCAATTGCGTCTGGATTCTAGGGCAGAAGAGAATATAGAAGATTCTCGGGAGTACGCGCTCAGAGCTCTCCTAAACGCTCTTTTGCATTTTATCTGCACGCGGCAGATCGTCTCTCCTTGCTGAGATCAGGACGAACGTAGAGGCAGCGTGGAAGACCTCCTGGATCAACTTGGTGATTCTTGTAGCAGCGGCCTCTACGTCTTCCACTGTGCTTATAGGATGGTGGACTGGAGGTCTCTCCTGCAGGTGTTGATGGTAGAGCCTCCAGTCAACTCGTGTCTTGAATGCTCTGGGTGGCGTAGTCACCGCCTTTAGGCCAAGGGTAATCAAAATCGGGAGGTGCTGTGAGCTTAGGTCGTACAGCACCTCTACCACTATCGGGTAGTTGATGTTCCTTGAGAGCACGATGTCCAGTTGGCTCTTCGGGACCTAAGACATCATAATTGTGTCTATCCGCATCTTCATATAGCTCATGACCCGGGTTGATCAGTCTAGATCCCCACGCCGGGTAGTTGGCGTTTAGGTCCCCGGCGATGATAGTGGGCGTTGTGCCTTCCATTACCGTCCGGACGTCTGAGGAGTGAAATGGAGTCCCTGGCGGGCGGTATGCTTCAAAGATCCTTAGATCCTCGCCCCCATTTTTATGCCGATAGAGCGCATCGATTGGTAATCAGGTAAGTCCAGCTCTTGACGGACGATGTCCCTCCTCACTAGAATCGCCGTCCCTCTATAGGCGGCCCCTTGAGAAGTGACCTCGTCCCTCCTGTAGATGTGGTAGTTAGGCAGCTTCACGTGCGTGTTTGGATATAATTTTGTCTCTCCCAGCAAGATGACTTGGATGTCTTGTTGTTGGGCGACTATGCGGAGTTCATGCAGCTTCTGCTGTATCCCATCCGGATTCCAGTAGAGGAGGCACAGGTTAGGGAACTCCAAATTGACCGACTTGCGAACCTACCACGAATGCTTTACTGTGAGGAGAACCGCGCGAACAATGCCATTTTGATTTAAGCTGACCGATATTTTTCACATTACTATTTATTACCCCATATCTTTATTGCCTACAACAATATCATAAAACAATTATATTTCACATAAAGAAAAATAAAGACGTGTTTCAAAAATAATTAAAATAAAAAATAAATAAAATATTAAACAAAATATCACAATTTTACAAGCAATTTCTTAAAGTCAACTATCTTAATTGTTGAAAATAAACTTTATTATAGTCAGCCAAATCTAAGAAATACCTTTTGACGTTTCATATTAATCATTCTGCAATAACTTTGAACAAGCGTACTCACAGGATTTAAAATAACCTTTTACTTAAATCCGAAGAATTATGAAGTTACCTATATTTCATTACAACGTGTATAGTTTTTCATAACTAATTTAAATTCTGATCCTTCAAACAAAGCAAAATACTAAAAAAATAACCAGTATCAACTTTTTTTACTTGACGTCGTTTCAATGATTTGTCGCTATGTACCTTACCGTAGTGTTTGGATAATTAAAATTCATTGTTATCCGAATAATCGACAAAAATATTCAAATAATCGGTAAAAACATTAAAATAATCGAATCATTAATTTTTTTATGTATTATTTGTATAATCAAATTTTTATTTTTAAAATTCTTTAAATTATACGAATCATGAATAAAACAAATTTATTTTTTTTACTTTGTGAACTTAAATTTGTATAGGCCAAAAACTCATATACAAGGCCGCGCTGAAAAAAACACTACGTGATTTCAATCTCCCGCCATTTCCGGAGCTTGCTGTGCATAATTTCGTGATTTTGTGTTTGTCTTCATATTTTGTGACTCGGCTTTAACTTTTTGGCCTGTTTCTTCTATATTCGTTGAAGCATGTGGTCATGTCATAAACGATGATTTGGCAAAATTGGTAAAAAAAACAAAAAAAATTATTATGGATGACTTTGAAAGAGACATTAATTTTGACTGCATTATTGGAAATCAAAAAATAATTATCTAAACAACGACAGCTCAACTAATTGTACTGAAAGTGATTATATTAAATAAATTTATTTTTAATCTGGTTTCAATCTTAACTTTTTATAATTTTGCCCCTAGAAATAAGCAGTAACAACAAATACGAAGAAACTGATAAATCTTGTGTTTTAAATTATCCGTTTCTAATTTATTCTGGTATTATTCAAATCTGTAAATGAGTACCAACTCCAAATAATCGAGATCGATTTTTTTAAGAATCGAATATTGTACGTTCCAATTTTTTGGTTTGCATGCTTGGTGCAATAAGTCTGACAGCTGTCAAAATATATTTCTTAGATTTGGTTTGACTATAATACAATTCTAATTACTAATTTCACATGTCTTAAATAATACAACAGTTTAATTCACGAATTAAAACCATTATAATTTTATGAAACATATCCATAACATTTGTCAAAGGCGTTTTCATATTTTTCATGATAACAGATATTACTTAAAAAATTAAATTTTACATTTTAATATTAATTTTCGACAAATCTAGACACTTGTGTGAGTTGACAAACTCATTGCTACACGACTCTCGAGTCCTATAGGAAGCTCTTGCCATCACTTTATAATATTTACCTCTATCCTTGTCTAATATAGACATTACTCACTTTAACATTTAACTGTGCTTATCTTATTTATCATCGATATATTTTATCAATTATCACTTATCAAAATACATATTTATAAATCAAGTAAACATTATGCAAATTATTAAAGTTACATTAATTTGTCAATCGTATTACATAGCCGTTTATGTAATGCATGACTCTAAGTTAATTCAAATATCTTTATTTTTCAGAAATTAGCATCTTCTGAAATTAATATAAATTTGAAATTTATCAACAATGAATGATTTAAACAGATGTCATCTCACGTTGCTAACACCGATATAGGTATGGCCTCTTTTTTTTGTTGGGTGGGGGGTTTTCGGGTTTTTCTGAACAACTTCGTAGTACTCAAAAGAAAAGATAAAAATGTTGAGAGGATTAATTAAGTCCATTCTACATCTTTCATCTTGATGATGATCATTCTTGCATCACTACACTATGGTGTATGTTTATGTGCGTGTGAGTAATGTGTGTGATTTTGATTAATTTTATGCAAAATATAAAAGTTTTTAGTATGTTTTCTTAAGTAGGTATTATTCAACAATATGTTTTTATCAAATGATGATGAAATAATGAAAGCAATGAAAAGTATGAAAGTAGGTAAGGCAGCCGGATATGATAGAGTTTCACTCGAAATACTAAGGGCTGGAGAGGACGTGGTGGCAGGCCTGCTGTACACCTTGTTTAATTTATGTTGGGAAATAAAGCGGGTACCGGGAGACTGGTGCAAAGCCGTGATAGTCCCAATATATAAGGGAAAAGGGTCACAGCAGGACTGTAAAAACTACCGTGGTATCAGCCTTCTTAGCATTGTGGGAAAACTGTATGCTAAGGTACTAATTGAAAGAGTTATGAAAGAAACTGATGAAAAAATTTGGGATGTGCAAGCGGGATTTAGAAAGAGAATGGGGTGTACCGATAAAGTCTTTTCCATGCGCATGATCGCGGAGAAGTTTTTGGCGAAAAACCAAAAAGTTCATTGTGCGTTCACGGACTTGGAAAAGGCTTATGACAGAGTGGACAGGGATGAGTTATGGCAAACGCTGAACGCATTTAGGTTGAGCGCTGGTTTGATACAGGCATTAAAGTCTCTGTATATGGACTCGAGTGCTTGTGTTAGAATTAACGGGGTATACTCGGACTGGTTTGGCATCCATAAAGGTGTCAGACAGGGCTGTGTAGCTTCCCCGTGGTTGTTCAACCTATTTATGGACAGCTGTTTGGAAAATTTGAAAGTTGAAGAATGCGGGTTAAGAATGGGTGAGTTAACCATCAAATGCCTTTTGTACGCCGATGATCAAGTCATACTTGCGTCGTCGGCGTCCGAGTTGCAAATGATGGTTACATTAATGAACAGGTCATTAAAAGAAATGCTTCGGTGATTTGGTCATGTAGAAAGAATGAATGCGGAAAGACTGACAAAACAAATATATATTGCAGAAGTGAATGGAAGAGTCGGAAATGGACGTCCTAGGCGGAAGTTTGTCGACCAAATTGGCGATATACTAAAAATGGGCCAAATTAAGAGTACCCTTAACCGACGAGCATGTATGCGTAGGCATATGGTTGTGGAAGAGGCGAGAAAGGTATGTCAGGATCGTGCTAAATGAAAGTCTGTAGTCTCTGCCTACCCCTCTGGGTGACAGGCGTGAGTGTTTATGTATGTATGTATATGTTTTTATCATTCGTATTAACACTCATTAGAGCCTATCAAAGTGCACTTAAACATAGCCTCACAGATTGCTCCACTAAATATTTCATTATTTTTCTCTAAAATATTTGCCATAGTCATGTGGCACGGTATAGCAACTGTAGTCGTCTCCTGTTATTACACCGACGGTATGATATTGGATAGTGGATTTTCTAACACCGCCGTTGCCCTGCAAATTATTACATTTCAATTTAACCATATAGTAATTTATCGAATGAAACCAATTATACTGAAAAAGACATTAACATGTATGTACATTAAATCAAAATTTAAAATGACGATCAATAACAGACTTTCATTATCTAATACCAAGAGTGTACTGAATCTGTTAGTTACCCAAGATCGGCAATAGTCGAGTCCATTACTAGATCCTTCCTTGCGTAAAATTAGATAATAAAGAGAAGATAGAACGAGAGAGTAATCTCAACGAATAAGTATTCATTTCAAACATATTGCAAATCCAGTGCATATTTATGTTAAAGATTATGGATCTTAGGAATATATAATTAGAAATTTTCACATAAAACTAAAAGAAAACATTTTAATAATAAGCTTATACGTTTAAAATTAAAAACAAAAACAATTTGTTAGTAATATTAAGTTTAAGTATTTAATAAAGCTAGTAAAATTATATTCTAATTCTTTACACATACTATTGAAAAAAGCTTTAATAAAGAACATCCTTGACTATGCCCGGTCTATCAGCACAATATTAGGCTTGTTCGCAAGAATAGTCCTGTCTGTGATGATGGCCCGGTCCCAGTAGAGCCTGGCGCGGTCATTTTTGAGCACGGCTTCCGGCAAGTACATATAATACGGCAATTTCTGGTCCACGAGACCGTATTTCAGAGCGAGTTCCTGGTGTAGAATTCGGGCTACTAGGTTGTGCCTGTGCAAGTACTCAGAGTTAGAAAACGCCGAATAACCGGAGATGACATGCCTAAGTGACTTACCGGGATCACGACAAGCTCGACAGGCGTCAACGGTGCCATCCTTTAGGATGTATCTCCGATAGTTGTTGGTCTTAATAACCTGATCCTGTATAGCACAGACAAAACCCTCGGTTTCCCCGAAAAGATCACCAAAACGTAGCCAGTCGAGGGAGGCGACTGTATCTACGAAGGGCTCATGTAGAGCCCTTTAGTACCTCCCATGGAGCTCCTTATCCTTCCATATGGTCCCTCGGGCGGAAATGCTTTGTACTGCCGGGTCCTGCTATTGCTCGTTGGCTATAGAGGAGTAAGCCCTTCATCGTCATTATAGAATGGATCATCCGATCTCGCCAGGAAGTAATCACGGAGGCTGCACACTTCGCGATTATGCATGGTTAGCGCGCTCAAGAAGCCACGCCCACCATGCTTTCGCGGCAAGTACAGCCTCATTACCGACGATCTCGGATGATGCATCCTATGGGACGTCATGGTAGTGATTTTTCTATCCAGGGCGTTAAGTTCAGTCTGAGTCCACGTGAGTATGCCAAAGGCATACATGTGGACAGGCATGACCCAGACGTTATATGCGTGTGCCTTATTCACACCGGACAAAAGGCTGTTAAGCGCGGTTAACACTGGTGCCACGGTAGCACTCGTACTGGTAAATATACTAATATTTCATGTTTTCCATTGTGCGGTAATAAGCGACACCAAAGAAAAAATAATGATGAAATAACAAATGAATGACTGTTTACTGATGAATGACTGTGTCAAAACTGAAATGTACCAGCTAAATGAATTTATAAATTTAAATTTGGAATTCTAACCCAACGGGGAGATATTTCTGATCAAAGAAATCATCAACAAGACGCTAATTTTGTATGTAAGGACCCAATATATAATTGGACTGACAGTAGAATTAGCCGGTTTTTTTCCTAAAAGGATACGTATGCAAGCAACATCTACAGATTTGTAAAATACATACACATTAATATTGGCAGAGTTTTTTTTTTTCAAAATTTGAACTTATTTTTTTATTATATCGTTTACATGTAGCCGATTCTAAAAAACTTTCAGTGTCGCCCTCGTAACACCCTATCAAAGATAAGCTTCCACATAGATAGCCTTAAAAGCGGGATACTTGTCATAGTTGCCGCAGACGCAGTTTTTATTTTCTAGTTGTTATACAGAAGACGCTGCAGCACATATTTTGGTGTATTTCCCTCTGTAAGAAGTGCTTAGGACATCAACGCGATATCGTAAGATATCATTATACCGCCAGTGCTCGGATGTCCAGTCTACCGTGAGAAATGAATTAAAAATATTCACAAACGCACGCTCGCCACATAAACATACACACACTCGCACGCACGCACGAACGTAAACGCGCACGCGCACACACACATGCACAAGCATACACTCACAAAAACACAAATCATATAAAATATGTATAACATATGATATATATATATATATATATATATATATATATATATATATATATATATATATATATATATATATATATATATATGTATATATGATTATTTTAATTATTGTTGTTTATGGTATGGGATATTTATAGAAGATAGTAGTCTAAATTGTAAAGCTAGAAATAAAACAAAATATTATTTTCTGAAAATTTACCTTAAGAGCGTTCATTGGAGCGGAAAAAGTTGAGGTAATCTTAAAGATATGATAGATAATTAGAGTCTTACATCATAAGACGAGAAGAAAATGTTAATAAGATTGTAAAAACACAATACAACCATTTAACAAACGCTTTAACTTGTTAAGAAGATAGCGATGAAATGGATAGTTAACGCACCTGATGGAATTATCCAGCATAAACTTATTTTTAAAGGCTAAGATATTTTTCGGATGATTCGGAGATACAAATAAACATGTCTTAACTGCCGTATATGCCGCGTAAAAGAATCCTCTACCAACAATCATTCCGTGGCTATCGTAAGAGACGACAGAAGAAAATAAATAAGAGAACGGCTGCAGCATCTTCGTGATAATAACTTATAATAATTAGAGCCTACTATCTCCTTCTCCTCTATCCTGTTTGCAGTAGATAACCAAAGTGGATGTTAAAATATTACAAAATGTTTCTGACAAAAAATACTGAGAGTAAATTTATTTGTATTTCAAATCCGCGCGGTTGTAAACAATTGATGAGTTATTACCAGTCGATTGCAGGCAATCGTACCAATTCACTGGCGTACCTCCATATAAAATTTGACATTTAACATTGTCCGTGTGTAGTGATTTACTCTCAGTGTATGGGTGTTTTTAGAAATATATTACATTTTTATTTTAATGGTAAATAATCATTTGAGTCTGTTTATGGAAGTTTCTATACGTCTTACTCCTTGCCACAGGTCTCCTTCCATTTCTGGAAAACAAATTTAGGGGCAAGAAAGTCAGGAATATTTATGCCCTATTTTTGGATTCGTGTCAAAATGTAATAAAATGTTTTAATAACACCTAAATAATTCATTAACAAAATTATAAATCTTTTCTTCATCTGCAGTTGACAACAAAGGACTTCATTTAATATGTTTAATGTTCAACGTTTAAAGTCTTTACAGACTGTACGGACAGACACGTACGGTTTGATACTAATTTCACTTTGGTCGGTATTTCACAATAAAACTTTTGAAGTTTTTGCATGCATAAATTTAATACATTTACCGTGAAAAATTATTTAAAACTGTCTCGTAGTAAGGGATGTAGGTATCATTTTCCCCATTAATTATTGAGTGAAGTAGTAGGTACTAAAGCGAGCAAAATTTTAGAACAATTAAAATACATCCAAAATTGAAGATGTTTCAATGGACAGAGGGGCAAGCAAGAGGGCTTGAAGTGCCCGATTTTAAAATGTATTTTTAGTTATTGAAAAATAAAAACGAATGAATGTTTTTGAGTATGTTTTGAACATGACCTAAAAATAATGATTTTTTTTAATTTACGGGAACACTACAGATTGAATAAAACTATATTTACGGATTAACTACTTTAACTTATTTTTAAATTTCTGGTCATTGGGAATGAGATGTTTTTCGTCCCAATGTCATAGTTAGCCCAGCTACATTCAGTTTTTTAATATTAATTTTCGGTCCGATCTACGTAGAATGAGCTTACAGTATCTTGAAGTCTTGCAGTGGTATGCTTGGGTTTGGGTTTAATTTTGTTAATTATAGGATCCCTAGCAGGTCGCAACACCCATCCATCTTCTCTATTGAAATTAGAATGTTTTTTTTTAATTTCAATTGTCTTGCGGATAATGCTTGGTAGGAATCGGTGTTCTTTTGCGAGAATTTGTGGTTTATCAAATCGGATGTAGTGGTGGGGATGTCCAAAATCGTTCCCCCGTGACCACGGGTATTGTAAAGCACCCGAAACGTCGGGAATTTAAAAGTAAGTTAAAAATAAGTTGAAATAGTTAATTAAACGCGAAAAAATCCGTAAATGTAGTTTTATTCAATGACCTAAAAATATTCGTTTTCATTATGGTGTGGCGGCGCTGTTGGCGCATTACAAGCGAAACGCATTGAAGCCGAAATTGCGCTATCATAGTTCTGAGGTTAATGCGCTGTGTATAGAATAGCTCTAGCTCCGAAATACCACACAAAACATCGGCAGCATGGCAGCACGGCAACAAGGTGTTCCTCGGTCTGAACATCTTCCACGGCCAAAGTGGTATCTCTGCAATTTTATTTTTAACAAGCTAAGAATTTTTTTACAAAGAATAATTTGGTTTTTCCGCAATTGTCATATTTCAGTAGATTAACAGAAGTTCAAGAAAGTTAAAAAGTACTGAATTTTTTATAAAAAAAGGGTGACGAACAGGCACACATTGTACTTGATGTGAGTGATGTGGCCCATTGGCATATACATTTATCCTCGATTAAGAATCAAAATGCAGATGCGTTGTCACTCCTAAGCACTAAGATGGAATGCCTCATTTCAAGTAAAAAGGGTCTTCGATTCTCTACACTCACCCTACGAAACAAGACGGTATTAAGCAGTTATTTTAGTTTTCCATTAAGTGCTCTCTGTGAATTTTGCGATACCTATACGTGTAACCAGTTTTTGATCCCTGCTGCCTATACTGAAAATGTAACTTACAGCTTGAAGTGCTGACTTACTATGTACACGGTTTCGAGGAAGAACATCTTGCAAGAACCTACATGACATAGATATAATAATAAAAAGTATTTCGAAGACATGAAATCCGCCAATACGCATAGTGGGAACGCGACGTATCAGTAGGGAAGATTTCATGCAGGGTGATTTGGATGTAGAAAAAAAAACCTACGGAATAATATTTATCAATCATTATTATATCATATTGTTTATTTATTTAAACTTCATAAAATGTGAAACTAAATTTAATCAGACACTAAAAAAATCAATGCTTAAATTTAGTTAATTTTTTTCCAAATTAGTATCAAATTAACAAAACTTTTCGTTTTAGAAAATAATAAAACAATGTGTACAAAAGTTTTTCAATAAGAACCAGTCCGGACACGCTCGTAAATACTAAGAAAGTTTGGCAAACAATAACCTTGGAACTATTTCGAAACATTTATTTATTTTTGTAAATGTAAAAACTTGAAAATGAAGATCCCACTATCTTAAGCATTTTATCTAGAAAATGTTGATTAACTTTGAACAACATTAGAACGATATATGTTATGATTTATATGTTACAATTAAACATTTATAACGTATATAAGTAACTAGAAAGAGTAAGTACAGTAAAAGTAACTAGACAATTTACGATTAGCTTTAGTATGATTACTAAACCTAATTCACTTTTGCAAATATCGTGTCATTATAGCTTAGATTTTTATTTTATAACATTCATCAAAATGTTGTTTCTAAAAATAATAATAATTTAATATACAAAATAATTGGCCGTGTGGCCAATTATCATTCAATTTCGTCCCTTCGGTGTCGTAAGCGGTGACTAATACGGGGAAGGCTGGAGAGAAACCGAGGCCTCCGAACGGTGCGGTTATACAATCTCTTACAAGACGTATGCATATTAATTAGACCGATGACAAGGCCAGAGTCAAAGATGCGAGGAATGTAGTGCTGCGATCACCAATCTACCCACGGGCCAAGCGGATCCCATATCTTCTCTCCTAAGACGGCACCAAAATAATTAGCTGTCCGTTAGTCTCGCTAAAACTCAAAACCGGCTCGACCGATTTTTAAGAATTTTTTGTGAATGTTTATATGGGTCCCTAAATAGTTAAGATTCACATTTGGGCCCGGTAGGTGGCGCTGTTGTCAATATCCAGAAAGCACCCGTGCGGAGCTGGGGCGGATCACTAGAAAGTTCATAAAATTTAATATAATGTAGCGCAATTAAATTACTCTTCGTGCCCTTATATCAACAAACTGTGTCCTAAAATCACCAGATCGCCGTTGAAGTATCGAAAAACATCTCGATGGTCGGACACATCGATAAAGACAATGTCAGGTGTGGAATGCAACCTGTGTCACAACAATCGCACTTACACATCTTAAGAACACAACTAGCGTAGAAGGAGTTTAGAATATGCAAATTTATCACAAACATAATATTGCTACGAGCTTAGGGTTCGTGGCAATAAAAACTGCCGATTAAATTACGAAAGTTGACTCTTTAATTACTGAACACCAATTAGAACTTAAATCACACTAATAATTAATCACACTTAACGCTTTAGTTCACTCCAAAAGCTTCGCTCGTATCGCTAATTGAATACTGCCCCGGTCGCGGCACTCAGTGACTTTATACAGGCCTTTTCCATCGAAACATCTATAATATACCAGCAAATACTTGCCCCCGACTGACCAGGTGCAGAAAGTTCGAATGTGGAGCTTTCTAGAAAGCTTGGTTCTTCTATTCGATACCAGATGGCTCTAATGATCAGCCGCCACATACCAGGCGCTAATTATAGCGCGCAACACTGCCCACTCCTAAGGCACTCTCGTCCCGGGCATTATCGACCCCATAGTAATGCGCTAGTCCATCCACATGGACGATCTTAGGAGTACCTCTTGCACCTTTCTGTATCCGGTAGGTTACGTCGTTGACCCTGGTCACAATCGGGTACGGGCCGTCCCATTTAGTTTGAAGCTTAGGAGATTTTCCTTTGCTGCGGACTGGGCTGTGCAACCACACTAGTGAACCTTTGTCTAACTTTTTGTTGTTCATTTTGCGGTCATTTCGGGTTTTCATCTTTTCGGAAATTTGCTGGCCCTATTGTCTGACGTGCTCATAAATGTCATTCATTTTGTATTACTAACACACTCGTCGTCAGTTAATTTTTTGAGCCACACTTTTATATTTCGAATAATACGAGTATGAACAAAAATATATATGTCTGTATTAGTTAGGACTACTAATCTACATGTATAAAAAATATAAAAATTGCGTCAGCCTTAAGGCTATTGAAGATGAGGTTGTTACCAGTACTAACCACCTTGGCTATAGAATAAAACATATATGATGAATACGGAACACTATTTTATGGAATTATATCATTACTACAACTACTTTTTGTGAAAATCAGCAAAGAAAGTGTTTCCTTTACGTATTGGCAAAGAGGAACTTTACACATGCTACACTCCCAAACTTGTAGCAGCGCCTAGATCTGCTTGATGTGGTTGGTGCCGATTACTTTCCTTACGTATTTTTTGGGGTACTGCTAGTATGTGACGTTTTTTCAGTACAAGAACCGGAGAATGCGCTAGAAGACTCTAAAACATACTTTGTATAATAATAATTACCGTGAAATAACTTTTTTCGTCACTCTTCACACCAAATTTTCCCGAAAAATCTTCATGTATTGTGTGTAAAGACGCAGAGAAATCACTTAAGTTATTTATTTGATTACACACATTGATCATAATGCCGCAGTGGCTGGCATCAAACTGTTACCCATACCATCATTACTTCATGTGATACGATCTACTGTAGAGACAACGACTATCAGGTCGTTTCAAGTCGAGCAATAGTAATTTATACGAGAAAAAGGCCTTCCACGATACCATCAGATGTACATCGTACTTGAATGGCTCACAAGTAAATCACAATTACAACTACGCACCAATGCGCGCAAAGCAAACAAATAGTAACAACAAGTGACTACGTGTATGAATATGAATGCTTGGAAATATCTCCGGCAACTTCTTCAATACTTAATTATAATTCAACTAAATTAAATCAAAGAAACTTTACTTATTATCACAAATTAAAATGTCCACGTGCCATAACATTTTAAATCGTTCGTTACTTAATATATACTACACTTCATTTTATTTTTAGAGCACTTGTTCAATCATTTACATCTAAATGACAACTAAACTAAAAATCTACCAACACCACACGCGCACCGCTTTGAGCTATGGCTACAGTTTGGCGTTTGACATAGCCAAAATCAAAAATAATATGAAGTGCTTGCTTATCTTTACAATTTAACAAGCTCATTATGACAGTATAATTGAATCAATCAATCAATCAATATATTCTTTATTGTACATAAGAAAGAGAGGAAATGAAATGTATAATATGTAGAAAGTACAACAGGAGGTCTTATCGCTACGAAAGCGATTTCTTCCAGACAACCCTTGTTTAGCAAAGAACTGTTGTTTACAGCGAATTGCAAATAGGGCAGGTGTACGTAAATTTGAAAATTAAGTTAAATAATATAAATATATAAACAATCACAAGATGATTACGGTTGAGGATACGTACTCGTAGAATAGATACAATTGAAGACGAGAATTATGATGTAATGAAATATTAGAGTTCCAAGTAATAAGTTTTGAGTAGATTTTTGAAGGAAAAGAGAGACGAGGAAAATCTAATATATAAAGGCAATTTTGTTCTAGAAGCGAACAGTTGTATCGGAAAATAATTTATTGAAGAAGGAGGCTGAATGTGCTGGAATACAAAGTAAAAAAAATGGTAGTGGAACGTACGTGACCATCGTGAGACGAGTAAATTAATTCAAAGCTGTCTTTCAGGTAACATGGAGTGGAGGTTTAGAGCAGTACGCTGTATAAAGCAGAAAAAAGTATTCTTGCGAAGGCGAATCGGCAGCCACTTGAGACGTTTATGGAATTCTAAAATGTGATCATATTAACGGAGTCTAAATGTGAATAGTAAACATAAATTTTGGATTCACTCAAGTTTAATTAACTACGCTTCGGTAATGTCTAGGTAGCAAACATCAGCATAGTCAAGAATAGGCAAAAGTAGGGATGAGGGGAAATGGTTGAATGACAAGAGGCACAGTGCCACGGTTTTATCACATTATTCGTAGATTATAATTGAGCGATAACAGGAACTTAATCCCACTTCTGATGTAGGAAAAAGAGGATCATCTTCAGATTCACTCATAATGGATTGCGCAAATATACGTACGTTACAAGATCAAAAACAAGAAAATAAAATTTAACTATAAACAACAACGGTTGCCAGGTTACGAGCGATACGACGCTTTGCTAGAATAAGACGTTTTTACGCTTGACCTAACCTGTATTTTAAAAAATTACCCACATAACATACACGCACACACAGACATACACGCACACGCACACGCACGCACATACGCACACGGACACGGACACGAACACGCACACTGTGCGTGTTCTTGCTTTCACACTAGGACTTTCTCTTGTTTTGTGATGGCAGGTTACGGATTACGGATTGGCAGGTTAATTTTAATGAATTTAAAACACCAAACGTGGAACAATTATTTGTGGGCCATACAAATATTGCTCTTTACTTTTTTACTTATAGCCCATACAAATCGTGCGGGATTCGAACCCGTGGCCCTTAGCGTCGCAATTCATTGTTAACCCACTGCGCCACAGAACCGTCACCATGCCATTTTGTATAGTTAAATAAATTTTCTTTTATATCTTGTATTTAAACACACTCTAAATATTATACTTTGTTTAACTAACTTTCTTGTCCCTTGAATTTTATCAATTTTTGTTTCAATCCTAAATTTAATTTATACTGGCATTCACGTCAAAACTAAGGTTTACCTTTATATAAATATAATTTTTGCAAAGCAAGCTAAGTAATAAATTGTAACGACAATTAAAATTGTACATTCAAATAATTATGCTAATAATAAATTATTACTTTAAACGTTTTAATATTTTAATTCATTAAGCAAACTTTATTTCAAATTAAATGAAAGCAAATTTAACACGGTTGATGCTACTTCAATTATTATTGTAGCAGTTCAGAGCTTCAGAAAACAACGGTGATGTATCAAAGCCTTTAAAACTTTTACAGACCATTAGGAATACCACAGTCACCAACAACTAAGAGCACAACAAGTAAAAAAATTGCTCTAAAAGTTTTGCTGTATCTTACTTTGTTTTTATTTTACATATTAGTTTCAAAATATACTTAATACGAAAATTTTGTTTTTAGTTTGATATAAAATCTAAATAGAATAAAAGTTGTATTTAAAGACTTGCTAGGCGTTGAACCCGTGGCCTGCAGTATTCACGTATAATAAGCAGATGGGCTTTAGTCTCGTTTGTCACTCTAATGTTATTGAAGGACAAAAGCCGTATTATTTATTATTTAATTAGCTACGGCAAATTAATCTCCAGTATAAATTTAAAGCTAACCTATACTACGGCCAACGAGAAGCGATACCAAATGTAAATAAAACCAATGCAAGATTATTAGGAACAGCAGGGGTGCGTAACTTCTTGATAGTTAGACTTACATAGGTATGGGTATATTTAAGTAGAAAATATAGTGATTTCTTAAATTTACGCGAACACTACACATTGAATAAATCTATTATTTACATATTTTATCGCGTTTAATTACTTTAATTTATTTTTATTATTATCCCGACGTTTCGGGTGCTTTACAGCACCCATGGTCACGGGGGGGGGGACTGAGATGTTTGACGTCCCAATGTCATTATTAGTCCGGCTACCTTCAGTTTTTGAATATTAATTTTTTGGTCCGATTTACGCAAAACAAACTTACAGTATCTTGAAGTCTTGCAGTGGTATGTCAGTCCCCCCGTGACCATGGGTGCTGTAAAGCACCCGAAACGTCGGGATAATAATAAAAATAAATTAAAGTAATTAAACGCGATGAAATCCGTAAATAATAGTTTTATTCGAAGAAATAATAGTTTTAAAAATATCTAGCAAACCAAAAAAATAGATTTTATTATAAATTTTGTTATAATTTTAATTATTTTATAATGTAGATTTAAATTAAATAAATATTTTATGTCTACATTGTTTTTTTTTTTTTTATATTTTTGATATTTATCATTAGGCCAAGTTTCTTTAACATGTTTGAAAGTATTAATAACCATATTTTTTCATTCAAAGTAAAATTAGTCATTAAAATTAAAAATTAAATTAAAATTATTTACATATTTTACTAACATGCATTTTTAATAAATTAAGAAAAGTTTTATTTTTACAGTTGCTGTTTTTTAAATAACTTTAAGATACATTTAAAGTACACTCCAAACCAAGAAGTTTTAATTAAAACTACTAAACAACATTCATATATATTCTATTCTTACACATACTTTTGGACATTTTTTTTTCGGAGAAGTAAAATCTGTCGATTTTTCTCTCGGCGTACTTGGTTATGGATCCACTATTAACCACAAAACAATTATCAACAAAACAAAATAACAATAATTAAATAAACAATTACTAAAAAAGCCTCCCGGATGTTGGCGAACCCATCTTGACTCTGACATGTTTTTGCTGGGAAAACAATACATTACGACAAATACACAAGATGGAATGAGATAGATAATTGATTCTTAACTCTGCAGTCGTTTTAAGGTAAATGACCTTTCGCATTGCTGCTAGTTGGCCTTACTTTACAACATTTACTATTTTAAGCAGAATTTTGGATAAGGTGTAAAGATAATTAAGCTTTATAAAATAGATTAATAAGTTAATAAAGGGTATTGATATCACATTTGAATTCGGAGGCTGTTTACAAATACTCACGTGATCACAGTTGATACTTTTGAAAAGTATTTTTTATAAGGTGACAAGCGAACACACAGTCCGGACCAAGATGGAATCGACCGGGGAATGACCACGCTCTCACAGATTATCAGCGTAAAATAGAAACTTAACGCTACTGTGTTTCGTATGGTGAGTATAGAACCTGGAGACCCTTTATATTGAAGACGAGGCATTCCATCTTAGTCCTCACGGGTGATAACGCACTTGCATTTTGATTCGTAATCGGATAGTCTATGGGCTACAGAAACCACTGACCATCAGGTGAACTTGGTGGCTCGTTTATCACCCTTATCCTATAAAAAAACATTAAACATAGATATTATGCTATCTTCATTCTGTTAGAATATAGTAGTTTTGATAACTGTAATTTTAAATTTGTAATAAAATTACCCTATGAATCGAATTCTGTTTCCAAAATATATTTCCAACATAAAACACATAAATCTTTAAAATTAGTCATCAAGTAATTAGACGTAGTCCCCCAGCACTCGTTACCTAATTCAATTTTCTTCTCAGACAAGTGAATTAGATAGTTTTAAAATATTCAAAGAAAGTACAGACTCATTTTGTTCACAGTTACAAGATTAAATACATTAAGAGAAAACGTTTTTTTTTATAGAATAAGGGTGATAAACGAGCACACAGTCCACCTGGAGGTAAGTGGATGCTGTGGCATCCATATTTATACTCCATTGAGAATCAAAACGCAGATTCGTTGTCACCCCTGAGGACTAAGGTGGAACGCCTCGTTTTCCATAAAAAGACTCTCCGGATCACTACACTTACCATACAAAACAGCAGCATTAAGCTGCTATTTAACGCTGGTATTCTGTGAGAGCGTGGTTTTTCCCCAGTCGAGCCGGCCCATTCGTGCTACAACCGTAACACAGCTGCAGCGTGGCTCTACGGCGTAAATAACTTAAATACATACTTGTAAACTACATAATATATAATAGTGAAATTAAATACAAAAATTGAGTCCGCTTAAAAATAGCAAATTATTATCCTGAATAATTTGAAATAGTGTGTAGTTCTAAATGTAGTAAAAATTTTAATTGATATATAACTAAATGCCGATATTTAGGAAAACTTAGGCATTATTCAAGACTCGTGCCATAATAGTTAGATTACCTTGCTACCACATGGCGGTTTTCAATTCAAATCTCAGGCGCGACTAATGGAAACGGTATCGATTTATTAAGGATCTACATCTTACATTGTGATGGCCGCTGAGTAGGGACGGCGTAAAATTATTCACTGATATGGAATATCATGGGTGTCGTATGAGACAACAGAGGACAATTTAAGTTTTTATATTTAAGTATATAATTTAAGTATATATATATATATATATATATATATATATATATATATATATATATATATATATATATATATATATATATATATATATATATATATATAGGCAGAATAAAGCAATTTTTATATGTGCATTTGGTCAGAATTAGTAATAAGATCATAATTAGTTCAGAACTACCTAGAAAAATCTTCTTATTTAATATAATACTATGTCATATTCTGATCTTCAAGAGATTTAAATTTTGTGAAGGACATAAAATAGTTAGAATATACAAATTAACATATTCATTATAATGCGAAAATTGTGTGTCTAGGTACTAATTGAAAAAGTTGTGAAAGAATCGGGATTGTGTGTGTGGGGATTTTGGTGGAAGCGGGATTTAAAAAGGGAATCCACATCCATATATCTACATTATACTACATACATACAGGGTATTTTTAATATAGCCCTTTTTCAATTTATCGCCAATTTGGTAGACAAACATTTGCTAGCATATCCCTTTTTTGACTCTGTCTTTCCCTTTTGCAACATAAATTTGCTTTGTCACTTTTCCTCATTCATTCTTTCTACATGACCAAACCACTGAAGCATTCCTTTCTTAACTGAGGACAGCGTTATCTTGCAAACCACACTCTTCTCTTATCACACAATTTCTCACCTTGGTACTCAGATTCAGCCCTAACATACTCAGTAATGACCACATTTTTATTATGGTTGTAGCAGGAACGGATCGGCTCGACCGGAAAGGACCACACTCTCACAGGATACCAGCGTAAAATAGCAACCTAATACTGCTGTTTTTCGTATGGTGAGTGTAGAGATTCGGAGATCCTTTTTTACTGGAAACGAAGCATAGTCCTCAGATGTGGTATGTTGTTTGTTAATCTGAGATATCTGTAGATGTCTATGGGCCACAGCATCCACTTACCATTTTGAAAGGGAATCTTAAAGGACTAATAACAGGATTTTTGGCATTATATATATATATATATATATATATATATATATATATATTATATATATATATATATATATAGGATAATCTTGTTAATAAATATAAAAGCGAAATGCCACTGACTGACTCATCACGAGACTCTATATATTTGATTAACGTGATATTTAGTATAGTTACTGAATTTGAAATTTTTGCGATGTTGACCTTAAAAAAATGAATTTAAGTAAAGTTCGATTAAAAAATTCTTGATATTTTAGAGATAGATTTTTCAAGTTAATCCATACTAATATTATAAATGCGAAAGTGTGTTTGTTTCTTTGTTTGTTTGTCCTTCTTTCACGTCGCAATAGAGAGTCGGCACGGCGTGATTTTTTGTATGGGGATAGTTCGGTGCCTGTAGAGTGACATAGGTTACTTTTTCCGCAGAAAAACATCTCATTCCCGTGGGAAAATCGAATATGTTGCAAAAGTTTGTCCTTCTTTCACGTCGTAACAGAGCGTCGGTATGGCATGAATTATGGTATGGGGATAGTTCGGTGGCTTTAGAGTGACATAGGCATACGATGTTTTTCCGCGGAAAAGCTATGCCTATGTTACTCTACAGCCACCGAACTATCCCCATACCATAATTCATGCCATATCGACGCTCTGTTGCGACGTGAAAGAGGACAAACTTTTGCAACATATTTTATTTTCCCACGGGAATAAGATGTTTTTCTGCGGAAAAAGTAGCCTATGTCATTCTGCAGCCTCATTCCCATGGGAAAATAGAATAGTTTGTCCTTTGTGCACAGAGCATCGGCATGGCATTAATTTTGGTATGGAGATAGTTCGGTGGCTGTAGAGTGACATAGGCTACTTTTTCTACGGAAAAACATCTCATTCCCGTGGGAAAATCGAATATGTTGCACAAGTTTGTGCTTCTTTCACGTCGCAACAGAGCGGCGACATGGCATGATTTTTTGTATGGGGATAGTTCGGTGGTTGTAGAGTGACATAGGCTAAAAACATATCATTCCCGTGGGAAAATCGAATATGTTGCAAAATTAATTTCAGGCAGGTGGCGCCACCGTGATTCTACAAGACGGTCTACGGTAGGATGGACGAACACAGAAGGTTATAATATCTGGATTATTATGTCTATTTACCAAAATTAAGATAAAAATTATGGATCTGTATTTTTCCACACAGAACCGTGAGATAGAGCGATAAAAAATATAAAATTTACCAGCTGATTTTCTTCAAACGTTTTGGTGCATTGTAATTCACTGAATAGGCGATAACCTCGCAGACGATATTAAGTAATCCGTTGATGCTGTGCCTACCCCACAAGGGTTACAGGCGTGATTATAAGTATGGATCAGAAATACTATCACCACGTGTCACGCTTTCACCCTTAACTATTACTTAACTGTGGTAGAAAACAGTTCTAAGTAAGCCTTATTAATAAGCCTTAGTAATATTTATTGAACGGAAATGAATACAGTTCGATTTTGCAGCGCTTTAAAATGGAAAAATTAGACCGCAGGCATGTGCTGTTCCAATGGCAAAGTGTCGCTTCCGTTACTTAGGGAACCAGAAGAACCTTTGAAAACTCTCTTTTTATATGATGCTAATGAGTCACCCCTCGGACCAATTGGACCCTCACGAGGAGAGCATGAAAGGCGCTACAATGCACGTTTGATAAACGAAATAGCAGCCGTAATTAGTGGTGATCAGTTTTCTTCACGAGACATTGTCTTACGAGCACGTGATGATACGTTGCAACGGGTAGCCGATACATACAAGTTTTGTGACGCTATGCAATACACGTTGATTCATTTCAAAGGACAAGAGGGTTATTATTTTCAAATTCCACTCATTCACCCGGTCAGAAAGGAGCCTACTCCGAACAAAAATTTATCAGTATGGATTTTTATGCGTATCATATGATGTTGCGAGAAAATTATTTTAATCTCTTAGCCCAGTGTAAACAATTATATCATCAATTTTGGTAGACATGTATGTGAAGGTAGAAAGTGAACGTCTCCGTTATATATCTTTAAGTCAAAAAAATCTGCGCGTTGAGAATTATATACCTTTACAAGATGCAGTTTCTAGCGACGCCATTGTAAACCCCAGAGATTTAGGTAAAATGGTAATTCTGACCTCATTATTCGTTAACAGTCCCCGCTACCTACATGAGTACACACAAGACGCATTCGCCTATGTACGTACTTACAGAAGACCTGATCTTTTTGTTAATTTAAATTGAATTCCCACATGGAAAGAAATAACCGAGGAGCTAATGCCGGGCCAGAAAAGTACTGACAGACACGATTTAGTTGCTAGAGTATTTAGATTAAAAGTACAAAAATTAATGTATGTAATTTACAAAGTCAAATTTTCGGAGAGGTGCAGTGCATCATGTATTCAATTGAATGGCAAAAAAGAGGATTACCGCATGCCCACATTCTAATAGGGCTTAAAGAGAAGTTGCGGCCCAGCCAAATAGACGACAAAATATGCGCCGAGAGTCCGGATCCGGTGTCCACAAGATAAAGAATTGTATGATACTATCGTCCGAAATATGATTCACGGTCCATGTGGAGCACGAAATTCAATATAGCCATGTATGAAAGAAGAAAAATGTACAAAGAAATTCCCTAAACAGCTATTAAAAGAAACAGTGTACAACGACAATGGCTACCCTTTATACAGGCGCAGAGCTCCCGAAGATGGTGGCAGGAAAGTTACAATCAAATCTCGCTCTGGAGTGTTCGAAACCTTAGATAACAGCTGTATTGTCCCGTATTCGCCCATTCTGTGTAAAATGTTTAGTGCCCACATTAATGTAAAAGCATAAAATAAAAGCTCTGTCCGCGCAATCAAGTAAATCTGTCAGTACATAAATAAAAGAAGCGACCAAGCAATATTTAATCTCAGGAGTGAAGGTGAGGCAACTCCCGTTAATGAAGTACAGACTTTTCAAGCAGGGCATTATGTCAGCAGTAACGAGGCAGCGTGGCGTGTCCTTGGCTTCCCTTTACACGAAAGGCACCCAACAGTTACTCACCTTGCTGTGCACTTAGAAAATGGAGAGAGTGTATATTTCACCGAAAGAAATTTCCAAGAAAGAATTGCATCACTGCCAAAAACTACACTAGCAGCCTTCTTTCAACTTTGTCAAACCAACCCCTTTGCAAAAACGTTGTTATATTCTGAAGTCCCCCGCTATTACATCTAGGAAGTATACAAGGCGCGCCTGTTGCAAATTGGTCCGGTGGAAAGTCATCAGATGCCCTTGGTCGTGTGTATACCGTCCATGTAACTAATTTTGAATGTTTCTGTTTACGATTGCTGCTGCACCATGTTCGGGGTCCTACAGGATATAAAGACCTTAAAACTGTCAACGGTCAGGAATGCGCAACTTATAGAGAAGCATGTGAAGCTCTGCATCTTTTAGAAAACGATAATCACTGGGATGAAACCATGAAGGAAGCTGTGCAGTGCCAGTCACCAGCCAAAATTAGGGATCTTTATACAACTTTCATATCACCATTGGGGCTATCTAATGCACATGAATTGTGGGACAAATATAAAGAGTACATGACGAAAGATATTTTGCGAAGGTTACAGCAGACAAACGCGAACATGACGTACAACGAACACATTTATAATGAAGCACTTGGAAAAATAGAAGATAAAGGAATGGCAATGGTAGGCAAAAAATTAAGCGACTTTGGAATGATAAGCCCTCAGCGAACAACCGAAAATGAACTAAGTGATGAAATTATATGTGAAGCAAACTACGATATACCAGCTTTACAGCAGCAAGTAGCCGAATTTGTACCCCGTTTGCTTCACGAACAAAAACGAGTTTTTGACAAAGTATTAGGACAAATTGAATCTGGAAATAATGCACTTTTCTTTTTAGATGCCCCTGGAAGAACTAGGAAGACATTTTTGTTAAATTTATTATTAGCGCAAGTACGGAAAGATAAAAACATTTCTGTGGCCGTAGCTTCCTCCGGTATAGCCGCCACGCTGCTAAGCGTGGGCCGCACTGCACATTCTGTTTTAAAACTCCCTCTAAATCTAGCCCAGGAAGAATCGCCGATCTGAAACTTTAGCAAAAATAGTGCACGAGGTATAATGCTCCGACAATGCAAACTTTTTGTGTGGAACAAAAGTACAATGTCGCATAAAAAAGCTGTAGAAGCACTAAATCGAACGCTCCAGGATTTGCGCAGTAATACCGATGTAATGGGAGGAATGGTGGTTTTACTGGCTGGTGACTTTCGCCAAACTTTACCTGTCATTCAAAAGGGCACACTTGCAGATGAAATTAAAGCATGCCTCAAGTCGTCTATTTTATGGAACAAGGTGACAAAATTCGGTTTAACTACGAATATGAGAGTGCGTTTGTATAATGTTATCAATGCTGGAAACTATGCTGATACACTATTAAAATTGGCGATGGGCGGTTGGAAACGGATGATGACGGCTACGTTAAATTGACGAGAGATTTTTGTAATTTAGTACATAGTCATTCCGAATTAATTGCGAGCGTTTATTCAGATTTAACGAACAACATGCATGACAACAAATGGTTATGTGAAAGGACGATTCTTGCACCAAAAAATGTGAGCGTTAACAAAATAAATTCAGATATATTAAGCGAAGTAGCAGGAGAAATAACAGAATATCTGTAGACACAGTTATGGACACAGAACAGAGCACTTCATATCCCGCAGAGTTTTTAAAATTCTCTGGAGTTGTCAGGTGTGCCCTCACATAAGCTTCAATTAAAATTAGGCGTCCCAGTCATGCTAATGCGAAATTTAGATGCTCCTCGGTTATGTAACGGGACAAGGCTGCATGTGACATAATCACGTAAACATAATCGTTGCTACAATTTTGACAGGCGTAGGAAAAGGTGAAAATGTTACTATACCACGGATCCCTATAATTCCCACAGATCTTCCTTTTCAATTCAAAAGGTTGCAGTTCCCCATTAAGCTCAGTTTTGCAGTGACGATTAATAAAGCGCAAGGGCAAACGTTACAGGTAGCGGCAGTCAACTTAGAAAAACCATGCTTCTCTCATGGTCAGCTGTATGTAGCATATTCGCGTGTGTCAATTGCCCAGAATTTCCAAATTCTTTCTCCGAATGGAAAAACATATAACATTGTGTACGTAGCGTCTTGTAATAGTGTTCAGTTAGTTTTTTTTTTCCAAAATAACTAGCTGTTACCCGCGGCTTCGCAAGCATTGTCACTGGGAAACGAACTATCCATTGCTTTTTGAATTGAAAGAAATGTCTGCATCCCTGACGAATAATTATGCTCAGTTTCCTTTAATTAAAAAAATATCCCATTTCCATTTGGAATAAACAGGCTATTTTCATGCTTTCCTATACGCTGCGTTTCAAAACATTTAAATAGGCTGACGAATCAATTTTGCTCAGTTTCCTTTTAATGGCTGCATCTCTGACAAATCTATAAAACTCAGTTTTCTTTCAATTCAAAAAGCAATGGATAGTTCATTTCCCAGTGACATTGCTTGCGAAGCCGCGTGTAACAGCTAGTTATTATATAAAGCAAAGAGAATATTGTTGGAAATTTGCCGAAATACTTTCTCGAAATGCTTACCATATTTTAAAGTTTGAGTGAAACTTGCCAGAAACTGTTACGACTTTAAAGATCACGTTTCATATTTTCGATAAATTGAGCATAATTAACTTTGAGAAACTTTAAATATTATGGCGAACTTTCGCGACGCCACCTTTACTGCAAAAACAAAAGTTGTAAGATGATAATGAAAATAATTTGTAAAATTATTTGTTTTTTACGTGTTAGAGGCATGCTACAGCTATGTTATGGTTGTAACACGCAATGGGTCTGATCGACCGGGATAATAGTACGCTCTCACAGAATACCAGCAAAAATAGCAGCTTAATGTTGCTGTGTTACGTATGGTGAATCTGAGTTTCTTTATATAGAAACTAAATGCATTCTGTGTAAAAATATTTTAAAGGAACACTGAATATTGTGATTTGCTTTCCTGTTGCACAGGTTTATTATTTTGCATTAATCTTTTGAGAGCGTTAGAAAAATGTTGTTCATGGCCTGGTATAAAATAAAGAAAGTAATAATTTGCTGAATAATTCTTTTATGGTCTTTTGAGAGTGAAGAGAGAGATGTGAACCTCATTCTTCCAATTTCTCAATATATTACTGTTGCGAACCTAAGTTGACGTCTGGCACTAGCGCCATCTAGTGTCGGGGACCAGAGCGAGGAGGGCTTCCTATAAAATGTCAATATTAAACTTTCCACCAACAGCGCTATCTAGTATCGAACAGAAGATTTAAGCTTTCTAGAAGCCCCACACTCGAACTTTCTGTGCCTGGTCGCTCGGCGCCCGTACTTGCTGGAATATTCTGGATGTTTCGGTGGAAGAGCCCTATATAAAGCCGTTGATAGCCGCGATCGGGGCAGTATTGAATTTGACGAGACAAGTGAAGCTTCTTCAGTCTTTTAAGTTTTAATTGGTGTTCGGTAGTAAAAGTGTAAATTTTGGTAATTCAATCGGCAGTTTTTATTGTCACGAACCTTAAGCTCGTAACATTACCATCGAATTTTACAAACGATCTCTAATCACTCATCAAATAATCATCCGTCATCAACATGTCTTTGCACCGTCTTCACCCTGTGAAATTATTTAATTATTTTTGTGTTTTAGACTTTGCGTTAATTTTTTTGAAAGTTTCTAATAATTAAAATAGACATGTTATACCCTCAGTGTTGTTTTTATTTACCACTTACTTTACACAGGCATACATCTCACATCACATAGGCTTCGTGACCATAAGGTGATAAATTTGTATATCTAATGTTTTGCTATGATATACTATATAATGATATTTAAGTGAACAACTGAGTCAACACGACGACGAAAATACGTAAGCGAAAAACGCAATTGGTTTTCGTAGAAATTTTCAAATTAGCTGGATATATCGCGTTGGAGTCATGCCGTGAGAAACAAATATTCTATAATATCTTACTCCTTAAGAATTTTGTTGTGTGATGTGAAGGGGTAATATCAATACTTTACACAGAGTAGTATGACAGCAAGTATAGCGGTCACTAGAAATTTCTTTTGTATCTTCTTGGCAACTTACATTCTTATATTTCACATGAATAAATATTAATAACCCTGAATACTAAGATCCGTAAGAATAATTTTTAGGCTCAGCAAAAGATTTGAGCATGCGGACCTTAGCGGTTGAGCTCATTGCTATCCATCTCCTAGTTTCTTTCTCTCTGTTGCCTTATAAACCCACAGGACTATATAGGGAAGGACTATATAGTAAATCTTCTTAAACCTCATCTACACGAATTACCTTGAAGTATCCGTTAAATTGATTCTTAATAATATATTATTTCAAATCAATTTTAAGGATACTCATAAAAATCTTCTGTTGTATTAAATTCTTCAACGCTTAATGTGACAAATTTCTGGTTCCCGGAGACGTTAATAAAATGGACAATAATCTATTTCGGGTAGTGCGCGTTATTGAAAAGTAAATATAGAAGACATAATGTTACATAATATATTATATTCCAAGTCTTAAAACGATTTTATCGCCATGAATGAATTGCAATATTCAGGTACGAATTTGCCTGTTCATTTTACTATTATGAAATTTATGGGGTCCTCCCATATGAGGTTGGATTTTTCGTGATAACCACTTCACACCGTTTGGCAGATGGATATCTGGCTGAAAAACTGAATAGTTCGCCCCAAATAAAATACATTTAACATCTAGTATAATTAAATACGTGTGGAGGCGACATAAGAAAATCCATTACCTCTATTCAAGGTAGTTCAAACTTATATGAACATAGGGAAAGAACAGTAAAATATAAGACATCCAAAAATAGGCTGTACACCTCCGGATACAAATGTAAAACGCTCACTCCTGCAACATCATGCAGTATCAAATATAATAAAAAAGAGGCACCTGATGCTGCAATCGTTAACATGTATGTCAAACGTGGTCAACAATCCTTACAATGGGAGTGGTACATGCTTTAAGATTTATATCAACCATTAAATATAAAATAGTAGTTTGGCCCCATGGTGCAAATGGTGTAATGGTGCATTTTGCACCGTTAGCCAAATTTATGTTAAGAACCTCAATCATGTAGCAGAAGGATAACAGGTTTTACTTACACGAGCATTGTTATAACACATTTTCATTCCTGCATTTACCGCACACATGTAATTCATTTGATAATGTTACGCGCTCAAGTCGACGATACACTAGCGCCATCTAGTGTCAGGAACGAGAGCGAGGGGAGCATTGAGAAAATGACTCAACCGACAGCGCCATCCGAAGAACTAAGTTTCTAGAAAATCTACACTCGCACACTCGTCCCTTTGCGCGCATTTACTTGAATATTCCGGATGCTTCTTTGCTAATTTATATAAATAGGTGCTGCAAGATGCGATCGAGGCAGTATTGAATTGGCGATAGGAGCGAAGCTTCGGAGCGGAATTAAGTGAATTAGTGTGTTTAATTATTAGTGTTTTAAGTTTTAATTTGTGTAAAGAGAATTAAAGTGTTAATTTAGGTAATTTTATCGGCAATTTTTATTGTCACGAACCTCAAGCTCGTAACAATAATATTTTACTGCTACAACCATACAGAGATGGTCACCATTTACCAAAATCATTTACGTACCAAATTAATGGATAAGCATTGGCTAAATTATACGTCCAATTAGGCACCAATTAAATTATTACTTACTATTTCAAATTCTGATAAAGCAGTAATAGTAAAGAAAATTTCAGTATAACGTAAGTCTCACAGCTGAGCCTCCTCTCATATCTGAAATATATGGTATCTTGTGTGAAAGTGTTAATCTTTATCACGTAAATATCAAAATACCATGTATTTTTGTTTACTTATATTAGATCTTTTATTGAAGTCGTGTGTAATTACAGGAAAAGTTTTGCTTTAGCAACTTTTAACTCGAAGTTTATTCAGGGTAAATTAACCTGGGTACATATTGTGACGGCCCAATATTATTATTAATAATTAAATTCAATATAAAGGGGCGTCAAAAATAGTCTTAAAAGATATATATTAAGCAATTAAGTTAAATTAATAAACATAAAGTTAATATATTTCAGACATTATCCCAATAACATAGTAAATTAAAGGCAAAATTATTGTTTTTCGTAATAAATAAATTTATTTAAAAACTTGAAAAAATATTTAAAATAAGATAAATAATAGAAATACAAGTCAAAAAATATTATAAAATTAAGTTAAATAACGTTTATAAGATAATTAGAAAATTTGTTAAAAATTGTTTAAGTCATGGGAGGTGTTCGTGTATAAAAGAAAATTTTTTCTAAGTTGTGGAAGGAGTTCACGTATAGATGAAATTTCCTAAGTTGTTGAAGGAGTTCATGTATTAAAGAAAATTTTCCTAAGTTATGGAAAGTGTTCACGTATAGATGTCTTGTATGGAGGAAGCTGTCGGAGGTACATACCTGCAGTTGTACATATATATGGGGTGGTCGGGAGCCCGACTGCCTGAAGTACTGTAGCACAATGACTAGTCCTATATTAGGGACTTATGATATTAAACTCAATGATACAAAAGCAATACTATAGAAGGTCTCCATGATGAATTTGTATTACAATAGTAGGGTCGTGGGTTCGAACCCTATATATTAATGACTTATGAAAGTAAGGTCTATGATACAAAAGCAATACTATAGAAGGTCTCTATGATTAATATGCATTACAATAGTAGGGTTGTGGGTTCGAACCCTATATATGAATGACTTATGAAAGTAAGGTCTATGATACAAAAGCATTATTATTGAAGGTCTCCTTGATGCATAAGCATTGTATGGGGTGGTCGGGTGACCGACTGCTCCTAGTACTGTAGCAAAATGGCTAGTCGGTGGCTTATTAGGGACTTGAAAAGGAATATTATGGTGGCGTGTGTGCTGCTTCACGAGCAATTGGTACGAGGTAAACTTGGACTCGCTAACCGATGTGTCCTAGACATATCATCTTAGTGCCGGTGGTAAGCGGGTTTCTTGTAGCAATACGGCTTTCCCGTGGACATCGCACAACAATACCGGTTGTGGACGGCGTCGTAGCACATAGCGATGCGTCGTCTATCTTTCGGATTGGGAAGATGAGTGTGTTTGGTAGCACTTTTAAGTGTAACAGGCATACTCAACTTCATGTCTTATTGCATTAGCGCTATGATACATGGAGTTTTGTCCACTGGCGTCTTAGTAGCGAGCTACTATGATACGTTGGTGCAGTTTTATATAACAACAATCTTAGTGCCGGTGGTAAGCGGGTTTGTTGTAGCAATACGGCTTTCCCGTGGACATCGCACACCCATACTGTTCTGGGCGACGTCGTTGCGCATAGCGATGTGTCGTCTATCTTTCGGATGGGGATGAAGAGTGTGTTTGGTAGCACTTTTAAGTGTAACAGGCATACTCAACTTCATGTCTTAGTGCATTAGCGCTATGATACGTGGAGTTTTGTTCATTGGCGTCTTAGTAGCGTGCTACTATGATACGTTGGTGATATTTTTTATATAACAACAATACCAACTTTGTTACCAAAGTCGATAGGGATCATGTGGGTGTGTTGTGAAGGGGCGCCAATCGTATGATAGTTGCATTGATGCTTACTGCTACTTGCGGTATTGCGTCTTGTGATGGATCTGCGGGTGTGCTGCGCCTGATTCGACGCATTCCTGTGGTTCTGGTCGATGGAGGTATACAATTAACATCTTAGTGCCGGTGGTAAGCGGGTTTGTTGTAGCAATACGGCTTTCCCGTGGACATCGCACACCCATACCGTTTGTGGGCGACGTCGTAGCGCATAGCGATGCGTCGTCTATCTTTCGGTTTGGGATGATGAGTGTGTTTGGTAGCACTTTTAAGTGTAACAGGCATACTCAACTTCATGTCTTAGTGCATTAGCGCTATGATACGTGGAGTTTTGTTCATTGGCGTTTTAGTAGCGTGCTACTATGATACGTTGGTGATATTTTTTATATAACAACAATACCAACTTTGTTACCAAAGTCGATAGGGATCATGTGGGTGTGTTGTGAGGGGGCGCCAACCGTATGATAGTTGCATTGATGCTTACTGCTACTTGCGGTATTGCGTCTTGTGATGGATCTGCGGGTGTGCTGCGCCTGATTCGACGCATTCCTGTGGTTCTGGTCGATGGAGGTATACAATTAACATCTAAGTGCCGATGGTAAGCGGGTTTGTTGTAGCAATACGGCTTTCCCGTGGACATCGCACACCCATACCGTTTGTGGGCGACGTCGTAGCGCATAGCGCTGCGTCGTCTGTCTTTCGGTTTGGGATGATGAGTGTGTTTGGTAGCACTTTTAAGTGTAACAGGCATACTCAACTTCATGTCTTAGTGCATTAGTGCTATGATACGTGGAGTTTTGTTCATTGGCGTCTTAGTAGCGTGCTACTATGATACGTTGGTGATATTTTTTATATAACAACAATACAAACTTTGTTACCAAAGTCGATAGGGGTCATGTGGGTGTGTTGTGAGGGGGCGCCAACCGTATGATAGTTGCATTGATGCTTACTGCTACTTGCGGTATTGCGTCTTGTGATGGATCTGCGGGTGTGCTGCGCCTGATTCGACGCACTCTTGTGGTTCTGGTCGATGGAGGTATGCGGGTGGTGATGTCTGCTGGGATGTATGGGGGACCTTTGGATGGTGTAAGCCCGACGATAGTCGTATTGATGCTTGTTGTGTTCTGCAGCGTTGCGTCTTTGCGATGGTTGTTTGGTGGGACGCTATTCTCAATGGCGCTCTCTGCGTCTTGGTTTGACTCACGCCTGAGTAGCTTTGCCCAAGTCGGGTCCCTTCATTACGGGGCTGCAGACTGTCTGCCCTCCACAATGTTTTATATAACAACATAATATTATATCTCTGTAACTTTCCCACCTTTGAATGATTGAAGGCAACTTGTTGGTGGGTGAGACAAACATGATCGAAAATGCATTTACTCAACGTCAGTGACACAAACCCTTTCTGATGGCGAATTATTACTCTTATCTTATAACTGCCTTCTGGCTATATCTGCCGTTGTATTGGTTGGTGGAGCATATGTGTCGACCTCATGCGGGTGGTAGCTGGCGGGAGGATCTGAGGAGACTCTCAAGGCTGCGGCCGAAAGCCGCACAACGTGGGACCCCATTCCCTTGAGGTGAGCGGTAGACTCATGACACGCTCTGCGGCTAGTAGCCGTGCTGATCATGCAATTGGTGGTGATGCCATACACTTACATCACGTCTGCAGGAGCGGCGGTCTGGCAGGTGGTGGCGCTCACGGAGGGTTTACGGCCAGTGTGCCTATTTGCCTAAACCGTGTGACGTACATTCACTGTGGCTGGATTCGTTCGTATTCTGTTTGGCGTTTACACGCATTGACATGCGCGACTTCGGTCGATGTTTGTGCTTACGCACTAACAAGGGGCCAAGCCTCTTTTACTGGTTCGCCAGTTATTTTGCTGTGGACTACGGTCCAGTTCCCGAATTAGCGTTCCCTTCGGGGGGAGTGCATCAAAATGGTTGGCACTCACCGTGCACGGCGTGTGTGGGGCCGTGTGCCACCCCTACATTTTTTTTAAAATAAATGTAGGAGAGCGAAGCCCTTGTATCGGGTATTTTGTATAGATATATTTTGAGCCTTTTCCGAGCGGGAAGGGATAATTAATAATGTAAACCTGATGCAAGTGGAATAGGGACGTTTTATGTTCTTAACCTTTTTCGAGCCCTGTCTTCGTGAACGGGGTTCACTTAGCTTATAAGGCACTACCAACAGCTTTCAATTGCTCTAGTGAATATTCATTCTTCCAAAAGACACCTAAAAGAACTAAGTTACTAAACAAACACAACGTAAATAAGGGTCCTAACTAAGACGATCACGCCAAATTATTACAAACGGCCTATTATTAAACCTTTAGAAAGATCATTTAGAAAGATCAAAACATAATTTATTAATCCTGGTCACATATATATAATTTTTAATGTAAAGGGGAACTAATTATATTCAATATCATACATATTTTCATATAGAGGGGGGGAGATCGTTACAATATCAAGAAATATAAGTGGCTTGGATGAATTGTCATTTAGCTTAAAGTTAAAAACTGTTGCATATTTCCTACTTCTAATGTTTTTTTTTAATTTTCTCTTGTTTCATTCATTCTATCTGTCATAATTGGTCTAAGTATCTATGTTTTCATGATTATTTTTAAATGCGAAACCCTAGGTTTTTTTCGTGTATCATGAAGGTAGTTCACAAACGGAATTTTTTCAAGGAAAAACATCCAGAACAGGAACAATTATTCGTATGTTATACAAATACAATTGTTGCAAGCTGAATTCGAACGCGCTGCTTCTTCATGACCTAGAATAAATACTTACGATATATACTCTGAATATCTGCCCAGTCAGCACGTTTAGACAGACCTTTTTAATAAAATTAGTTTTTTTCGTGTTCTGTCGCATATATTAACTTATTTTATATTCCCGATGTTTCTAGCACTTTACTGAAATGTTCAACGTTTCAATGTCATAATTAACCACGGTTACCTCCTAACTAAAATAATTAATTATTGGTCTGATCTACGCAGTAAAAACTTATATTTTTTTAAAGTCTTGCTGCTATATGCTTAGGTTGGGGTTTAGTTTTATTAATTATAAGATCCTAGTGAGACGGTACCACCCAGCCATCTTCTCTACTGAAATATGGATGTTCTTTGATTTCGATAGTCTCTAATAATTCTTGGATTCAGAGTTCTTTAGCGAGGAGTTGTGATTCAAACACGGTAGCTAACTTTGAAGGAAGGTGGAGTAAACTACCACTCAAAATATCTGTTTATATATAGTGTAGCTCAAGGTTTTATAGGATTCCGATTTACTAACACATCTAGGAAAGTTAAAGAACTATTGGCCTCTAACTCCATTGTTAACTAATTTTTAATATTTATGGAGTTAAGATGGTTTAGAAACGTAGTTGCTTTATATATATATATATATATATATATATATATATATATATATATATATATATATATATAACATATTGGCGTTTTCGTACAACTTGTAGAAGTCTTTGGCACACGGCAAAAATAAGAAGACTTTTTTCTCAAAGTCCTCTATGAATATACAAATATACAATATACAATAAACCAGTACACGCGATTCTATGTGCAGATGAGGGAAACGACATGGTTGTCATGGATATCTTACATTTTAATTATAAAATAAAAGAAATTTCTTATGATGTA
Source organism: Parnassius apollo (assembly GCA_907164705.1). Classification (NCBI taxonomy): domain Eukaryota; kingdom Metazoa; phylum Arthropoda; class Insecta; order Lepidoptera; family Papilionidae; genus Parnassius; species Parnassius apollo. Next base: position 338,727 of record CAJQZP010000552.1, on the reverse strand, counting down.
AGCAATTATAAAAAAATTAAAAAACGACCAGACAAATGACACACTTAAGACAACTAGTGATCTCTTAACAAAACACGAATTATATCTGGATGCAAATTCAACATTAGCTACATGTGCCAAACCACCGAAGTTGTATGGGTTACCAAACATACATAAACTTAGTGCTCCTCTACGTTCAGTATTGAGCCAAATCGATTACCAATTTACAGATTAGCTCAACACTTAGCGAAAGCACTCTATCCCCTCATGGGATATACAAGAGCACATACAAAAAATTTCTACCATTTTGTCAACGAGATTAAAGACCTACATCTGGCAGACATTGAAACTCTAGTTGTTTTTGATAAGCAGTCACTGTTCACATGCTTACCAGTTGAAGAATGCATCTCAATTGTAATTTGAAAGTTTGAAGAAAATAAAATTCTAGTAGAATATGCATACGTGTTTGCGTAAACATAATAAATCATGTTTCTTTTTTAAAGTTAGTGCAGTTATATTTTCACTTACCACGAAAAAATTTTGCCGAACGCACTGCAATTCATATGAACTGAGATTTTACTTTATTTTTATAATATTCATGTATAAGCAAGACCATTATAATATTAACTTTTAAGGGATTATACTTTTACGAACTGGTGCAGAAAAAGACTGGTATAGAAGTTGAAGATTACTTTTTTATAGAATCAGTGTGACAAACGAGCACACAGGCCACCTAATGGTTAGTGAATGCTGGGTCCATAGACATCTACGTTTATTCTCAATTAAGAATCAAAATGTCGATATATTGTCACCCCTGAGGACGAAGATGGAATATCTCGTCTCCAAATAAAAGGGTCCCAGTTTCTCTACACTCAACTCAGCTGCTATTTTACGCTGCTATTCTGTGAGAGCGTTGTGCATCCCCGTTCAAGCCGACCTATTCGTGCTACATCTATACCATAGCTGCAGCATGGCTCTACTACGTAAGTGTAATTACTGTTAAATTACCGTCTATCGGATGCAATAAGAGTTTTTGTCTTAATCGCATTAGATACTCACGAAATAAGAAGAGATAATGAATAAAACTTCACTATATGTGAAGTGTTCGCGTAAATATAAAAAAAATCATTAAGGAATAATGACTTAAGCGCTGTTATAAATGTGTACAAAAATATTGGACGCAATTATCTTTAGTCATTATTTATAAATAATGATGATCTCGAACAACATTCAATTGAGTTATTATTTTAGAGTTATTAAATTAACTTATGATTGTCTTTTATTTTATTATCATTTACTATCTTCTTTTTACTATCTTAATCATTTTAATTATTTTATGTGAGGTATTTTATTAAATTGAAATTCATTGCATCATTCAATATGAACGACTTTTACACATTTTAATTGGTCAATAACATAATATAAAGATGTACCATAAGTACATATATGTGCCATTTGCTGTAGAGATCATCGATCCGTAAGATCAACGTACGGTAAAGAGTTTGCAGCTGGTAATAAGAGATGTAAGGGCGGCGAGCTCGATTCCTGTACGGAACAAATATTTGTTTGGCCCACAAGTAATTGTTGTGGGTCTGGGTGTCTGTCCTTGTGAAATTTACGTTTCTAAACTGCGCCCATGATACCGAAGAAAATCCAGTCAAAAAAATATTATATTTTTAATTGTATTTTTTATGTTATTTAGAATTAACTGCGATCATTATCATCATGATCATCATCATGACAGCCCTTCACAAATCCAGTGGTGAATATAGGCCTACACCGAGGATTGTCACAAAGCACGGTCCTCAGTCATTATATTAGTTACATGAATTAACTATTAATTTTAATTAAAATGTGCAAAAGATGTATGTTCTTTAATAAATTTAACTATCTTGTAAAGTTCAAGTAACATTCTATGTTATTTAAGTCTCAGTGCCGAGCTTATTTTTTTTGGTATTCAACTATTAATTTGCTTACTCATTTATATTATAATATTCATGATATATATATATATATATATATATATATATATATTTATATTCTTGATATATATATCATGAATATTTTTATACATTATTAACATTTATATCATATTCTTCAGACTATCTCAAGTGGCACAATACAGCATAAAAATAGTTCAGTTAGATATCTTCCACAAATTAATTTTGCTTTGCAAAACTCTCAATCATGCAATATTATTTATAGGAAAATTATTTTAAAGAAACAATTATACTGTGGTTTGCATTTGCTTTTCACAGGTTGATCATAATCTTTTGTAAGCGTTATAAGAATAATGTGGTTCATGGTCTAGATAATTCTAGATAATTTATACCTCCTTATGCTTCCAAAACGTTACACTTGCAAATACCTACGCGTAAGTAGCGCTTTCCCAAATTTCCTTTTTTGTTGATATTTTGACACACGTAGAAATTAAATTGTGGTCTTTGCATCTCTGAAAGAAATTTTAACATATTTTATTTCTTGAGTGCTTGGCCTGACGAACTTCAAATTGACAAATTTTATTTGCTAATTTAGACGACACTTTCATAATTTTACAATTTGACATAGTAACTGCATTTAGACTACTTTAACTCCATATACTCTAAAATACAATTTCAATGGAGTTAGAGGCAAATAATTCTTTAGCTTTCCTACATGTTTTAGGCTTCCAAAATCCTGATAACACTATTGGTCACACTGTGTATAATAGTAAATAGACACATACCAACCGATATTTAAATGGTGAATCTCACCATCATCCTTCGCAGGTAGCTGTCGTGTAAATATTTGTTTCAGAGAGCACAAGGGATCTGTGGCAGAGAACATCTGGCCGCTGGGCTTCAGTACGTCAAGCAAGTTATACAAGACAACCGAGTGAATCCGGCCACAATTGAGCGTGTGCCTGCTGTACTACCATATGTCAGAGGAGTCACAGACAAGATTGGCTACATCTCGAAGCGAGTTTACATCAAATCATACTACAAGCCGCCAAAGAAGGTTAGTCAATTTTTAACACCCATCAAGTGTAATATTCCTCTACAAGATGCAGGAGTGTACACTGCACAAGCTAGACTTCATACCATACTCATATAAAGTATTTCTTACAAAGTACAAACAAAAAGATCGGTTAAAATGCGAGAAATCCGCAGTCTGTGAACATGTTCAAGATCGTCCCCACCATTACATCAAAGAACAATGGCGAACGCCCATACAAATTTTTATGTCACGTAATCTGGAAGCGTCTTTACATCAAAAATATCAAAGCGATTCACCATCTTTCCTTGAGATTGTTTGTTCACAAGGCCGGGAATAATTGTTATGAAGCTTTAAAGATTTGTAGGTTATGTGAAATTATATCACTTAAATGGTTAAAGATTTATTATCAATTTATGAGTTTTTACCTACAGGATTTCAATAATTTAATCTTATATTGATGTTCAATTAATAATTATTCACCATTAGGTATATTATTGTTCCAAAGTTATTATTGAGTAATCAACTTGTGGAGCAGATTAAACTCTCTATTATGGAATTTATTCGCCTATTAAGGAATTCACTGCAGAGAATTCAGAATAATATGTTTAGCCATAGTACAAGTTCCACTTTAGAACTAGATACCTAATGAGGGCAGGGCATCCACGACTTTTTCTGCCACCAGAGTTGCTACTTACAAATGAGGTGTAGTATTTGACAGATTACATAGCGAGAACTTAATTTGTTTGAAAAATGTAAAGGTTATATATATAAACACTCACGCCTGTCACCCAGAGGGGTAGGCAGAGACTACGGACTTCCATTTGGCACGATCCTGACATACCTCTTTCGCCTCCTTTACATCCATATATCTACGCATACATGCTCGTCGGTTAAGGGTACTTCTAACGTGGCCCATTTTCAAAATATCGCCAATTTGGTCGATAAACTTTTTCCTAGGGCGTCCCTTCCCGACTCGGCCATTCACATCTGCCATATAAATTTGCTTTGTCACTCTTTCCTCATTCATTCTTTCTACGTGACCAAACCACCGAAGCATTCCTTTCTTAATCCTGGTCACAACATCATCTTGCATACCACATTTATCTCTTATCACGCAATTTCTCACCCTGTCATTCAGATTACACCCTAGCATATTCCTTAAAGACCGCATTTCTACAGCATTTATTCTACTTTCGTGCTTCTTCTGCCACACCCAGCTTTCACTACCATACATTAAAGTAGGGACTAACACAGCATTATGAATTACCATACGTGCCTGTTTTGACAAATTCTGGTTCTTCATAATAGAGTGTAGTGCCCCATTCACTCTATTCCCTGCATTTACTCGTCGTTCTATATCCCTATCATATCTACCATCCCTGCTAAATACACATCCCAAATACACAAACTCATCCACTTGCTCAATCAACTCTCCTTCTATTCTTATTTCACATACCGTTTTGCTTTCTTCTCTTTCAAAAACCATCACTTTCGTCTTACTTGCGTTCACTTTCATTCCCCTTTCTTTTAATGCCCAGTTCATTAATGTAACCATCATTTGCAACTCTGCCGCCGATGACGCAAGTATGACTTGATCATCGGCATACAAAAGGCATTTGACGGTTAACTCGCCCATTCTTAACCCACATTCTTCATCTTTCAAAGTTTGCAAACACCGGTCCATAAATAGGTTGAACAGCCAAGGGGAAGCCACACAGCCCTGTCTGACACCTTTTTGGATGCCAAACCAGTCCGAGTAGACCCCATTGATCCTGACACAGGCACTAGAGTCCCTATAAAGAGACCTTAATGCCTGTATCAAACCAGCGCTCAACCCATATGAGTTCAGTGTTTGCCATAACACATTCCTGTCCAATCTGTCATAAGCCTTTTCCAAGTCCATGAACGCACAAAAAACTTTCTGGTTTTTGGCCAAAAACTTCTCCGCAATCATGCGCATGGAAAAGACTTGATCTGTACACCCCATTCCCTTTCTAAAACCCGCTTGCACATCCCAAATTTTTCCATCAGTTTCTTTCATAACTCTTTCAATTAACACCTTAGCATACAGTTTACCCACAAACTTGTACGGGTAGTTTTTGCAGTCCTGCTGCGACCCTTTTCCTTTATATATTGGTACTATAACTGCTTTACACCAGTCATCCGGTACCCGTTTTAATTCCCAACATAAATTAAACAAGGTGTACAGCAGGCCTGCCACCACTCCCTCTCCAGCCCTTAGCATCTCGAGTGATACTCTATCATATCCAGCTGCCTTACCTGCTTTCATGCTTTTCATTGCTTTCATTATTTCATCTACACTTATCTCCATACCCCTTTCCACTTCTTTCGGAATTTCTAGTTCATTTAATTCATACGACTCTTCACTCATAAACACGCTTTCAAAGTATTCCTTCCATCTGTTTAAATTCGAAACTTCATCATTCAGAATACATCCATTCTCGTCTCTTATAGCATTTATTATAGGCTGTTTTGTATTTCCCCTGGCAGTTCTTACGAGTTTCCAGAACATTTTTATGTTAGCCTGGAAATTATCAGATATCCTTCTATCATTCTTATCCGTTCTTTCTTTCTTTTTCCTTTCAACAACTTCTTTCACTCTCTTATTTAGACGTCTAAATTCTGCCTTTTTTCTTTCAATCTCATCATTCATACCAGAAGAATTATCAGCTTTGGTTGCTAGTAAATCTAACCATGCTTTCTTCTTTGATTCAACTTCCACCCGTACCTCATAATCCCACCATAACGTATTACTTTTCCTTTCATTTGTTCTCTTACTTACACCGCATACTTCGGTGGCGGTATCCACCAAACCTTTCTTAATATTATCCCACACAGTATTCAAGTCTAAATCATTCATACACAACTCATTCAAACATCTAATATTTTCTCTCAGTCTACATTTATACTTCTCTATCACATCTTCATCTTGTAACTTCTCTATTCTTAAACGCTGTAACGCAGTGGTAGATACAGATGTCCGATGCCGCCAACGCTTGAAAAGACCATTAATTTGACATAAGACCAAGTAATGATCCGTCCCTACGTTGGACCCCCGGTAAACCCATGTATCTACGACTGCGCTCCTCATTCTTTCATCCACAATTACGAAATCTATCATGCTTCTATCATCACCTCTTTCCCATGTATACATGTGAACCTTCTTATGACGAAAAAAGTATTCGTCACAAAAAGATTCTTTTCCGCACATACGGTGAGGAGGTCTTCACCATTCTCATTTATACTTTCATCACCAAACGTTCCCAATATCCTTTCATAACCAGACCTCTTCACCCCAACCCTTCCATTAAAGTCTCCTAACATAATAATATTTTCATTTTCCTTACATTTTGTCAACACCATCCTTACCATGTCCCAAAACTGCTCTTGGATGTAAGTGGGCTTAGACATGTCTGGGGCGTACACCCCTAGCAGGAACAGCTTCTTTAAGCCCACTTTCATTCGTATCCATAGCAGTCTCGGGCTTACACATTCATACTCTTTCACACATTGACCCATTCTTTCTGAAAGGATGAAACCGACTCCCTGGCATGCCCGTTCGGTCTCGCCTACACCAGACCAATACGCGGTATACGTGCCATGTGCAGTGGCATCCTTTCCCTTTCGTTTCGTCTCATTCACACATAACACATCTATTCCTCTGTCATTCATCATTTCGCATACTTCATCCATCTTATCATTCATTCCTCCACATACATTCAGCGTAGCCAGACGGGTTTCCGCAATCCACTTTTCGCCCCTCCGGGAGACAGAACGTGACGGGTGGCGAACCTCGTCGCCGGTTTTTCTCCCGGAGATTCTTCGCACCCCTGCCCCATTTAAAGGGCGCCGGGAACTCGGGGCCATTTCTTTTATTTCTTGAAGTCATGGTGCGAACAAGGGTTGGTGGTAGATTTTACGCCGCTACCATACGGCGAGGAGCCGAGTCTAACTATTAGTTATATTTTACATCAATTTGATTAAAACCAAAGCACAGATATTCATAAAAGTTAAAAAAAAAGAGTTAAAATGTGCAAAAAATTAAAGAATAAACTCCTGAGGCATTGTTTGTGTATTTCTTCATTTGAAACAGATGGCTGCACCTCTGCTACTACAGGAATATCTGCTCTTGACGACTCCTCAGTTGCAGATTGCGGTCTGTTAACATCATGGGTACGACGGGCCTCTATTTGAGTACGCAACCAATAAGGGCGACATACCTTATCAGTTTCTGTAACCTAGAAATAAAAAAAATACTTTAGTGAGAAAGCTGAACAATTTCTTTTTAAATAAAATGTGTGGGAAAACAGACATATCATTATTTTACATGGTAGAGCCATGCTGCAGTTATATTAACAATATAGTTGTAGCACGAATGGGTCGGCTCGACCGGGGAGGAACCACGCTCTCACAGAATACCAGAGTCAAATAGTAGCTTAATGCTGCTGTGTTTCGTATGGTGAGTGTAGAGAACCGGAGACCCTTTTTACTGGAAACGAGGCATTCCACCTAAGTCCTCACGGGTGACAACGTATCTGCATTTTGTTTCGTGATCGAGGACAGATGTAGATGTCCCTGGGCCACAGCAACCACTTACCATCAGGTGGACTGTGTGCTCATTTGTCACCCTATTCTATAAAAAAATATATCATTAAAACCCTTTGAACATATTCTAATACACTGCCATTCAGGTTTGATTAGCATATTTTATTTTATAGTATAGGGAGACAAACGAGCACACAGTCCACCTGATGGTAAGTGGTTGCTGTGGCCCATAGACATCTACATCTATCCTCGATTACGAATTAAAATTCAGATGCGTTGTCACCCGTAAGGACTAAGATGGAATGCCTCATTTCCAGTAAAAAGGGTCTCCGGTTTTCTACACTCACCATACGAAATACAGCAGCATTGAGCTACCATTTCACGCTGTATTCTGTGAGAGCGTGGTCCTTCCCCGGTAGAGCCGACCCATTCGTGATACAACTATACATCTAATATAACTGCAGCATGGCTCTACCACATATGAATAAGCACATAATAATCATAACATTTGGAAATCAAATCAATGATATATTTGTGTTAGTAATTGTACACACAGGAACCAAAAATACCCATTTGGTTAAAGATTAGAAGAAAATGGTTCCAACAATCAAAACAATTAGCTAGCTCGAAACTAAGCCTTTTTTTTTTTTGCGGATGGAAAATCATCTAATGACCCCTTTCGCTCTGGGTGGAGCGTAAGGGAGTGTCAGACTTTTACTGAATAAAAACCATCCGTGTTCCTTCAGTGCCCTTACGTTCCGGAGCCGCGGTATCTCTTTCGAACAGCCCGCAGCCCCGGCAGGCGTCGGCCCTTGCGGGCTCCTTCACGCTGCTGACAGCTCTTTGAGGCGCGCGTGGAACAAAACGCGCCGTCGACACGGCCTGTCGTCATTAGACGGACGGACGACGAGCTACCCATTGCTCGCCGACCACAGGCCCGCGCCTACGGTGGCCGGGGGCCACGACGTAGCCCCCGACGCCCGGGGCGTCTCCCGCGGCGGCCGGGAAGGAAAGCTGCTGCTCTCTCCTTCTCCCGCTCCGCCACCTCCTTCGCTAGCATCACTGCTTCGCAGAAGGTGGTGACGGCATCCCATTCCGTCTCGCTCCGGACCATGGCTTCGACCTGGGCCGGACGCGAGAGGTCGCCGCCGCCTATCGCCGCTACGAGGACACGGCGGTGCTCCGCCCAAGCAGAGCACACCTCCACGGTGTGTTCCACCGTGTCCTCCGGTCCATCCTCGCAGTGGGAGCACCCGGGCGTTTCCTCCCGCCCGATTCGGTGCAGGAACCTCCTGACCTGCGTCAGGCGGAAGGTGAGGATGCCGTGGCGTCTCTCAAGCCACTCCTCAAAGAGGGGTCTTATCGCCGCTATAGTGGCGTGCCCAGCACGGGGTTGCGACAGTCGCTGTCTCCATGTCGCCAAGAGATCGTGCCGGAAGTCTGTCCGCTGCGCGACAACTTGCCGTGGCAGCGGGGTTTCCCCACGGCACTGTGCCTCCGCACGCCATTCGTGCAGGCGCGCGAGGACTATCGCCTCCAGATCCCATGGCGGCAATCCGGCAAGGAGGCTCGTCGCCTCGCGGGAGATCGTGCGGTAGCCGCGAACCATTTTCGCGGCTATCACCCTTTGGGGCGCGTTCAGGTGGTGGACGGCAAGCCGCGCCAAACCACACGCCCACACCGGGGCCCCGTAAAGGGCCATGGACCGCACGATCCCCGCGTAGAGCCTCCGGCAGGAGGCGTTTGGCCCTCCCAGGTTCGGCAGGAGCCGTCTGAAGGCAGCCCCGGTCCGTTCCAGTTTGGGAGCCAAACGTCGGAAGTGCTCAACGAAGTTCCATCGGCCGTCGAGGACGAGTCCTAGGTACTTCAGCGTCGACTCGACGCCGATGGATACCCCTCCTACCATCACTGAGGATCCCGGTGGTGGCCTGTTCCGAGGACCATGGAAGTGTATGGCCTCGGACTTGTGCAGAGCCACCTCGAGACCCAGTTGCCGAATCCTCTCAACGACTATCGCAACCCCGCGTGTCATATTTTCCGCCGCCGCCTCGTACGACCCCCCCTTGTGCCAGTACCAGCGTGTCGTCAGCGTAGCAAACTACGCTGACGCCGGTAGGGAGGTCGGCGCGCAGCACCCAGTCGTAACCGATGTTCCACAGAGCTGGCCCCAGAACCGAACCCTGTGGGACACCGCACGACATCTCTCGCCGGTTCCACTCACCGTTGCGACCGGGGTAGATGACGGCCCTGTCCGTCAGGTAGTCCCCGACTATACGACGGAGATAGGTCGGCACCCGGTGATACCGGAGTGCCTCCCTAATGCAGCTCCAGGGCATGGAGTTGAAGGCGTTGGCGATGTCGAGAGACACCGCCAAGACAACTCCCCCTCTGGCCACTGCATCCCCCGTCGTGAGGGCTCTCACGCGCATGATGGCGTCCACCGTAGAGCGCCTCTTGCGGAAACCAAACTGGTGTTCCGCAAGATCCGGCCCCGTCACCGCAAGGTTCTCGGCGAGGCGGTTTGCAATGACTCTTTCAAAGAGCTTGCCCACCTCGTCGAGCAGCACCACGGGCCGGTATGCGGACGGAGAGTCCGCAGGGCGCCCCCGGCTTCCGAATGAGGACCAGCTTCCCCGTCTTCCAACGAAGCGGGAATTGGCCTCTCTCCAAGCATGCGCTTAGGAGCCCCTCCAGTCGGGGCCTGAGAGCCTCCGAGGCCAGAACCCAGGCTTTGCCAGGCAAGCCATCGGGTCCTGGGGCAGTATTCCTGGCCTTGAGCCTACGTACCGCCACTCTCAGGTCTACCCCGGTCCCTTCCGGGATGTCGTCGTCGTCGTCCTGGTGGTCCGCTTCCGGCACCGCAGGTGGCGGAGCCATAGGCGGGGGCTTATGTTCCCGTATGTCGCGCAGGGAACAGAGCGCTCACCACGTCCTCCACGAGCTGGGGCCGGCGACTTTGCGTCAGCGGGGGGGCCCAGGTGCGGAGTTTATCCCGCACCATCTTGTAAGGGCGCCCCCACGGATCTCTGTTGAGAGTCTCCAGCATCTCCTCACGGGCCCGATCCCGGGCCCGCAGGACAGCCTCCCGGAGGGCGGTTTTCGCCGCTCTGTATCCCTCGTACAGCTCCGCCTCAATGGCTGCCGCATTCGGTGGACGAATGCGGAGCCTGCGATGCCTGGTGTACAGGTGCCGCGCGGCGACACACGCCTCGCGCAGAGACGTCAGCTCACGCGACCACCAATACACTTGACGCCGGGCGCTTCCTGGCCGGACGCGGGGTTTTGCCACGTCACATATCTCGGACATGGCCTCCTGGAACCACCCTGCCTCATCATTGACGTCGGCAGGCCTGTCCGGTGAGCGTATGCTATGGTAACTAGGACAACAGTACTTATATCCGAGTATAGTACTTATATACGATTATAAACATCCATCACTGAAGTACAAATGTTCATGCTCATCACACAAACATTTGACACTTGGACTTGAACCCGCAACTGATGGTTTCGTAGTCCGCGCAGACCACTAGACTAAGACAGTCATCAAAAAATTTAAATATACATAGCATACCTGTCTTGGAGCAAACCTGTTTTCAATAATGGTAAACATCAACTAATGCAGGTTAGCTCTCAATAGTCACTTTGCCTTCGCAAAATGGAACACCCACATAAAAGGCATACACTTGCGTGGCCTTGGTGACTTGGTCCAGGTTGTTGGTCATCAATGCCAGATATTTCTTGTAAACTATGATTTACACTTATCATTGCTAGATCCCTGCATGCTTCACAGATATAGTCATCTTCGGTAATCTGAAAAATAAAAATACTTGTTATTAGGATGGTGTCATCCGTACATAGATCTATGTAAAAAATTGGTTGTAATCTATTGTGTTTGGTAATTGCAACAGATGAGAGGTTAAATGTTGAGTTAAAGTGTCATCCATTGTTCATCATAATAATTTATGTGGCAATCATATTATGTATAATAGGTGCAGACTATTTTTAAAACATTTAACATTGATCATTAAAGTCTCAGCTGGACATACATGTAATAGATTTATTATTCTGATAAATATAAGATATTACGGTTCCTTAGAATAAATACTTACGATTTGTGGATACACCCAGCTACAGAGTAATATGGTAACTCTTATTTCGACTTCCAAAGCACGGAATCGACGCAGTGTATTAAAGCATATGTTGCAATTGATGTACATAATGCGAGTAACTCTGCCACGATCGCTCATCATGTCTGAATCAAGTAATCCTGTGACAACAAGATCCAAATCGTAGAGCACAAATCGGAGTCCAGATGAGAACAGCGCAATGTCGTCGGGTGTAGCAGTATCGAAATCCTTGAGCACGCAATATTCACACACTAGAAAACAATAGAAAATCAATATCGGATAAGTCCAGTAGCTGTCCAGGTCGAATAAAAATAAGGAAATCAAATGGCAAAACCAAGAACACAAAACACAAGCAACACGAACGGCGCGAGAGCAGTGTGTGTGAGTGGGCGAGACGTAACGGAAACGTCATTACGACCCTGTCATAATTGACATGTGTGTTGATATAGCATTTATATTGTCTCTTACTAAACAAACTGAATTCCAAGAATATATAGAAAATACGACATATTTTTTTAAATAATCTTATGCCACTTTTGTTTAAATGATATTTAAAATCATTATATTATTTTATCGTAAACCACATGCAACAAGATGAGGTGAAAATGATTTATAACTACGAAACTGAAATAATTATAAACTGGTCACACTAAGTGACAGAAGCGATATCCATTTGATTACAATCAATTATGTCCCCAAAAAGTAGTGATTTTTATTCCGGCTTTTACTAGTTTTGATGTTTATTTGATAAAATGCAATAATTTTTTTGATTACGTTCTGTAACAATTATAACTCAAGACGCTTCAAAATATTTGACATATTATTTCGCCATTGTCCTTTAATAAACCATCAATCCTCGCAAAAGAACACCTATCCCTACCAAGGATGATACGCGAGGCTATTGTAATTAAAAAACATCCTAATTTCAATAGAGAAGATAGATGGGTACTGCCATCTGCTTGGGATCCTATAAGTAACAAAATCAAATCCAAACTCAAGCATACCACTGCAAGACTTTATGCTACTGTAAGCTTGTTCTGCGTAGATCGGATTAAAAATTAGTATTCGAAAACTGAAGGTAGCCGGGCTTACTATGACATCGGGACGTAAAACATCTTAATTTTAATAAATTTTAAGTATAGTACTAACTTTATTATCCATTAAATTTTATAATTTTTTTTAATTTATTCTCACTTTTAATTCTAGTTTACAGGACTAAGCTTAGTTTTGCGTTTACCACTATGCGAAATGTCTCAAAAGAAAACCCTATAAATATAATTTGAGCAAAACAAAATAATAAATTGTAATGATTTAACACTTAATAATTATTTTCAATAATAAATTATTACTTTATGCTCTATATTGTTGTTTGGAACCTAATTTAACACGCTTTTCGTTACTTTAATTATTCTTGTAGCAGTTCAGAGCGTCAGAGAACCACGGTGGTGTATCAAAGCCTTTAAATCTTGTAAAGACCATTAGGAATACGGCAGTCACCAAAGACTAAGACCACAACAGGAAAGAAATTGCTTTCAAACTTTTGCCATATCCTACTTCGTTTTTGTTTATCATTTAAGTTTCGAAATATGCAAATATAAACATTTTGTTTTATCTTTGATTAAATATTTAAATAGAATAAAAGTTGTGTTTAAAGATTTGCTAGACGTTGTGCCCATGACCTGCTGTTGTCACGTATAAGCAAATGGGCTATTCTATCTCGTTTTTCGCTTTTATGTTATTGAAAGGTAACAACGTATTATTTAATCAGCTACGGATAACTAATCTCCGGTATAACTAAAAAGTTAACCTACATGTGTTTTTGAATAAGATGTAAAGTAAATCATCGGTCGTATTAAACAAATTGTTTAGAATTATAAACGCATGATCATGTATTGTAGTAGATCATATAGTAGTAGTATATCATATCCTATCCAACTGGTGAGAGGTGTAATAGAGGGTGATTTTATATCCCAGAAACTCTTCACCGCTGCGTTGGAAGATGTTTTCAAGCTACTGGACTGAAAAGGATACGGTATTAGCATCAATGGCGAGTACATCACTCACCTTCGATTTGCCGACGATATATTACTGTTACGAGCTTGAGGTTCGTGACAATAAAAATTGCCGATAAAATTACCTAAATTAACACTTTAATTTACTTTACACAAATTAAAACTAAAAACACTAATAATTAAACACACTAATTCACTTAATTCCGCTCCGAAGCTTCGCTTGTGTCGCCAAGTTCAACTCTGCCTCGATCGCATCTTGCAGCGCCTATTTATATAATTAGCAAAGAAGCGTCCCGAACATTCACGTAAATGCGCGCCAGGCAACGAGTATTTGAGTGTAGATTTTCCAGAAACTTAGTTCTTCGGGTGGCGCTGTCGGTCGAAAGATTTGTGATGTCATTTTCTCAATGCTCCCCTCGCTCTCGTTCCTGACACTAGATGGCGCTAGTGTATCGTCGACTTGAGCGCGTAACACTGCCCCCTCCTAAGACATGCTCGTCCCGAGCATTATCGGCCCCATAATAACGCGCCAAGCGATCCACATGGACGATCTTAGGAGTCCCTCTTGCGCCTTTCTGTAACGGCTCCGCAATGTCAAGGGCTGTTCTATCCCGTGGTGCACCAACGTTGTACAATTTCGGTGCTCCTCTACTACGTGTCTGAGGTCCCCGTACGGCCGCACAACTTGTACATGTACGACACCAATCCTCGACATCGTCACGATAATGGACCCAGTAAAACTGTTCTCGGACCTTCAGTAGAGTTCGTTTAACTCCCAGATGGACTCTTGAACGACCATTATGGCACAGCTGTAGAACATTCGGCACTTTAGCTTTAGGGACAACCATTTGCAAACGACAGCTGTCCCTTCGACCTTTGTCCCATTTACGGCACAGGACTCCATCCTGAATCAGCAAGCTGTCCCATTGGGCCCAATAGCTTTTCGTGGTTGAACTCATCGCTGAGACGTCCCTCCACTTAGGCTTGGTAGCACGGGCCTTCATCCATCCCAGAATCGGCTTGATGTCCGGATATTCCTGCTGTGCATGTCGTAGGCTGTCCTTCCACCCGTTGCTGAGGTGGTCTGTCCTGAGGATCCTCACGGATACCACTTCCTTACTCTCTTGCCTACTACAATGGTTGCAATCTTCAGGACAAGGTCTTCTTGTCAATGCATCTGCGTTGCCGTGAGATTTCCCGCTGCAGTGTCTGATAGTAAAGTCGTATTCCTGCTGCTGCTGGGCGGTGCTGTTAGCCGCACTTCCTTTCTGAGACCGTTCACCTTCCCTTCCTAGGGTGTGCTTAGGGCAGCTGGACCGAAGATGGCCCCTTTCCCCACAGCCATAGCACCTAGGGCTGTATCTTTTATTGTGGTCGCGAACCGTAACTGCTGTAACCTCCCTAGCGTGAGGTGAACGATGATCCTGTCGCCGCCAGGCAGTGCCGTTAGCTGTACTACCTTCTCGAGATCGATCAACTCTCCTTTCCACGGTTAGTTTAGGGCAGCTGGATCGAAGATGGCCCTTTTCCCCACAGCCATAGCACCTAGGGCTGTATCCTTTGCTGCGGTCACGGACTGTAGCTGCTGCAACCTCCCTGACGTGATGGGAACGATGATCCTGCCGCACGGCTTCCACCTCCAGTGCATGGGCCAAGGCGTTCTTAAGCGTCTCGTGGTGCCCGAGCCTCACAGCAGCTCTGACTTCCAGGTCACGGATGCCGTCGATGAATGTCTGCACCAGGTTCCCTTCAATGAGCGCAGGTACAGACCGGTATGCTTTTCGCACCAGCTTCTCCACTTCTAGAGCCCACTGCTGCAGGTTTTCGTTGATGCGCTGCACACGATCTTTAAGCTGCGCACGAAAGACGTGTTCCAGGTGAGCGTCGCCATATCTCGCCTCCAATGCCTCAAGGAGTTGCTCATAAGTCACTTCCTCACCGAGAGCTTCCAGAACTGTTAAGGCCTGGTCGCGCAGGCCTAGTGTGAGTTAGCAGTCATGGCCTGACTTTTATTCCAGCCGTTCGCCTTCATAACAGCCTCGAACTGGATTTTGTAGGCTGACCAGGAAGAGGTACCGTCGAACGGTGGCACCTTGAACCCACGTAGCGAAGGTGTTGTAGCTACTACGGGAGCTGTAGCTCCATCTCCAAGTTTGAGTTCGTCCAGTGATTTCTTCATGTCAGCCATTACGTTGTCAACCCGATTGTTTACTTGGTCGATTTGGGTTTCAGCTTTCTCGATTCGGTTTTCAGCTTTCGCGATTTGGGTTTCAGCTTCCGACAGGCGGTTGTCATGCTGAGCAACCCTATCCTTCACCTCCTTTATCTCCTTCCCGAAGGTAGCGTGAAGGTCCTTCATGAGGAGCATCTGCTGTTCCAACCGACGGGCCTGTTCCTCCTGTCCGCCCCGCAGCTGCTCTTCCAATCGGCGGGCCTGTTCCTCCTGCTGCTCTTTCAACTGACTGGCCTGTTCCTCCTGTCCGCGCTTCAGCTCCTGCAGAATCACCATCAGAGCACCTAAGTCAGGTGCTGCAGATGTAGGAGCTACCGACGGGCCTGCAGCCGGTGGCTGGCCCTCCGAAGTCTGCGGCGTTGCACCACCAAATCTTCGTTGGTCCGTCTCCTGCTGGCGTTGACTTCGGGTACGGACACCCTCCGTTTCCTCCTTAGGTAAAATCGGCATGATTTTATCCCACTTCTGACACCAATTGTTACGAGCTTGAGGTTCGTGACAATAAAAATTGCCGATAAAATTACCTAAATTAACACTTTAATTTACTTTACACAAATTAAAACTAAAAACACTAATAATTAAACACACTAATTCACTTAATTCCGCTCCGAAGCTTCGCTTGTGTCGCCGAGTTCAACTCTGCCTCGATCGCATCTTGAAGCGCCTATTTATATAATTAGCAAGGAAGCGCCCCGAACATTCACGTAAATGCGCGCCAGGCAACGAGTATTCGAGTGTAGATTTTCCAGAAACTTAGTTCTTCGGGTGGCGCTGTCGGTCGAAAGATTTGTGATGTCATTTTCTCAATGCTCCCCTCGCTCTCGTTCCTGACACTAGATGGCGCTAGTGTATCGTCGACTTGAGCGCGTAACAGGTTCCTTGTGGGTGGTTATTTTTTTTTTTTGTGGTTTTGTGGGGGTGGGTGTGGGGGGGGGTGTGTTTTGTGGTTGACCTTACTTATGGCAGAATCGCTGGAGGACCTTAACACTATGCTCAATGACCTCAATGGTGTCTCCCAACGGATAGGTCTTAAGATGAACATGGACAAAACAAAGATCATGTTTAATGTCCATGTCACACCTATGCCGGTAGTTGTTGGGAGCACTATACTCGAAGTTGTTGACGAGTACGTTTACCTGGGACAAATAGTCTGACTAGGTAATTCCAACTTCGACCGAGAGGTCAATCGACGGATTCAAATCGGCTGGGCAGCGTTCGGGAAATTACGACACATCTTCTCGTCAGGTATACCTCAATCTCTGAAAACTAAAGTGTACAACCAGTGCGTATTGCCAGTGATGACTTACGGATCAGAGATGTGGTCCTTCACTGCTGGCCGTATGAAGACGCTCAAGGTCGCTCAGCGAGCTGTGGAGAGGGCTATGCTCGGAGTTTCTCTGCGTGATAGACTCAGAAATGAGGATATCCGCGGTAAAACCAGAGTGACCGGCATAGCCCAACGGATTAGTAAGCTGAAGTGGCAATGGGCCGGCCATATAGCTCGAAGAACCGATAACCAATGGGGAAGAAAGGTTCTCGAGTGGCAGCCTCGTACCGGTAGGCGTAGTGTAGAACGACCCCCCACTAGATGGAGTGACGACCTGGTAAGGCATGCAGGAAGTCGATGGATGCAGGTGGCTCAGAACCGTGCTTTGTGGCATTACTTGGGGGAGGCCTATGTTCAGCAGTGGACTTGTGAAGGGCTGTAAAGATTATAATGATGATATAGTAGTAGATCATGAGGCAGTATTTTTGATAACTGCCATGAGCAGAAGCCTCATCACCTAGGGGAAATTATCTTAAAAATTTAGCAAAATAATTAAAAAATTAACAGCCTTTCACAGACAGACTTAGTAATAAACCTAAGTAAGATTAAAAGTGCTTCTGTTTCCGAAATATTATTCCAGCATAAAGCATATGTATTTAAAATTAGTCATGAAGTAATTACACATAGTCTACAAGCCCTCGTTACCTAATTAAATTATGTTCTCAGACAAGTAAATTAGATAGTTTTAAAATATTCAAAACAAGTACGGACTTCATTTTTTCCTTAATTACAAGATTAACTATATGATGAGATAATGTGGACTTAGATATAAAATTGAGTCTTAGAAGTGGTAAATTATTACCCTGAATCGTTTTGAAATAGTATTTCTAATTGTAGTAATAGTTTAAATCGATAAATAACAGAAACAGAAACTATTTTATTCAATATAGATTATAATAATACTTATTGAAAGTCTCTTTTTTCATTTACCACTGGTTCGCAAAAAAAAACCTCTGTCCTGGGAAGAACCAGCAAGATACCCAGCGGGACTATTTTTTTCCAATAATAACTTACAATCATGTTTGCAAATAACAACACAAGACAAATTAAAAATAGCTTGGTAGCGATCACCCTTCTCAGGGCTTATTATCATCCATAAATTCCTTAATATTATAATAACCCTTTTTATACAAACTTAGTTTAATAACTACTACTAGCTTGAGTCTGCTCTTAGTATTTACATAATAAATATCACTTATTCTTGCAAAACTACATTTATTTTTATGTACGTACATTACATTTTCATAAATGTATTAAGAGGCCAGAAATAATATATCAATTTCCTTAAAATTTTGTCTCAGTGACTCTTTTGGTTTTAAATTATATATTGGTTTAATGGCCCTCTTCTGTAAAATAAATATAATTCCAGTGTCAGTCGCGTTTCCCTATAGCAAATACCATACGACATAATGCTATGGAAATAAATAGAGTAAACTATTCTAGCTGTTTTAACACTGGTAAGAGTTCTAATCTTTTTTACAGCATATGCTGCAGAACTTTGAAATTCTGCTAGCTAGTTTTGATATTTGAGGGAGCCATTGAAGCTTTGCGTCCAGTGTGATTCCAAGAAAAATGGTGGTATCAACAAGACTCAGTTCCTCTCCATTTAAAATTACATTAGTACTGACATGTTTAACATAAGAAGTTACGAATTTCATACATTTAGTTTTAGTTCCATTCAAATGCAAATTATTAACATTAAACCATTTGACTAACTTAGCTATAATTGATAGAATCAGGCGTTACTTTGCGGAAATCAATTATAATAAAAATATAAATTACTTCGCAACCTTCCGCTAACCTTCCTTCCACCAACCAACCAACCAATTAACCAACCTTCAGCGGAAGGTTGCGAAGTAATTTATATTTTTATTAACTTAGCTATAACATTATAACTAAAATTTATTCCTGTTATTTAGGCAAATATTTAAAATATACAGTATTATTCAAACCTATCGTGGCCTAATAAATAGATTGCCTTGCTACTGCATGGCAGTTTCTAGATCAAATCTCAGCTGGAACTATTGAAATCAGTATCGTTTTATTAAGGATGGCCGCTGAGTAGTGGTAGCGTTAGAATCTTTAATGACATGTATATCGTAGGAATCGTATGAAACGACGGAGGGAAATTGAAGCAGGCTATATAAAGACAGAATAATTCAGAATTAGCATTAGCATTTTATATAAAACGAAATATTTATCGACATGTTTATGATAATATTTATAAAGATTTACTTATTTCTATTAGAGCCTATAAAAGTTCATTTCTGAACAAAGGTCTCCCTCATAGATTACCTCATTGGGAGATTTTGCCACAGCTACCACGCTTAGCAAACGGGTCGGCAACTGCAGTTTTTTATTAATTTAGGTGGTTATTAGGTATATCCTAGTTTTATTTCTATCCTATAGTAATTTTCCTCTATCGCCTCTTGAGATATCCTCGGAATAATATTGGGTAATGGATATTCTTACACCGATACTATACGGTTGATAAAAATCAACTTATTTAATGGTTTTCTCATATTATGTTCTTCAAGAGATTTAAATTATGCCAAGGACCTAAAAGTAATTAAGTCAAATTATAAAAGTTACAATCATATTATTATTATAATGCATATTAAGGCGTCATGTTACTTATATAGGTGTGCTGCATACACACACATGTATACTTAGTAATGTTCTGTCTATTTACTTAGTTACTAAGATTTTTGATTCAACTGTACTGCGCGTTCTTCCATAAATAAATATTTCATAAAAGTTATTAAATCTTTCATTATGGTCACCAGTAGGGAACCCTATAGGAGTCAACTCCTAAACTGGTTAGCACGACCTGATATTAGCAGAGTAGTGAATAATCTTCGCGTGTGTTGTGGTTGGACGGAAATTTTATAATATCTAGTTAAAATTAAAAGAAATTAAATATTGTTTATTCCTTTAAAAATATCACACATAACATAGGTATGGGGGTAAGTGAGACATCTTTTAACATTTTTTGTTTATTATTTAACTAACTTCAATTAAATTTACTAAACACAAAAAAAATACAAGAAAGTAAGCTTATATTTATTTAAGTGTGTGTGTGCGTGCGTGCGTGCGTGCGTGCGTGCGTGTGTGTGTGTGTGTGTGTGTGTGTGTGTGTGTGTGTTGCGTGCGTGCGTACATGCGTGCGTGCGTGCGTGCGTGCGTGCGTGCGTGCGTGCGTGCGTGAGTGCGTGCGTGCGTGTGTGCGTGCGTACGTGCACGCGTGAGTGAGTGCGTGCATACTTGCTTGCGTGCGTGCGTGCATGCGTGCGTGCGTGCGTGTTCGTGCATGCGTGTGTGCGTGCGTGCGTGCATGCGTGCATGCATGCGTGCGTGAACGCGCGCGTGCGCTTGCACGTGCGCTGGCGCGTGCGCGGTCGTGTGCGCGTGCGCGTGCGTGTGCTTGTGCGTGCGTGTGTGTGTATGTGTGTGTGTGTGTGTGTGTGTGTGTGTGTTCTGTGTGTGTGTGTGTGTGTGTGTGTGTGTGTGTGTGTGTGTGTGTGTGTGTGTGTGTGTGTGTGTTGTTATGCGTATGTAAAATTTATTTACTAACTTTTAATAATGCCTCGACCTCATCATACTTAAATTTGAGAAGCCATTCTGTGACTGTCTTTTTGAGCTCATTAGAATTCAGTGAATAAATGCTTAGTTTTTTATTGACTACGTTGTATAAATAACCAGCCTGTCTTTTAAATTGGTGACTATCAAAATTTGTCTTAACTAGAGTTAATTTAAAAACTTTTCCTCGTCTATTACTACTTTTGCAGTTGTAGAAAGTTGTTTTGTGTATTGTTAACAATAAATAAAAAATGTATAACTTTCTAACACTCAATAAAACGCTAACTGAGTAAATTTCTTCTATAGGAAATCTAAATGGTTTGTTGTACATTACCTTTATTAATGAACATTGACCACGTTCTAGTTGTAAGAGTTTCGTTTTCGGAGCACCACCCCAAACTGGTATACAATATGTCGAAATCGATTGGGCTAGTGCAGCATTTGATTTAGAAGTTTACGAGTTGCGACATGCCTGAGGGTTTTAAACATCCAAATAAGTTTTTAAGCTATTGCATAGCTTCTATCGCGGGCCTTGAGTGCGGGAAAATCCAGAAATTTCGTAACGAAAAAAACCTCACGCTCTCCGACGGGCACGGAGGTGTGGCTTGAAGGCCGTGCATTGTCTAACGATGGTCTAACGTTGTTTCTTTTCCTCAGTCTTCGACACGGTGTTTGTGTATAAAGTGTTTTGAAATTTTGAATATGAATGAACAAAGTGCATTTATTATTAATGAAGAAAGTCACGAAAAAAATAGTGAAAGAAAATGAGTGAGTACTCTATATACATACCTAATTTGACTAATTTTGAATTGAAAATATAATACTGCTATAAAGATAACCTAAATTTTTGATATTAAAATGAGCGATATTAAAAGTAGCCCTCTTTATATACACACAAACACACACACGCGTATAGTTTAAATTCTCAATTTAGATTCTCAATATGTATATAATATATACTCGATTAACCGGACTAATTGTTGCCGTTAGGGATTCGGATAATCGAAAATCCGGGTGATCGAATGTATGAAGAAAAAGCGGGTTTTGTGCATTTGTAATACATATGTACATACATAATGATACGTGTTTATTAAAAACAACAATTTCAACGAAAATCAATGTTTGTTAAGAAATTATTATTTTTTAATAAACATTGATTAACCCGTTAACCAAGCCATGCGCACTTTAGATTCCATGAAGAGATATAAATCTATATAACCATCCATTACTTGCGACAAACGAGCCGCCGTCACCTAATTTTTTATTTAATTGTAATGCTTTTTCACAAAGCAAAGGGCCAGATATCATTTGCCCAGTTGATCGTTTTTGTAAAAACCAACAATACAAAGCGTCTTCTAATTGCCAATTTACTCGCGGACATAGGTCCTTATGTCCAGGACGGGGGTTTGTTAGCGCCTGATAGTAGATCGTCTTATCTCAAGCGGTGTGAAGTGAGGTGCGGGAGGGGGAGGCTAGCTGCATTTGTGCGCGCGGTCGGTCACCCCTAAAGTTAGGCGTTATAACATACAACAGATAATATATTTCATTATATATTTTTAATCTTACAACACATTAGAATAATGAACCATTGACTGTTATAATATTATATTCATTATCGTTAGAAAGCGTCATCTGTTTACGTTTACGGTCCAACCGTCGCGTCGGCCGAGACAATGGGAGTCAATAAAATACTACCTACATTCATTATGCCACAAGGATTGCGTATAGCTTACACTAATTTAAACTCTAAGCTAACTTAATAGTTTTTTACTAACACAAACGCGAAGCCGGTTTGTTCATATATTGAAAGTCTCCTTGTTTTGTCTTAGACTTATGTTAATAGAGCGTGCCATTTGAACTTAAAGACAATTAAGTGGACAATAAATAATAAGTGACAAATCTTGCCGTGGAGCGTGGAACTGAGTAGTTGCGCGTCTTGTTAATATAATTGCCGTACGGCCGCCCTGACGTATGTACTGCGCGAACCTGATTTTTTTGCGACGCGGTCCGGTGATACAGTATTTTTCACAAATAGTGAGTTCGTTATAACGCGGGTTCGGTTAAATCTGGTTGAATTTGATTGGATTAACCTAAGTAACTTGAATTAATATCAAAGAAAAAGAAATACTGCATAAATAAAATAAATAAATAATTATAATTGCATAAGTTGATACAAAATGCTATGCAATAGCTTTACCGCGGCAGTCCCCGAGTGCCACACGTCTTTTTTTATTATTAAGTTTTTGTTATATATAATTTGTTATTAGTTGCTTCTATATGTGAATACCATGTGTGTGTTTGGTCGATTACAACCTCTAAGTATCTAGTACTAATAACTTTTTCAATAGTAGGACACGTGCAATTGTTACGTAATCCACAGTTGTGTATTTTGAGATTGCGTGTTGTGGGTTGTGTTCGTTTGTGATGGAAAAGGATATAGACGCGTTAAGGGTAAGCAAGTTCATTGTGAGCCAATTCGCAATTTTGGACAGCCCAAGTTCAGCTTTTTCTAGCTTAATAGTATCATGAGTGTGCCGCTTCCGCCACCGCCACAGAACGTGCTGCCTGTTAACGTATCACCGCGCATTATGGTGCCTGATATGTATTCTGTGTCTCTACAGTCCCAGCTCTCAGATTTCTGGACGGAATAACTGCGCGGGGTTTGTACGCAGAGAAGCTATCTTCGCACCTTGGAGGATGATAGATGAGGCGAAGTTTGACCTGGTCGCGTTCTAGCTGAGTAAGAAGTTCATCGCGCAAGTGACGGACATTTTACTAAACCCACCTCCCACTCATAAGTACGACGCACTTAAAGGTCGACTGCTCCACATCTATGAGGAGTCAATGTCGAGTCAGATCGAAAAGCTCATGAGAAATCTAGAACTAGGCAAGCAGAAACCATCCCAGCTGCTCCGGACGATACGCGAGCTCGATACGGACAAGGTCCTTGATGAAACCCTTCGATTACTGTGGTAGATTTGTTTCCGACAAAGGTACGATCCGTACTCAGCGTGTCTGACCTCAAGGACCAGGACAACCTAGCAGAAGTCGCAGATAACGTCATGGATGCCATGCGGCCGCGCCAACGCCGACCTATCTATAACGGTATATATTCATCCGTCCTTGACTTGGCCCTTTTGAAGGCTGAGGTGATCGATCAGCAGAGGTCGCAGTCTCATGCACATGATCGCAAACGGCGTCGTTTGCAGTCCAGGTACCGTAGCGATTACCGCCGGCCTCGGATGGAGAACTACTTGTACTTCTACCACTACCAGTTCCGAGAAAATACCAACAAGTGTACACAGCCTTGCGCGAGGGAACCAAAGCTGCTGAAAAACTGAGCGCGAGGTACAGTCTATGGATCTTGAGGTCTGTACCATTTTTCAATTTAATTGTTTGTACGTGTAAGATAGTAACTTTGAACTTAGATTTTATTCGACACGGGATCCAACGTGTCTGTTTTACCAGCCGTGAGAAAAGATCGTGCAAACCAGTGCAGTGAATATAAATTATACGTGGCTGAGGTAGAGAAATCGCAACTAACAGTACCAAGACACTAGTGTTAACCTTAATCTTCGTCGACCTTATCGTTGGGAATTTATTGTAGCAGATTTCAAGCAATTAATTTTGGGCGCAGATTTTTAAGTATAATTTTTTTAGCTTTTAAGTATAATTTCCAACTGCTCATGTTAAAATACAGGAACAGATTCGATTACAATTAAGCAAAGCAACAATAAGTCTTGCAAATATTACGTGCTTTAATAAAATAAAACTATTTTTGTAGCTTAATAATGTAGAATCTACAAAATAAAATTGAAAAGTCAAGTTTATAATATTAGCTACCTGCCTGAACTAGGATTCGTAATCGTATTTCAGACCATCACTTACACTGTGGGTTTAATAATGTAGGACATTAGATAATTAAACTATATTTTATAATTAATTAAATAACTAAATAATATTAATTTTTTACCTACAATTAATACAAACTATTTTAAAACTTCTAGCAACTTCTCTGTTTCTTCGTTATTTAATTTTGTCAGCGCACGTCATCGGTCATCGCGCCTCGGCCAAAATGATGGACGCGTGGGAGCGCGGACCGGTCGCTGACCTCGCGGCAGCGCGAGCGCTTATGTACCTCTCTCAGCTGCGAGACGCGGTAGCAGACGGGCACTTTATTTTTCAATTTATAATATGTTTGTTTAGAGGTTTTACGGCATTAAACCTATTGTTAATACAGTCCACTCATTTTATTTCTAAAGTCCCGATAAGGCCTAAACATATGGTCCTTCGATCGCGCAAAACATTTACCAGTTTTTGCCGTAATTAACGTCAAGGTCAACGGTTGCCGAGCGCAATTTTAATCCGCGGCCACGTATATTGAAGAAGGAAGTCGTTCCCGTAGCAGCCTGCGTAATCATTGAAGACGCTGATGTCATCCTGGGAGAATAAAAACCGTATTTGAGTGAGTTCGTTCCAATTAGTTAATTTTCCCGCTTTCTTTTCATGCCGAAAAAATCTTTTTTACATCTTTCATTGGCTAAGTACACTTACTTTTAATAAGTAGGTACCTAATTAACTTCAGTGCTTTAAAAATTGCTTTGTCATTGCAACGCTCGCATGTTTAAATTTAAATGTTTATTCCGTTACAAATATCAAGCGCTCAAGTGTCGATTTGTTGACCTTGCGCTGATTCATATTTTTACCTGCCGTGCAACAATCCCTTTTGTTCTCGCATAGCTGTAGTCTTTTTTGTCTTAAAGTAATCAACGTTTTCTTTTCTTTTTGCTGTGTTCATACAAAAATAAAATGGCAGAGAGTTTAAAAACTTTATTGAAGAAGCATAGTTCGATAAATTCAAAGCTTACAATTTACAAAAATTATTTAAATTTAATTAAAAGTAGTTCTGATAAATCTGAGTTGCAACGTCTAGACTTAGCGGAGCGTTTTAATAAATTCGAAACGTTATATTCCGAATTTGACGAATTACAGACAAACATAGAAGTGCTTGCCGATGATGCGGCGTCTCCGTTAGTTGAGCGTGAGGATTTTGACCGTCAGTTCTTCAATCTGGTGGCCATCACGCGTAGCCTGCTCGGTGCTTCGTCAAACGGTATTGGGTCGGAGGCGGGCTTCAGAAACGCTGACTCATGTGCACACTGTTCTAATAAGAATAGTTTTGTCCGTTTGCCTAAAATTGATTTACCTCATTTTGATGGAAACTACCAATGCTGGCTCGAATTTCGAGATACATTTACGTCATTGATTCACGATAACTCTAGTATCAATGAAATAAACAAGTTCCACTATTTTCGTTTATTTGCGTGCACTTCATTGTATGGAAACGCAGACTTAGTTATTAAAATATTGATTTTAAAGGCGATCATTATAAAATTGCGTGGGAAATGTTGTGTGAGCGGTATAACAACAATCGCCTTCTTGTGAATAATCATGTGCAAGCTTTATTTCATGTCGATCCTATAGTCAAGGAGTCAAATATCTCAATCAGATTCAAGTCTTACACTAGCAGACCCGAACTTTAATGTTCCGTCGGTCGTAGACATCCTGGTAGGGGCTGAGGTGTTTTGGAATGTCTTAGGCAGCAGAACTATAGATTTAGGGAAACATCTACCTAAATTGTGCGAAATTAAATTTGGTTGGCTTGTGTCCGGTAGTATTTCGCATCAACTTAGTTCTGTTTCATCACTCTATTGCCATCATTCCAATGTCACTCCAGACCTAACTCAATTCTGGGAGCTTGACAACGTGTCGTCAAAAGATTCACTTTCTCTTGAAGAAAGAGTCTGTGAACAACTATTTGCCCAAACCACCGTTCGTAAAAATAATGGTAGGTCTGTCGTGACGATGCCCTTAAAAGAGGACCTGTACTTTAAGGCATTCGTATGAAAACGCAAAAAATCGTTTTCTATCCCTGGAGCGGCGATTTAAGCGCGATCCTTCATTTAAAACTAAATATTGTGAATTTATGAGAGAATATGAGCGTTTAGGTCATATGACTTTACTCTGACTGTACTTCTACGCCTGAAAACTCCGTAATCACATATTTCATTCCACATCATGGAGTTATTCGTAGCTCTAGTACCACTACTCAACTACGCGTAGTAATCGACGCATCAGCCTCTACCAGTTCGGCCGTGTCTCTTAATGACATACAGATGGTCGGTCCCGTAGTGCAAGACGATCTATTTTCCATTTTAATACGTTCTCGTCAACATAGATACGTGGTCTCAGGTGATGTAGAGAAAATGTATAGAGCCATTGAGCTAAGTCCAGTCCAACGTCCTCTACAAAAAATTATTTTTCGGTTTGATTCTTTCAGAACCTCTTAGAACCTATACATTAAATACGGTCACCTATGGTACTACTTCTGCTCCTTACTTAGCTAAGAAATGCCTGGTAGGTTTTGCTGATAACATTGAGGATAGTCAGGTCCAGCGGGCTATACGACGTGACTTCTACGTGGATGACTATTTGAGCGGGGGAAGCACCATAGCTGAGACTGTAGCAATTGCAAAACGTAAATCTATTGGCGTAAAACTTCTCGTTTCTAAAAATCGTATAGCGCCTATCAAGCCGTCAACAATACCAAGGCTTGAACTGTGTGGAGCTTTGTTAGGTGTCAGGCTGTGTACTAAAGTTGAGGAAGCGCTAACTTTACCCATTCACCGATGTAGATTCTGGTGTGACTTAACCATAGTCTTGGGTTGGCTCTCTACTCCAGCCAACCAATTAAAACCTTTTGTGAGAAATAGATTCAACGAGATACAGGAGAGCACTTGTCGTCATACCTGGAGCTACGTACCGTCGAAGGACAACCCGGCGGATTTTGTTTCCAACGCTGACGTTATCAAGGACACCCCTCTGTGGTGGTCCGAACCCTCTTTTCTGTTGCGTAATGAAAATGAGTGGCCTAAAATGCCAAACACAGAGAAACATGATTTGCCGGATGAAGTGACTCATTTCACATGTAGTGATAGCGACCATCATGTTGTTAGTAATAATTCACATGCAACCATATATTCATCTATCATTCATCGCTTATTAGAAAAATATTCTACTTTTCCGAAAATTCAAAGGGTTCAAACGCAAACGCATATGTACAAAGATTTATATATAATCTAAAAAATAAAGATAAATTGTGTGGCGATCTTTCCGCAACAGAACTCCAAGATTCGTATAATGTAATAATACATTATTCACAACTTGAAGTGTTTTCTGAAGAATTTCATCTTTTAAAATCTAAACAAAAATTGCCACGCAATAGTAGATTACTTTCTTTAACTCCGTTCATTGACGAACATAGCCTCATCCGCGTGGGCGGGAGGCTCGATATCTCCCCCTACGATTTCAGAGTAAAACATCCCATAATAATATGTAGTAAGCACATACTTACTAGGTTTATATTTCAAATGAAACATTTAGAGCTACTACATGCCGGTCCTCAATTACTATTGTCACATATAAGGCAGACTTATTGGCCTATAGGTGGTAGAAACCTTTCCAGAAATGTCGTGAATAAATGCCTTAAGTGTTTCAGATATAATGCTCAAAGCGTTCAGCC
The DNA here is from genome assembly GCA_907164705.1 of Parnassius apollo. NCBI lineage: Eukaryota > Metazoa > Arthropoda > Insecta > Lepidoptera > Papilionidae > Parnassius > Parnassius apollo. The sequence goes on along the minus strand of CAJQZP010000552.1, from coordinate 310,346 downwards.
TATGATGGGTCAACTACCTCTGTCAAGAACTCATCTTGAATTTCCATTTTTAAATTGTTATGTTGACTACGCTGGGCCAGTATTGGTGGCCGATCGCAGAGGTCGCGGCTGCAAACTTACAAAATCTTATATATGCATTTTTGTTTGCTCTGCAGTGAAAGCCGTACATTTGGAGCTCGTCACTGACCTCACCTCTGAGGCTTACATGGCCGCTCTAAATCGTTTCGTGGCGCGTCGAGGCAAGCCTCAAAGCATTACGTCCGATAACGGGACAAATTTCGTAGGCACATCAAATGAAATGCATAGGTTCTTGCACTCATCGAGTGTTGCACCTGAAATAGCAAAACAGGGTATCGAATTTATTTTCACGCCTGCTTACAGCCCACATTTTAATTCACTAGCTGAGGCTGCTGTTAAATCTTGCAAGTATTATTTAAAAAGACTCTTAAAGCTTACCCATTTTACCTTTGAGGAAATGGTTACTTGTCTTACGCACATAGAGGCGGTCTTGAATTCGCGCCCTCTTACTCCTCTCTCTTCAGACCCTAACGATTTTTCGGCACTTACTCCCGCTCATTTCCTGATTGGACGACCACTCTTATACGTACTACATTCCCAGGTGACTGATGCCAACGTCACGCAACTGGATCGCTGGAGGAGAACACAGTACATCAGACAGCATTTCTGGAGCCGATTTCATAATGAATACATGTCTCTGCTGCAGGCCAAATCCAAGTGGTTTCATTCCAGAGGTGAAGTGAAGCCGGGGTCTTTAGTTCTTATCAAGTATAAAACAACACCACCGCTGCTCTGTTCCCTGGACCGGGTCATGACGACCTATCCCGGCATAGACGGAGTCACGCGAGTGGCTGCGTTGAAGACGATGCGAGGTATCATTCTTCGTGTTGTCAACTGCATCTGCCCTCTACCAATTGAAGATTGAAGACGTCTCTTCAACCCGGGGAATATGTCGGCGCACGTCATCGCGCCTCGGCCAAAATGATGGACGTGTGGGAGCGCGGACCGGTCGCTGACCTCGTGCCAGCGCGAGCGTTTCCGTACCTCACTCAGCTGCGAGACGCGGTAGCAGACGGGCACTTTATTTTTCAATTTATAATATGTTTGTTTATAGGTTTTACGGCATTAAACCTATTTTTAATACAGTCCACTCATTTTATTTCTAAAGTCCCGATAAGGCCTAAACAATTTATTCAGATATTACCTTACAATTATGTTACATTTCTTATACCTTACGCTATATTATATCTTTAATTACTTGTTGAGCTTGTTATATAGACATAGTGCTAAAAGCATGTAAAATCTGTTTAAAAATGTGTGTTTGGTTTGAGGGTTTACACAAAGTCCATTTTTCTCCTGCCTATGAATTTCTAGTTAAATGGAAGTTTGGTATGCTATTTTAATATGATTTTCGAGATAAAAAATGATGGACAATTAGTACACTGCATGCTAAGTAAAGTTTATGTGAAGGAAACATGAATTGATGGAAAATGGCTACCTTAGAACTGCTCTATGAGCACGTTCTAGTGGGAGCAATAATGTTTTAGAAGCACTACCCCAGGAAATATAATGCCATAAGTGCGTATGGATTGAAACAAATTTAAATAGACCAGTCTTATCTATTTGAAGTCAGCGATGCTACGGAAATATTTAAAATAATGTATTAATTTACGAACAACTTACGAAAACTATCGCATAGCTAAGACGTTTTCTTGGTTTGGTAAATTTTTATCGAGCTAATCCTCCCAATGCTACTTTATATCTAACAGAATTTTTTTTATTTTATAGGAGAGGAGGCAATCGAGCATACGACTCCGGTCTGATGGTAAGTGATTACGGCCGCCCATGAGCAACTGTAACACCAAGGGATTTGCAGATGCGTTGTCGGCCTATTAAAAAGGAGTGGGCTCCTTTCTTGAAGGTCCTTAAGTCGTATCGGTCCGGAAAAATCTCTGGTGGTAATAGATTCCACAAGAAAATTGTGCGAGAAAGAAAAATTCTTTTAAATCACACGGTGGTGGATAGCCAGTTATCCAAATGGTATGGATGGTATCGCGAGTTTTGTCGCGATGTGCGATGGTGAAATTGTGCAGCTGGAATTAGTCCGTACAATTCCTCAGAGCACTCCCCGTGGTAGATGCGATAAAATACGCAAAGAGATGCAACATCTCTTCGCAGTGTCAGTGAGTCAAGCCGATCGGAAAGAACTCGGTCACCGATGATTCGAACAGCTCTGCGATGGATGCTATCAAATAAAAGAAACTGGCACTGCGGAGCCCCGGCCCAGAGATGGAAACACTATTCCATGTGCGGCCGAACCTGCGTCCTGTAAAGTTGCAGGTGGTGAGCCGGCATGAAATACTGTCCCGCTCAAGCACGCCAAGCTTTCTAGATGCCAACTTGGCTATCTCTTCAAAGTGACCACGAAACTGCACGTCACGTAATATGTTGAATAAGTGTCTTAAAAGGTGAAAGAAAAACGATGAGGCTCCCATCGTCTGGACGGATAGTGCGAACGAAGCATTTACGCAATGTAAGGCAGGTCTCAGACAGGCCGCTACATTGACGTACCCTAAAATAGATTCCCTATTTGCTATAATGATTGACGCATATAAAACATGGGAGCAGTCTTGAAACAAAAAGGAGGAGATATCTGGAAACCTGGGTTATTTCTCGAAAAAATTGACCACTGCTCAACAGCGATGTACCCACGATCGCAAGTTAGAGGTGCATGCAGTTAAAGTTAAACGATCTCTGACTATTATAAATCTGTAGCTACGAGATAAACGAAGAGTATCCAAAATGGTCACAGAACAGGATTATAGTGCACAAGTGTATGCGCTAACGAGACGAACACTCTATTCTCCCACCCTCTTAGTTCGATGTGTCGGCAATCTGACACTACGATACGGTATTAGGCACAGATAAAACGTCGTTATAAGCCTTCCGAGAGAGGATCGTCAAACACCGCCAACTTCCTAAAACATCCATTAAATATCCAGTAAATTCTTGTATATTTCAAATTCCTGACTTCCGGCTGCCAAGCACTAAGAATGTCTTGGCAAAAAACTCAATAATTTACTTTTTTTGTCCAACACGGGTTTTAAACATAGGTCCTTATAATCAGTACTCGCACTTAAAGACCGACGAGGCTGTCAAAACAACAGTATACCTATAATACACAACTAATTCGAATGCGTTCCTCGACGAAACCAATGAGATTGCTATCCCATCACGATAGTGTATTTTTAAGTGCTGATGTCTGAAATATTTGAGGAACATTTCGAAGTTTTAGTTTTCCAGTATATTTATTTTCATTCCAGCGACACTCCCTGTCGCAAAAACCGCCAAATAAGTGAGATGAGGCCTATGTTCAGCAGTGGGTCGTACTTTACTCTACACACTTTACTACTTTAATTATTATTTGTTGACCGTTGAGAAGACGTATTGGATTGAAACAATATTGAAAGTGTTCTATAAAGAGTGAACACACTATTTTGTCATGTTGTCCTATATTATTTTTTTATATTTATTTCATATAAAATTCCTAATATGGTCGGCTTTTATATAGAAAATTTTCATAACTTGTACCACCGAATAGGATATACAAAAGGTTGTATTCAATATATTATGCTATAATAAAACCTTTTATATAATATAATATAATAGGATAATGATAAAATTTTGCAAATCTACATATATTATGTATTTATTTCTCCAATTTTATTTACTTATTCAGTAAATAAAATTCGTAATAAAATTCGTCCCATTAGCTTAGAAAATTACACTCTCATTTCTAATATTGTTTATTCATGATCTCGAATATGTAACATCACTGTCAGCCATCAATAAAACTAATTGAACGTATAAATCATGCGGTGAACCATTCTAATTAATGGTCTTCATGAGATAATAATGGGCGTACCCTATGTAGGTTGCTAAATTAATTTAAGAATAGGTTACTAAAAATTGTTTAATAAATAATGCAATAGTTTTGAGATTTGATGACTACGTCAAAACTAAATTCGTTGTAAATAAATAATTATTTGATTCGAGATTATGGCCAGTTTGTTACTCGAGTAAACGATTTATAAAAGTCGTTTAGTTTATTTTAACGCGCTTTATTACCTTGAATTACACGTGCATGGATTGTGCCTCGGAAAGCAAGTGAAGCCGCTGATCCTATGTCTGGACTCTACCCGGTCGTGCCGGCTTGTCACCTCATCGGAATATAAGAAAGAGGGAATGGATAATACACCTGTGCTTCCACAATTTACACTCGGGCACTATAATCTCATCCTACGCAGATAGATATTCTTCGTTGACATGATATATCTATGTGTTTTTTAAAGAATATTAACAATGCTACAAACATTACTAATATTCCCCTTAACCACTCTCGTTTGTGAATGTTTATAATTCAGTTTCCACCTACTTTCAGACATCTGACTAGGCTGAAATATTTGGATCTATTCATCATGATCATCATCATCATTACAGCCCTTCACAAGTCCACTGCTGAACATAGGCCTCCCCCAAGTAATGCCACAAAGCACGGTCCTGAGCCACCTGCATCCATCGACTTCTTGCATGTCTTACCAGGTCGTCACTCCATCTAGTGGGGGGTCGCCCTACACTACGCCTACCGGTACGAGGCTGCCACTCGAAAACCTTTCTTCCCAATCGGTTATCGGTTCTTCGAGCTATATGGCCGGCCCATTGCCACTTCAGATTACTAATCCGTTGGGCTATGTCGGTCACTCTGGTTTTACTGCGGGTATCCTCATTTCTGAGTCTATCACGCAGTGAAACTCCGAGCATAGCCCTCTCCATAGCTCGCTGAGGGACCTTGAGCGTCCTCATACGGCCAGCGTGAAGGACCACGTCTCTGATCCGTAAGTCATCACTGGCAACTGGTTGTACACTTTAGTTTTTAGAAATTGAGGTATACCTGACGAGAAGATGTGTAGTAATTTCCCGAACGCTGCCCAGCCGAGTTGAATCCGTCGATTGACCTCTCAGTCGAAGTTGGACTTACCTAGTCGGGCTATTTGTCCCAGGTAAACGTACTCGTCAACAACTTCGAGCATAGTGCTCCCAACAATTGTGTGTGTGACATGGACATTAAACACGATCTTTGTTTTGTCCATGTTCGTCTTAAGACCTATCCGTTGGGAGACACCATTGAGGTCATTGAGCATAGTGCTAATGTCCTCCAGCGATTCTTCGATTAGATCTATTCAAAACCGTTTAAATACAGTAATTTCATGATCAGGACCTAAGTATTCAATGGGATCATTACAGATCATGATTAGTGTGTTGGAGTATTTGATCTCTAAGATTGTTCTGCAATGAGATTTTAAGTCTTGAATAATAATTAATAAATCTACAGAGGACGAAAGTGATTTGACGTGAGACAATAAAATTTTGAAAATAAATTTTGTAATTAATAAATATTATATGCCATAAACTAAATTACGCGCAAAGAACTCTTACTTACATGTGTTACATACATTGCATTCACACACTTGTTATATTTATACCTCTAGTGGTTCTTAAACCAATCCCAAGAATTTATTTCATAAGGCTTCACAGGCCACAACACAATCATACAAAATTATCTTATTTATAAAATATCGTAATTCGCGTAAACTTTATTTATGACCGTAACTATAGTCACAACGCCTGTGTGTAAAATAAATGGTAAAACAAAAACAACACTGAATGTATATTATGTTTATTTTTATTAATAGAACTTTTTAATAAAAAGTAAAAGCTGATTTCTAAAACACAAAAATAATAAAATAGTTTCATAATCTGAATTCGGTGCAAAGACAAAGTGTGGATGCCGAATGATCATTCGATTAATGATTAGGGATCGTTCGTTTAATTCGATTGTAATATATTAAGCAATTGGAGTAATGAGGTTCATATCCTACTCTTCACTCTCAAAATAGCATAAAGTATTTAAGTATACAACACATTATAACTTTTTATTTTATACCAGACCATGAACCACATTCTTCTAACAACGCTCACAAAAGATTATGAAAAATAATCAACATGTGCAACAAAAATGAAAATCACAGTATTCAGTGTTCCTTTAAAATATTTTTACACAGCATAAATTTAATTTCTATATAAAGTTACTCAGACTTCAGTATTCAGACTCGACAGAAAATAGTCTAGTAAGGCAGATTTCACGGTTAAACTTTGCTTTGATTTTTTTTAACAAAGATGTAATAATATTTCAGGAAAGTAACATCTATCAGCTTTCTACATTAGCATAGATTATGTTAACATAGCGTAATATGGGCGGCAGTATATTCCTGATTAATATTAAAATAATAAAGGACTGCTGTCGCGTGCAACCATGCAATATATCCTTCTAATGAGATAAGCTATGGGGATGCCTATATTCAGCAGTGATATTTTGATAGGCTGTTACGATAATGATGATGGTGTTAATGATTATGTTGAAGGTGATGAATAACATACTTTGGATTTGTCCATTAAAATAACCGATTTGCTTGAAGTGGTAAATACCTTTTAGAAATAGCCTTATTTTGGGATGTGACTGTATGATTCCATCACATCTCGAATCACATCACACACGTCTTGAATGACTCTTCACAAGTTTATGTAAAAAAATATGTTGCTGGAGAACTGACGATCGCAGTAGCAAATGTCGCCCAACTTTAACATTGCCACCAGTCTCGCCGTTCTTTTTTATATCCCTCATAATATACACATATTGAGTACCATCCGTCAGAGGCTATATATCTTTTTGATTTTGACACCCGCGTGATGACTCAAAAAGGGGATACTTATTTACTATTTTGCATTAATCACAAAAAAATATTATTAAAATACGTAATTTCAAAATTACTAAACTCAAAAAGCCAATTTTTATTATATAATAAGGGTGACAAACGGGCACAGCGTCTACCTGAACGTAAGTTGATGTTGTAGCCCATAGACATCTACATATATTTTCTATTAAGAATCAAAGCAGATGCGCTGTCACACTTGAGGAAGATGTAATGCCTCGTTTTCAGTTGAAAGGGTCTCCGGTTTTCTACACTCACCACACGAAACACACAGCAGCGTTAAGCTGCTATTTTATGCTGGTATTTTGTGATAGCTTGTCCTTACCCCGGTCAAGCCGACCTATTCGTAATACAGCCACAACAAAGCCGCAGCGTGCCTCTACTACGTAATAAAATTTTACAAATTATTTTAATTAATGTCTTACAACTTTTCTTAATGCAATAAAGGTGGCGTCGCAAAAGTTTTTCCAAAATATTTAAAGATTCTTAACGTTCATTATGCTCAATTTATCGTAAATATGAAATGCGATCTTTAAAATCATAATAATTTCTGGCAACTTTCACTTAATCTTCAAAATATAATACAAAGAAGTTCGGCAAATTGCCAACAATATTCTCCTTGCTTAATATAATAATTTACATGAAATAATATAATTTTATATTACTACAACCTGATACCTCCGCTAGCTTTTATGGGCGCAGGTTATTATTTTAATGGGGAACCTACATCCGAAATATTAAGAATTTGTTTTATCGATCGTTCGTAAAACCGTTCTTATTGAGCGTCTACGTTGCGTGTATAGTTATAGAGATTTCGTGATGAGTCAACCAGTAGCATCTAGAAAAGCCAATAAAATAAAATTATCTCGAGTATAATCTGAATTACACTGCTTGATCATAAATCTTAATTAAAATCATATAATATTAAAGTCGCAAAATTATAAAAATTATCTTATTATAAATTGAACGCGTCTCTTTTACATTTTAAAAAAATTTATTACATTTATTATGTAAAATACACTAAACATCTATTAAAATACAAAAGAAAAGCCGTACATATTTCAATTTTACGATACCTAATACGGCATAATGATAAATCTACCAAAAACTCAAGGGAGGTGCGTGAAGTAAAAATTAGACGATCTCAAAATCTAGTAGCTCTGAGATACCGCTGACTTTAAAATTCCTATCATATCATAATCGTAACACAATATTACATTTTGTTATAAATGTTGTTTTTGAAGGATAATGATAAAATTTGGAAAAACTACGTATTGCTTTATTTCTTTTATTTACTAAATAAGTAACCTCGTCTCATCGGATTAGGAAATCATACTCTCATTTTTGTAATATTGTTTATTCACGATCTCGAATATGTTACATTGCCGACAGCCATCAATAAAATTGCCTGAATAGATTGCGTTAGCCTCATACCGTGTTAACGAGGTATTCTTATCTGACTCCTTAAGAATTTTGTTGCGGTGAGAAGTGGTAAAACCAATACTTTGCTTACATTTTGTAACGCTCCCCCTCCTCTTCGCTTATATAAATATATTAAATATATTATATATAATTAATTTACCCCTTTTCAATAAAATTATGTATATGTGACCAAGATAAATAAGATAAGTTTTGATCTTTCTAAATGATCTTTCAAAAGGTTTAATAATAGGCCGTTTGTAATATTTTGGCGTCATCGTCTTAGTTAGGACCCTTATTTACGTTGTGTTTGTTTAGTAACTTAGTCCTTTTAGGTCTCTTTTGGAAGAATGAATATTCACTAGAGCAATTGAAAGCTGTTGGTAGTGTCTTATAAGCTAAGTGAACCCCGTTCAGGAAGACAGGTCTCGAGAAAGGTTGAGAACATAAAACGTCCCTATTCCATTTATATCAGGTTTACATTATTAATTTATTATTATTTATCTCTTCCCGCTGGGGTGTCCACATTTATTTAAAAGGAATGTAGGGGAGGCACACGGTCCCACATACGCCGTGCACGGTGAGTGCCAACCATTTTGATGCACTCCCCCCAAAGGGAACGCTAATTCGGGAACTGGACCGTAGTCCACAGCAAAATAACTGGCGAACCAGTAAAAGAGGCTCGGCCCCTTGTTAGTGCGTAAGCACAATCATCGACCGAAGTCGCACATGTCAATGCGTGTAAACGCCATACAGAATACGAACGAATCCAGCAACAGTGAATGTACGTTACACGGTTTAGGCAAATAGGCACACTGGCCGTAAATCCTCCGTGAGCGCCACCACCTGCCAGACCGCCGCTCATGCAGACGTGATGTAAGTGTATGGCATCACCACCGATTGCATGATCAGCACGGCTACTAGCCGCAGAGCGTGTCATGAGTCTACCGCTCACCTCAAGGGAATGGGGTCCCACGTTGTGCGGCTTTCGGCCGCAGCCTTGAGAGTCACCTCAGATCCTCCCGCCAGCTACCACCCGTATGAGGTCGACACATATGCTCCACCAACCAATACAACGGCAGATATAGCCAAAAGGCAGTTATGAGATGATAGTAATAATTTGCCATCAGAAAGATTTTGTGTCAATGACGTTGAGTAAATGCATTTTCGATCATGTTTGTCTCACCCACCAACAAGTTGCCTTCAATCATACAAAGGTAGGAAAGTTACAGAGATAATTATGTTGTTATATAAAACATCGTGGACGGCAGACAGTCTGTAGCCCCGTAATGAAGGGACCCGACTTGAAAAAAGCTACTTAGGTGTGAGTCAAACCAAGACGCAGAGTGCGCCATTGAGAATAGCGTCCCACCAAACAACCATCGCAGAGACGCAATGCTGCAGAACGCAACAAGCATCAATACGACTATCGTCGGGCTTACACCATCCCAAGGGCCCCCATACATCCCAGCGGACATCACCACCCGCATACCTCCATCGACCAGAATCACAAAAGTGCGTCGCATCAGGCGCAGCACACCCGCAGATCCATCACAAGACGCAATACCGCAAGTAGCAGTAAGCATCAATGCAACTATCATACGGATGGCGCCCCCCTCACAACACACCAACATGATCCCTATCGACTTTGGTAACAAAGTTTGTATTGTTGTTAACCAAAAAATATCACCAACTTATCATAGTAGCACGCTACTAAGACGCCAGTGAACAAAACTCCACGTATCATAGCGCTAATGCACTAAGACGTGAAGTTGAGTATGCCTGTTACACTTAAAATTGCTACCAAACACACTCATCCCAATCCGAAAGATAGACGACGCATCGCTATGCGTTACGACGCTGCCCACAAACGGTATAGGTGTGCGATGTCCACGGGAAAGCCCTATTGCTACAACAAACCCGCTTACCACCGGCACAAATATGTTATTAACTAAAAACTGCACCAACGTATCATAGTAGCACGCTACTAAGACGTCTGTGGTCAAAACTCCACGTATGATAGCGCTAATGCACTAAGACATGAAGTTCAGTATACTGGTTACACTTAAAAGTGCTACCATACACACTCATCCCAATCCGAAAGATAGACGATGCATCGCTATGCGCTACGAGGCCGCCCTCAAACGGTGTGGGTATGCGATGTCCACGGGAAAGCCGTATTGCTACAACAAGCCCGCTTACCACCGACACTAAGATGTTTTAACTAAAAACTATACAAACGTATCATAGTAGCACGCTACTAAGACGCCAGTGGACAAAACTCCACGTATCATAGGGCTAATACACTAAGACATGAAGTTCAGTATGCTGGTTACACTTAAAAGTGCTACCAAACACACTCATCCCAATCCGAAAGGTAGACGATGCATGGCTATGCGCTACGACGCCGCCCTCAAACGGTGTGGGTGTGCGATGTCCACGGGAAAGCCGTATATATACTTAATGTAGTTATATCTTCAACGCTAAACGTGACAAATCTCCTACTCCCAGAAACGTCAATAAAATAAACAATATTCCGTTTCGGGTAGTGCGCATTATTGAAAATAAAATACAGAAGACAATTTTTACTATCTTTTCTGATTCTGATAATATTATATAATACAATACATTCCAAGTTTTTGGAAATGCTGCATTTTCTGTAAAAACTATTTTCAAAAATAGTTTTATTTCAAAAAAATAAGTTTAAGTAGGAGTTTCCGTGTTCATTGTACTGTTGTGTTATATCATGGGTTTCTCCCAAATAAGGTTGTATTTTTCGTAATGAACACGTTTTTCTGATAGTTTTCTGGTTTTAGACCTGAATAGTTTGCCACTTAAATAATATATTTAACATCTTGTATAGTAAAAGACGTGTGGATTCGACATAAGAAAATTCATTACTTCATTTTAATCCTTGGTTATTGAAACATAAATATAAAAATGTTGAATACTCAGTCCTGCAACGGTATGCAGTGTAAAATATAATAAAAGAGAGGCACTTGATGCTGCAATAGTTAATACGTCTGTCAATAATAACAATAGGTAACTGCTATTTTATGCTGGTATCTTGTAAGAAAGTGTCAGTCTCTATAACGCAAATATCAAAACAGCGTATTTTTGACGCTCATATATTTATGTTGTGTTTTGTTTATTTATAAACAAAAACACAACATAAATATATGAGCGTCGTGCTTGCGAATTGCTTTTAAGTTGCATGGTAATTACTGGAAAAGTTTTGCTTTAGCAACTTTTAACTCGAAGTTTGTTCACGGTAAATTAACTTGTACTTGTAGCAGGAAAATAAAGTGGCTTGGATGACTTTGCTTTAGGCTTAAAGTTAAAAAAGTTTCCTAATTCCTGCTTCAAATACTTTTTAGTTATCTGTCGTTTCATTTTTTATGTCATAATTTGTCCTAATGCTTAAGTTCCCATGATTTTTTTAAAATACGCTACCCTAGGATTTTTTCCTGTATCTTGAAGGTAGTTCACGAACCAAAATTTTACAAAGAAACGTTCAGACCAAGAACAATTTTTCGTATATCATACAAATACAATTTTTCAGTGCTGGAATCGAACGCGCATCCTCTTTACTTTAAGGCCGACCTACATAAAAGTTAAAATTATTAATACTTTATAGAACAGGACTACATTGTTACGATATATACTCTGAATATCAGCTTCACTGGTATGCGCAGGTTTAGACAAAACTTTCAAGATATGTTTGTTTTAATTAAAGCTAGTTTTACGGATCTTGTCGCGTATATTAACTTGTTTTAAATATTTCCGACGTTTCAAGCACTTTATAGCTCGCATGGTCACGGGTGGGACTGAGGTGCTCAACGTCCCAATGTCATAGTTAACCAAGACCAACCAGGTTAGATTAAAATAATTAATGTTTGAAGTGAATTTTGAAGTCTTGCAATTGTATTGTGGCCGTGGAAGGAAAAGGGGAGATCTTCCGCCGGGCAAGGTGTTCTGCCCAGGGAGCGGCCAACACTCCGTGTGATAGTTCGGAGATGTTCTATATATACTGTTTATTATTCGGAATTCCGATAGCGTAATTTAGGCTTCGGTGTGTTTCGCTTGCGGCGCGACGACAGCGCCGATACATCACCCCCCTGCTCAGACCGGAGGTCGATAGTGCAGCCTAGTTGCCGACGAATGTGCAAGTGCCAGGAGATTGCCTTGTAGTCTGCGGTGGGTCGAGAAGAAGGCAAGTAATCTGCGAGAGTACCGTGAAGCAGAGGCGAGCAGTAAGGCTCAGAGCCGTACCGAACACTGTATAGCGCAGAGAGTAGCTTGAAGGAACAGGAAGCATTATTATTCCAGTGCTGCGATGAACCTTGTGAAGCTAGATGGCTTGCAGGATATGAAGACTGCAGACGATAAGGCTGTTCTTTAATTTCGATAGCTTTGCGAATCATCCGTGGAAAAAAGCTAAGTTTTTTGAGCAAGTACTTGTGGTCTATCAAATCTGATGTTGACATGCGGGTGATTACGTACGTGTTCACAGACTGCTGCAGATTTCCCGGAGCGTCGATTCATCACATAACCTACGTGTTCTTTAACGCGGGTTTTACTGATCTTTTAGTTTGTTTTTTGTAATAGAGACCACTTTCACAACATAGCTTGTATAATTCTGCATCTTGCAGAGGGACACATGACAGATTGTAAAAACTAACTAATCTCCTTCGGCGTCTTGAAGTATTTTTTTTAATGGAAGCACACTTCAAGATATAGACAATGTTGCCAGTGTCACAATTGTGGCCGTATTGACTCATTCACTGTGACGTAGTTGCGGGTACCCGAAGCTTGTCGTCGTGCAAAACTTGCTTGAGGTGTTGGAGATCGGTGGTCAAGTGTCTTATTCCCTTACGTCAACACCACACGTTATATATTTTAATATTTCTTTTATACTTCTTCTAAATCTTCTCTTTATTAAAAACAAAATACAACTAAATAAATACAGCTGCGATCGCCAAAATAGTTACTAATTTAATTAGTAACTAAAATGTAGAAAGCAAGCAATTTAATATTTAATGTTACAGCATCAGAGTAGAAATATTATTTTGTTTCAAAGTTATATGTCTGCCATATTTGGGCTCTGCTTAACTTTTGCAATTATTCTGAATTAAGTTTTATCAAAAGGCAAAACCATCATTTTGAAGTATATTTCTGTGCTTACAACGTTCTAAATGAAGATACTCCTAGGTTATTAAACACAAAAAGTTGACCATGTTTCTATATAGAAATAAGAATTATAATAATACATGATGTATCATATACACAATACACATCTACATCTCTCTTCAATTAAACACTAATACGCAAATGCGTTATTACCCACCCCTGAAGACTAAGATGGAATTTCGTGACCAGTAAAAAGGCTACGAATACAGCTACACATAACAAATGGCTACAGATTTCTTTCTACAATAGATATCATTCGCGGAGATCATGATAACGTTAAGATTTTAAAAAATATTATTTAAAGATTCACATTCATGTAAAACTTAATTATCCGAGTGTCAATTTTTAAACTTCCTAAACTACCGTAGAAGTTCAAGTGCTAAGCTCTCGTTGTAAATTTTAAAGTAATCCAGGGTAGGTCCCACTAAGAATTGCAATTTTGACTGCTGATTGCTTGCGTGTAAGGATCTAACCTATTTGACCTATCTGAGACTGTAACTGAAGACAGATCTAAGACGTGGCCACACACTGCTGGCCGTTTAAAGAATTTTTATGATCGCTCACCGAACTATGGAGTTAGTTATGCTTGAAGTTTCTCTGCGTGATAAAGATATTGCTAGGTCATAATGTGACGGTCATATACCTTTAAGAACAAAAAACTTAAGGTTAGAGGAACCTAAGGTGGGAGGAAAGGTTTGATAACCTTTCGTGGCCAAACTTTATCGATGGTAACTTTCTATCAGTAATTACGGCCTATTGTTCGCGAATAAAGCTGCTGCACACTAAATGGAAGTTCTGATCTGAAAATAAATGCAGGGAGTGAATGAATACAGGTAGCTCAGGTCGAGTTTTGTGTTTAATCCATTGGGAGGCCGATGTTTAGGAGTGGACTTGTGAGAAGTTTTGGTGATGGTAATGAATGTATTTTCTTTTATAATTTAGTTTCTTTTTTTGTAGAAGGAAAGTCGGAAACTATTATATTAATAGGTACATAATTAACAAATTCCAAAAAAATCTGAGTAATTGTGTTTGTTTAATTTTGATATGGATTTTAGTAAAATTTTAATGCTTGACCTGGTTTTTAAAACTGTATTTTTTTGATTATAACCAATTTTTATTATTTTTATTGCTCAATTAATCGTGAAAGTTTTTAAGAAATCGTGTAAAACAAGACCGTAGAAAGAAATAAAGAAGGGTAAATAAATTAAAAAAAAATAATGTTCTTCAAGTTTCCGTTTTATTAAACTTTTTTGCAATTTTTTTTGCTATATTTGTAATACTACGAGAACAAGTTTAATTTAAAGATCCCTTACTCTGATTTCTTTAATTTTAAGTACATTAAATTATATTTGTATATAATATTTATTTATTCTATATTTTCGTTATAAAATAGTTAATAATGAAGATTGCTTAAATTGTTTTCCTTTTTTATTCTTTGCATACATTTATTTTGTCTGCTACAGAAAATATTTGCAGTCTTGCCTAAAATACAATAAACATTATCCACATTTAAGAGCCCACTGCCACACATACGTACTTTTTTAAAATGTGCCAGCTGGCAGGTATTTCATTTACCATAATACATCGGTATACATCTCATGTAGGCCTCCTCAAGGGTGTGTCAATGACGACGTCAACTCAAACCGACTTCCTAAAACAATAGTCAAGTCCTTCCTCACTCATCACGTGAGTAGATAAGTTAACCTTGTAAAGCTAAACTGGCATGCAGGAACTGAAGATTGCAAAAGATGATGATAGCTTGAACTTGATGTTTGCAAAGGTTGCAGGTTTTGTTGTTCATATCGAGTCGGGGTCAAAATTTTTGCTGTGGAAGGATTTGCATTTTAATCAATTTCACTTTTTAATTATTCTTTGATTTTCTAATTAAATATTTTGCTGCACTAAAATGTAGATACATGATACATGATATACATACATGATCATCTCTGAGGAATTAACGAGGCATTTCTTATTAGACATGGATTGCCTCAACAATGCTAATAAAAAGGTTTCCCGTTCTGTACACTCAGCACAGGAAATACAGCAGCTGCTGCATTTCCTGTGCTGAGTGTAAACAACATATTAGGTTGGTACGTTGAAAATATGGTCCTTCTTCATCATTATTACCATTACAGCCCTTTACATGTCCACTGCTAAACGTAGGCCTCCTTCAAGGGACGCCATAAAACATGGTCTCAAGCCACTTACATCCATTAGCTTCCTGCGTGTCCTACCAGGTCCTCACTCTATCTAGTCGAGGGATGCCTCTCTTTCCCATCGGCTGTCGTTTCTTCGAGCTATATGGCCAGCCCATTGCCAGTTTACTAACCCGTTGGGCTATGTCAGTATTTCTGTATCTACTGCGGATACTCTTGTTTTTAAGTCTATCACAAAGAGAAACCCCATGCATAGCCCTCTACATAGCTCGCTGAGTGACTTTGAGCTTCCTCATACGGCCAGCAGTGAAGGACAATGTCTCAGGTCCATCGATTATCACCGGTAATTTGCACTGGTTGTACAATCTAGTTTTGAGGTTTTCGGGTATGCCTAACGAGAAGATGTGTCGTGATCTCCCGAACGGTCCTTCCCCTTTTGGATGTAATTCCGCGGCCATAGGAAAGCTGCAACGTATTTTTTTTTTGTAATAATTAATTAAGGGTTCTCATCAAAGTCGTTTAAATTAATAAAAATTAAAAATGTACTTAATACTCTATTATTTGTTTCGTTATATTTAACTAAACAAATAAATTTCAAATATATGTAACAAATGCATAGGAAAAATGTATGTTTATTTTTCTCAAATCTCGTTGCTGAAATTCAGTCCAAAATAATGTAATTCTACTGAGGAAGTCGGAGTACGGCTCGCTCTGCCGCCTTCTCGAAAATATGCATAATATATTAGGCTCACTAAATCAGCTTTATGACAAAAAGTTGTGCCTGCAACCAGAATAGCGGTTTTTATGACAAGCAGAATGCTATCTTTTAATTTGTGATCCGAGATGTGTTTTTTAGGTCGTAAGTTTATTTTCAGCTTTGCTTTCCGCTTTATATATCACCATATTATTGATTTATTTAATATGTAACATTTATAATTGACATTATATTAATATTAATTTATATGTACGAGTACATTAAAGTAAATTACAGCAATTGTTATATACGTAATATAAAATAAAAAAATAATTAAAATTATAATATTTACAATTAAAACTAATTATACACAATATATAAAAAGAAACTGCAATATTGAAAAACTAACACTAAAAATTTAAATAGTCAAAAAGTCCTGCTCCCCGTGGTATAGTGCCAAGAACGCTGGCTGCGTTTCCTCTCTGAATAGCAATACTTAGCCTTTGAGCGAGGAAAGAACCAGCCCTCTTATCACCAGCAGCAACGACCAGCCGTGGATACAGTTCCTTTAGGAACTTCACTGCACGTGGACTCCACGGACTGATAGTCTCCACAGCAAATGGCGTGGAGACAATATGTAGCTATTTCTCAAAGACTCATATTTGTGCCATTTACTAAATTCAGCTGCCTCTGATGCCGCCCCGGCTCTAAATGAGAGAGATGAGAGGCCGCCAAAGTGTCAACGCAAGTAGCATCCCACACTAACGCTTTAACACTCTCCCAAGGGACCAAAGTCATACGGCCATCGTCTCTAAATATACCGCAAGGCTCTAAACCCGAGGAGATATTTATGGAGAATGGAGCCCTTCGCATGACTTCGTTCAAAGAACCGTGACGGGAAAACCTACCTGCACTTTTCTTGCATGAAAGTCCTCGTGGAGCCCAAACTCATTGAAGCTGCTACCACAGGGGCACTGGTGAGGTTGACAATTTGCCGCTCCAAGCCGGATTCCTACAGCGATGAGCAAGCTCTCCCCGTCAAGCAATGTGCCGAGATTACTTGATGGTATGGCGTGTAACCAGTGACTATATTCCTTAGTCGAGACAGCTAGAAGGCAAGCCTGATCTTGTTGACTGTGGAAATTTTGAAATAAATTTTTTTGGACACTCCGTACCAATGGAATATCCCACTGTTTGTGCTTCCGTGGACATTTTCGTCGGGACAGAGCGTTAGCTATGTTTGGCTTGCATCCGCAGCAAAACATAGGTCTACTTTATTTTTTAAAATTGTGTTACATAAATCATTGATACTATGTACGGAAGCAAGGAAAGCAGGCAATGCGACACTAGAAATATTTCTTACTCCTATACCACCAAATTTGATAGGTAAAGTGGCTTGGTTCCATGCTATTGTATTTAATCTCAAATTTAGAATATTTTCCAAAGCAATTTTAAGAGTACTATCAATATCTTTTAAAATATCCGAAACATTTCCAGACTGGACGTGAGCGTATAGGTACAAGGAGACAATATTTTAAAATAGTAAGGGCAATATGGGGGTTTAAGATATATAATTTATTAACGTGATTTAAAAATTGATCAAATTTTGTTTTAAAACAGGTTTAATACTATTGAAAAACAACAGAGCACCGAACAGGTAAAGCGATTCCGTATTGACAGTTTTTATTCCTGGAGAAATCTGATTGAAATTTTGAATTAATGTACCTCTGTTAGAATTAGGTAAATTATTGGAAATAAATATTATTATTTTACAATTTATGTAGACACAAAGTAATTTTACAGTAATAAATGACAAAAAGATATTTTGTACGAATTCACTGGTTATTTCATATGGAAATTTCTTCGAGCAGGCCTATTATTGGACAGATTCAAAGAGAAGGGTTTAATGTGCACTCTCTGTAATATGGGAATGCCCTCTGTATGAAGAAAGCGATTCCCTAGATCATATTCATATAAAACGCGTATGGTGTAGGGTATCTTTCGTTTGAAGCACAGCCTGGTTTATTATATACATTTCGTTAATTTGGGTGTAAACTATTCTAAGCTATGGGGGAGGGGGATCAACGTCAAGTTTTTACGAGATCGCCTCTCGTAAAAATTGACGCATGACGAGTAGGTTCAAGTGATTGGAAGTAGGAATATTCGCAGATGTAGGTGTCATTGTGCCTGCATATCTAGAATGGAGAGCAATGAGGTAAGTTCGGAAAAATGAATAAACAAACTGACTTGTAGGGAGTCAAGAAATTCCATGCGGAAAAGTGCCTCATGAATGTAGCGTGTATTTTCACGAGATTTTGCCCAGATAACTGTGTAGGGTCAGAAGAGGAGAAGAATTAAAATGAAATAAAATTAAAAGAATGATTTTTATTCAATATAAATTATGGCATAATACTTATTAAAAGTATTTTTTTATTTACTTTTAACCTTTCTAAATTAATGACTAGTTCGGAAAAAAACCTCTGTCCAGGGAAGAATCAGCGCAGAAACGGAGCGGTAATTACATTTTACAATAATTTATTTTGACAATTTTTGAATGATATTTTATAAAACACACATGGCTGCGATTACCTCATTTCCAGAGGTTATTTTCATTTATGTATTATTCAATATTATAATAATACTTTTTGTACGATTTTTCTTTAATAAAACATTTAAACTTGTTTAATGACAAATTTTGTACATTGTCTGGTATTTTAGTATGATCTATAGCTAGATCGATTGTGATTAAATATGTTCGAGAATGGTTTAATTTATGTGATATGAGAAAGGGGGAGGTAATTTATGTAACAGCATTTTGTCACTTCTTTCATCCTTTGCCTAAGTTGCTAGTAGCTAGTTTACTTCGCATAATAAACATTATTACATAACTTTTATGGTTCACAGGTTAAATATTAGCTAATTACAATTTTTCAGGATTCCGTAGAAATTTTTTCGATCTTAAATTTTATTCGAAGTTTATCCAAGAATCTTTTTTTTAATATTATTTTGCCTTTCTCTCTCCTTCTATTTTCTGTGTTCCTGTATTAATAGTATAGGGAGCTGTAACCTTAATTTTATCAAAAAATGCTGCAGCCTATTGATCTAGAAATATCCTTGCTTAGGAATAGTCAGTATATCCTACTTAATTTCAACCTACTCAAGGATGAATTCAAACTTATTTGTTTACAAAATAAAGGTGAAAAGTGAGCACACAGTTCACCTTATTTTAAGGAGATACTGTGGCCTATAGATCTTTATATTAAAAATTTGAACAATAATTAAAATGTAAAAATATTACTATACCAAGTCTATAAGTAAAAAGGGTTTCCAGTTCAGGCCATTCACCACAAAATACAGGAAAAAGACGTTGCTTTTTCACGCTGGTATCTTATACTAGCGTGGTACTTCTCTTTGGATATTCTACACAAAGCAATTTGTGGGTTCTTCCCTGGTTGAACCTCACCATTAGTGCAATTTATTCTGCAGCTACAATACGCTGCAAAGTTGCTCTTCCAGTTAAACCATTAATAATTTTAGATACTTTCAGAATTTAATAAAAACTATTTCAATGTTATTGAAATTTTTATTAAATAGTTTATTCCTGAAACGTAAACCCTGGCAGCGCAATGGATAAGCGTCTTAACATTTCACTGTACGTGCAACAATAAGTTCAATCGCCGCCGGAACCAATAAAGTTCAATGATACCTACCATAGTGACTCTGCGAAGAAGGAAACTTGCATATCGTGTCGTGTGAGAAACTTATAAACATTTCGAGAATACGTGTATTCCGTCTGCCAGCGAGATGGCTTCTTTCTGCGTTAAGATCCTCTCAAAAAAAGTTGGAAGTCTCAAGAAGGAGGCATATGATAGTAGGAGATCGGGCTGCTATTTTGTAAAAATGTGTGCTTAATTTAGATAAGCTATGCTTTATTAATAGCCGGTAATATCTCATGTTACCTACAAGAGTTTTTAATCATAATCAGTAAGGCGTAAATTTGGATTATATTATTTACATGAAGTTATTGTTTTCATGTAATACCCTCTCATAACATTTTCTCTATTTACACTATAATAATAATTTTATTCAGCAGAATATATCACAAGTGTGCGTAATTAAGTCCGCTTGGATAAATCCAATACCACGTGTGTGTAGAGCTCAGTGGTTTGAGAAAGTGAGTTTGGAGATGTTAATTTACTGGGCTGCCTAGACGTTTGTACTGTGTATTCACGGTATAAAGGCGTTGATGTTTACCTAGTCGCTATAGATAACGGTAAAGGCGACATTTTCGAAATAAAACAACCTTGTGCGATAAACGAATGTATATAACGGTAAATTGTTAACAAGTCCAAAGCTTAATAAATAATTAGACTGCGTAATTGTCCTTTTCTTAGAACAACTTTTATATGTATATATGTATTATATGTTACTTCCACAACTCAGACGATACTAACGACTTCTCATACGTTAAAATCCATCAAGCCTATAGGGCGTGCCTATACAAAAGACATATATATGCAAACTCTCGAAAAACATTACCCTTAATCTGGGGCAGTCATGTTAAAAAAAAAACTTAAGTAATATTTGTGCGCCTAAGGTTCTTTGGAGATAAGGTATAAAAATGTCACGACTTGAGCTTCGTACTTAATCTATAGATTATAAGCTTAAGCACAATATTGGAATTCCTTAGAGCAATGTAAATTTTACTGATTTTGTTAGACTTGTTTAAAACCTAGATCCTAAATATTATAACGATTAATTCGTCCCCGAAATACAAATTCATTAATAAACTAAAGTGGACATGGGCTGACTATTAATATAACTCAAAGAACCTGCTCGGGTTTCAGCCTCGTACCTGGAAGTACAGTGCAATGCAATCACCTGTTTAAAATCAAAGACTAGTTTTAATAATATAATACACAAAACACCCGCATGCAATAGCAGCTTTGCTATGATGATGATGAAATGATGCTGCGTATGGTAGGGTAGAGAACCATCGACTCTTTTTACTGGAATTAGAGGCTCTCTAAGGCCTTTTAGAGGCATTCTACCTTAACCCTCAGAAGTGACAACGTATTTTCATTTTCATTCGTAATGAATTGATTAATGATTTAGATGTTAATAGTCAACAGTATCCACTAACAACCAGGTGGACTGTGTAAACGTTTGTGACAAATTTTATTACATAAAAAAGTTTGTCTACCATTCGTAGCGCAAAACAAGAGATAGATAAAATATAAGGAACTACCACGTCCGCAGTAAAGAAAAAATTAGCGCAGTCAAATTTATTTCTAGATTTAATTAAATTATCACTGTGTTTATAATTCACTATGCTTCTTAAAATTAAAAAACACACCAGATTCAGTAACAGTATTAAAATGGATAGCTATGTTGAGGAGTGATTAATTGATTATTATAGACGCAATATATTTAACGGAAATCCCCTATACAACGGTGGTATTCCTAATACCCGTAGTTTTTAAATATTTTAAATTATCTCCTGATAATACATTATTAAATGTAGTTTTTAGTGTACAAGCATTTATATTTTGTTACAGTAACTACTTCAAGATAGTAGAGGAAGAATTCAGTGACTTTGTATTCAAGATTGGAATGTCAATAAAATATTTATCCACGAGTTCTATCGGCTATTTGACAATGTTATACAGTTCATATAAATTATGCGACTAGAATTATGTACTGATAGCTCAGCGTCTCGCAGTAATTTTACAGTTTACAGGGTTCGATACCCACCGATGCAAATGTAGTTGCTTACTACAATATAAGTTTTGGCTTTTTTTATAGGATACACTTTATTTGTAGGACATACCATACAGACGAGCACACATCCCACTTGGTAGTAAGTGGTTTCTATGGCCTATAGACATCTACGTCCACCCTCGATTACATATCAGAAATTCAGATGCGTAATCACCCGTAAGGACTAAAATAGAGTGCCTCGTTATCAGTAAAAATGGTCTCCGGTTCTCTATGCTCACCATATGAAACACAGCAGTGTATTGATATTATACGCTGGTATTCTGTGAGAGCGTGGTCCTTCCTCGGTCCGACCCATTTGTGCTACAACTATACTGTTAATGTAGCTACAGCATGTTTCTGTCACGTATAAAAATGCACGATTTGCCTATGTGTGGTGGCAAAGAAATTATTTTGGAGACATTTAAAGTCCGCCAGCATGCAATGGCGCAGAGTTACGGATTAATCGCTCCATAACTCTAGTAAAAATAAGACGTGGTTTTCATTTTTACAGCATAATTATTTACCCTACTACATACATTTTTACTACTCCTATTGTCTTTGTATACGTTTATATTTTATTCCGTAAAATTAAAAGTAAATTTCTCTAAGCAACTGTGGTCATAAATCAACTGAAATTGTTGCACCAGAACTAAGTTCCCTCTAGACGTAGAAACTACTGAGGAAACAAACATAAATTATGGATGCACTGCGTTACAGATATCTCCGTGTAAGGGTTTTATGTTTTGATTTTCTTTTAGTGTAGGAAAAGTTTTATTATTGGAAACATGTGAATTTAATATTAAGCATAGCAACAATAAATTGATAAATGTATAAAGATTGATTAAATGTATTTATAAATAAAATATCGAGTATGAGACGTCCAGTAGGAAGATCATCAATTAATAGTAATAATAATGTCCTCCAGACCGGATTCCAGCCACGGCGGCCTGCCTCAACGGAGGCTAGCCATCAGCGAAGGACAGGATTTTAGTGCCCAAGTTTATGCACAATCTCAGGTGCACTGTTTATTCCCTCACTCTCATAATCCGATGGGACGGTAAACCGACACGACCGGAGAGAGATCAGGTGCAGGACCAGCGGCTTGACGTGCTTTCCGAGGCACGGGCGGGTTGAGGGCTGAGAATTTCTTGACAGAAAAACTTATGATTTTTGGCCGACCTGGATTCGAACCCAGGACCTTCATGATCAGCAGTCGCACTACTACAACCACTAGACCAACGCGGCAGTCTTCAATTAATAGTAATAGTAGTTCATTAGCTTAAATTTTGACTGAGGTGAGGTTTGATCTTTGAAGTGAGGTTTGATTGATTTGACTGAGGTTTGATCGGGCGCAAAGGTGGTCGGGTCGATTTACAAAAACAATTGATTGATACCTGTAGTTCTTAAAATACAATAACGATGTGATGTTTTATAACATTAGTTGGATAAAAGTTTGATTTCTGAATAAGTTTATTTTATTTAGCAACATTTTAGATGTAATAATCATGACCCAACGTACGCAAAAGAGATTTTTAGCGAGATTTTTTTTTTTCATAAAAATATATTTCAAAAATTAAAGCGAAGACCACTTCTTTTTACCAATACAACATATAGTTGGATCCATTTGTTATGCCAAAAAAAAAACAATAAAAACAAACACCATCTAGATTTTTTTATTTTCAAGATTTCAAACATGTGACCCTACGTAAAGTATTTACAAAAAAAATTCATAAAATCAACAAATACTAAATAAACTATATTCACTTAAAAACAGCAACAAAAAGATAAATTTATGTCTTAATTAATAAATATTATTTTTCAATCAATTATAATCATGTTATCTGTATGAAAAGGAACAAAAAAAACTGTGTTGTTGTGGAGTATGTGGGGGTGGTACACGACATAAGTCATTCCAAGCTAACACATATTATCCAAAGCTTTGCCTGCAATATCGCAAAAAATATTAGTCAGGCAAAGTACACATTAAAAAATGTTCAAAATGTACAAATAACGTGACTTATATGTGAAAAATTGTGGCCGAAGTGACAAAGGTTTTTGATCGATTGATGATGTTACTAAAGATAAGTATATTTGTTCACTACATTTTCAAAGCAAAAGTGGTCGAACAGAAGAAAATCCCAATCCTATAAGCTATCAATAATTTAAAAAAATGATATACAATCAATAAGGTACTGTCAAATGATTCCTCTAATAAGTAATAATTTAGGAGTTATTTATCCTTTAATTTGTCTATAGGTGGTCAAAGCAAGAACCAGTTTACACGAAAAGTATAAAAGATATGGAAGATATTGATATGGTTATGGAAGAAGGAAATAAATCTACAACTGCGGAAAAAAAACATAACTATTGAGCAGATAGAGTATAAATGTTGTAAAAATATGTACATTTCAAAGGATTTTTTTAAATAGAAATCAAGGCCTCATGAAGTGGATCAAAAATATGCACAGTAATGATTTCTTACTCAACAAATAATATCAAATGAATCATTATGTACTATAGATTATTTTTTATTTTTCTTTATGTATTATCCCTATTTTTTATAATTATTTTTCGTTTTTCTCATTTTTTACATAGTAAACAAGTACTACTTACCGCTCAATCAGCTTACTCTTTTTATTATTTTAGCGGACGTCTATGACCCTTTAACCACCTTTTTAATTGTTCATCATTATGTGCTTCTACAGAGTTGTGAACCGTTGAAGCAATATCAACAATTTTTCTAATAATTCATTTGTTTGTTGAGATAATATTGCTTTGCCAGCCGTTGTTTATCAAAAGAGTTAGAAATTTTTGAATTACCGCTGTTTCAATATGGCGGCTGCGCATGCGCTCATCATATGACGAAAAGGCCTATTTACTTTTTGGTATAAAATAGAGCTTCCTGTTTTATTACTATGCTCTATGTATTAGAATTTGATTGATTGAAAGACGTAAAACTTACTATAACAAGAGTATCTGATCAAATTGTTTAACAAACAGAATACAAACTGAATATTAAAAATATAAATAAATTGAGTGAAAACGACGTTTATTTGGAGACCACCGAAGACACGCAGAAGTTTATTTATTTTGACACAGTCTCGTTATACATTATATTTGGATAAACAATGATTGGAACGTTATAATATAATTTATTATAGTTATTAAATATAAAATTCAACGAGTAATAAACTAAGTGCTTAGTTATAGAAAATTTGACGTGTTCTTGCAAAAAGATATATCCAATATTAAACTTATTCCAACATTACCATCATTATAGTCCTTCAAAATTGTAGTGATGAAAATAAGTCCCAAACATAAATTACTTCATAGGGCAGAGATAATTAATAAGTTTAAAATATAAAATAAAAGTCAGTCTTGAAATGCGCACAGAACATAATTCCAGTTAACTTCATTTATATATTATATCGATTTTTATGCTTTTTAATATGTCTTTATTGTGGTGGAGGCGTAAGGGAATTTATCATCTCATTACATCATGTAGGAGTCGGAAGCTGCGACAATCGCAGTGTAACAACCCTGTTTACGTCAGACCTAAAATATCAAAAAAAAATAATATATCGTCAAAGATACAAGAAGTTTTGTACTGCAATCCGAGTCATACATAAACATGGTACCTATAGGTCCCAGACTACTGTAAGTAGAGCATATTTCGAATGTTCTACTCTGTCAACAATATATAAAGTCAGATCATTCAGTTGGGTTATGTTTTTCAGTTTATGCTGAATAATGATTAGAGCACGAATAGTAATTCCTTAGGAGGACCTTATGGGGTTGAAAACGCATCTGCCTTTTGATTTTTAATCGAGAATAAATATTGTAATATGTCACGTCATTTATTTTTCATCAGACAGACTGCGTTCATTTGTTACCCTTACTATATAAGTTACCGTTAAAATAAATATTATAGACATTACTACACTAAAAACTAGGAAAGATAGTATAAACTAAGTTTCTTTTTTTACACAATACTTATTAATATTGTGGAATATTAAATTTTGAGGGTCAATCGAGCACACAGTTCAATTAAGGATAAGTGAATACTGTGAGTCATAGACATCCACATTTATCTTCCACCAAGAATCAAAACGCAGACACGTAGTAACATCTTAGGACTAAGATTGAATACCTCTTATCCATTAAAATGGTATTTGGTTCTCTACAATCACTATACGAAACAGCAGAATTAAGCTGCTGTTTAACGCTGTTATTCTGTGAGAGCGTGGTATATAATGGAACATGCGTGTAAAATCTATAAAATAACTGTAGCGTACCTCTGACATGTATAAAAATAATTAAAATAGGATGTAATGAAATTAAACAATCAAATTTTTTCATATAGTTTAATATATGTATATAATATTTACGATCTAGTTTTTCATCAATTCTTTTGCAATTCAATTAACAATTAGGTTAAGTCATTTATTACGCGTATAATATCTAGAACGGTTTTGTAATAACTTACGAGTACATTGCAAGATCTGAAAGTTTTCGTAATATTGACATATTTTATTAAAATGAATGTAAGTATTCATTTCTCCTTCGAGAACACTTTCATCTATTCGTCTTATTCAATTTTTGTTTAAAATAAAATTAAAGCCTTTATTAAAATAATTACATAATTGAACAATATGTCAGATTTTTGAACAATGTTTGACGGTACATAACAAAAGAAATATAATTAAAATCTATGCAAATTTTAGTAAAAGTAACATTTTTCATAGTGTTTCCTCTTAGTATTAATTTAATTTTCTTCACGTATTAGTACAGTATAAAAATAAGCAACTGAAATAACACGCAATGAAATAATATTGTCAACATTAATGCCATATTTACACATATAATTAAATGCACCATCAAATTCCATTCTTCTAACACGTATTAACTAAAACTAACATAGTACATCTATTTTAATAATTATTTAATTTAACACAGCCTCGTATATACATCAAATATTTAGATAAACAATTGAAAAGTTATCGTGTTATTTTATAGTCACTTAACCTAAAATTCAACGAGGAATAAACTAAGTGGTAAGTTCTAGAAAAAATTTCTTGTTCTTGCAAAAAAGGTAACGTTAGTAAAGGTTATTAAGGAGAACTTTTGGGAAACGTTAGTAATGGGAACTTTTGTTGAACCTTTTCTCAAAGGAGTGTAATTTTTATATCGTGATTTTTGCTTCTCGCAATTAATGTGTATAACATAATTAAAACTAAAAATATTTTTAGACATCATTTTGTGTTTACCTTAACAATGTTATGTTTTTTCATTTATTTGAAGTAGGAATAAAAAAAATCCTTTTTAAGTAGAATTTTGACACGTAGAAAGGACTTTTTAACGGATTAATTATTAGAGTAGTTATAGTTAACATTCTTATTCAATCTACTTAAATAATTATGAATTACGTTACTTTTTTTGTTGAAACATAATATGATTATTATTTACAGGCAGTAGTATATTTAATATATACACTATAAGTAAATGATCTAAATATTCAGTCTATTAATAAAATGGCTGTTGTATTGATAAATATTCTGAAACCAAGAATTTTTAGTATGCAGTCTCTACAGATTAATACACTTTTTGTTTGTCAAAATTTTATTTTATACAGAAATTATTTATTACTACAATTTCCCTGTTACTTGAAATAATATAGTGAATAACACGTGCTTGTTTAAATAATAATCCTTTAAAACGATTACAATTTTTTTTGTAAATGGTTCAAAATTGGACATGGACCTTTCCTACAGTGAAAAAGATTGACTATAATAGGCGCCCTTGATGGACAGGATTGACGATTACACTATGATACTTCTCGCAAATATGACACTCTTTGTCTGTTGCCGCTCCTCGGGTGAAGTAGACTCTGCGGTGGCTGATCGCGGTCATTTCACTTGAGAATGCCTCGTTTAGCGAAACACGTGTCGTATTAACGGTGGTGGTATGTTATTCCTAGTGTAGTGGTGTTGAGAGTAGCGGTATAGGGATAAGCTTTTTTTATAGAATAAGTGTGACATACAAGCAGACAGTTCTGCTAATAGTAAATGGATGCTGTGGCCCGTAGAATTCTACATTTATATTCAATTAAAACTCAAAATGCACATGCGTTGCCAGCTCTGAGGACTGAGATGGAATACCCAGTTTCCAGTAAAAAGGGTCTCCGGTTCCTCTAATTTCAACATAAGAAACACTGTGAGAACTATTCTGTGAGAGCGTAGTCCTACCCCGGTCGAGCCGACCCAATCGTACTACAGCCACAATATAGCTGCAGCATGGCTCTACCACGTAAAATGTGGTGGCGTGTACAGTGCACGTAATTGAGGGAGTGCAGAAAACCGGAATTTTTTTTCTAGTTTATCGGGGAGGACAACGCATATGAGTTTTGATTGCTAATTGATGGTAGATTAACATCTTTTTATTGGTATTCATCATATTTATTTGTATGCTACGTGGATGCTATGGTCCATAGACACTTTTTATATAGAAGGGGGCAAACGAGCATGTGGCTTAATATATATAATATAATAATAGTAAGTGACTACACCACTACAATATCAGAGGAATTGCAGATGCGCTGCAAGCCTTTTAAAAAGAGTAAGTTGTTTTCTTAAAGGCCCCTATATCACATCGGTCCGGAATTGCGGTTGGAAGTCGATTCCACACAAGATGTTGTGCGAGTAAGAAAATTTCTTAAATCGTAAAGTGGTAGACCGCCAATCATCAACATGGTATGTATGGTATCGCGAATTTTGTTTGTACGATAGTGAAGTTGAGCAGCTGGAATTAGCTCAAAAATATCATCAGAGCACTCTCCGTGGAAGGTCCGATAGAATACGCAAAGAGATGCAACATCTCTTCGCAGCTACATTTATACTTACCATCAGGTAAACTTTGTGCTCATTTGTAATCCAAATTCTGTAAAAAAAACCTGCTATATTATACGTCTACACCGCTATCTAAAAGAGGCCAATAGATGTTCCTAATAGTTTCCATTACTAAATTGTTCTGTCCAAGGGCGCAGTAGAGTTATGGATTCTCTGAAGCAGCTAGTACACGTTACACAATAAGTATTAACAAATTTATTAGACGTAATATTCTTAAACATAAACATTCTAGACTAAACTAAGTCATAAATAAAGACTTGTTTGTCTATATTAATAAAAATATAACAAAATGGTGTTAAAAAGGACGAATGTTCCGACGAATGAAGATCGAATTCGCCAACATCTTAACATTAAGAAGAACAACAGTAAATATACGCTTAAGCTATACACATTATATTTTATAAATATTTTAAAACCCTGAATATACTACGAATTTCATAATACTTAAATTACTCATCTTAGTAACCACTTATAAACAAATGCATATGAAAACTAATTCAGCTATCTTATGGAGGTTTCTGTATAATTTTCTATTAAAAATTGTAGGATAATTTGCAAAATAAGCATTAAAATTGTCGGTAAACACGTCTCTGTAGCTCCTCCTGAAAATAAACAAAAACATCTTAGGTTGTATTGTCATTATGAATTAATTTTACAAGCAGAGAATAAACATAAAGTTTGCTTGCGTTTAATTCTAAACACCTTAACTTATAGTAGCCTAAAAGTTAAATTAAATTTTAAAGCTTAGATTCATATAGGACGTGCAAAAAAACCATAAAAATACAAGAACAATTTTAAAATTTTTAATATGACATCGGCTTCCAAAAATACAAGAGAAAGTAACAAATAACAAAACTTATTTTGGCGCAAGAGTTCATTTAGTTGCAGAAGTAGTTATTGAATTTTTATTTTTTTTGAATTATTATGTAGTTCTTTATTATAACTACAAAATTGAGTTATTATATTAAATAGATAATACTACTAGACCTGTAAAACTTCTTCCCAAAGCAGAAGCAGGATTGGCACTACGTTCTTTGAGTACAATAGTGTGACTTGTGGCTTTCCATACATCGAATATTGATGCCTCACATCTGAAATTCACGAAAAATTAATAAATTATTCTGCCCGGATTTTTCTCCGCAATTTTTTTTACTTTCCATCATTAAAATACTTTTGATCTTTCTTCATAATCTCATGTAGGGAGGTTTTGTCCTGCATTCTTGACGCTGATACGTGTCGTTGTTTGGTTAAAACTAGAATATTATACTGCGTTTTATCAGAAATCATGAGAAATTATTTAGCAGAGTCCCTTTTTGCGACAACCACAGAACCCGTGGAATCCACGTAAAGATGTTTAAATAAAGAACCATTATTGAAATAATTACATAATTTCACCATATATCAAAATTTAATAAAAACAACAATTTTATTAATTAGGGTTTCCTTTCAATATATTGTGCTTTTCTTCAAGTACGTGGCACAATACAAAAATTAAAACCCAGATTTGAGATTTCATTTAATTAAATCGTAAAGAAATGCAAAGCGGATGAAGCATTGGATGAAATTTATCAAGCTTTTAGCATACCTGAAGAAACCTCTTCAAAATATTTAATTTTCGAAGAATTTCATCAATTAAATCGGATTATTTTTCTTCTTCATCATCATCAGTTTTCACAAAACCATTGCTAGAAATTGGCCTCTCCCGTTATAGAGAGGATTATTTTTCCTTTAACGTCAGACTTTGCAGGTGGATTGACATTAGCAGTACCAGACGTTTTGCGTTGCAGGTCTACGTTTTTTACGCATGGCGTAAAAGAGGCAGAATCTATCAGAAGTTATAAAAATTTTATGGCATATCCCATAGTTGCCTCCTACTTACTTTAGATTCTTATAGTTAAGATAGCATAATATACAATAGTTAAGTAGTAATTTATTTTACCGAATCATGAGTGTTGGTACAGGTGATAGTACAGCTGCTTCCAATTCTAAAGTAGCCAAACTAGAAGCATAACCGTTACTAAAGTTGAAAACATGGTTCGCAGTAAATCCTGGTACCTAAAAAAACACGATTAATGTTTATTATGTTGCTTGTGATATATTTACTTATTTCTTATTTACGTTCTCGTTCATTCTAAGGATGGAAACTCACAATATGGACCTATTAAATATTGATTATGGGATAACTTGAATATTAAGTAGTTTAAATCTAAGCTTTTGATTTGTATTAATAGTTATTTATTTATTGTTTACTTAACAATGAAATATATACAATATTAAAAAACTGTAATATAAAACTATAATTAATACATTAATTATCATATTACAGTCCTACTTCCCTTGGTAACATGCCAAGAACGCTGGCTACGTTTCCACGCTGAATAGCCATACTTAAGCCAAAAAAGAAACAGCCGCCTTATCATCAGCAGCCACGTTTATATGTAGAAACATGCTGTTGCTGCATCTATATTATGATTGTAGCATGAATGGGTCGACTTGATCGGGGAAGAATCACGCTATCAAGGAAAACCATTGTAAAATAGCAACTCAATTCCACAGTGTTTCGTATCGTGAGTGCAGAGAACCGCAAACCATTTTTACTGGAAACGAGACATTCCATCTTAGTCCTCAGGGGTTGCAACCCTTCTGCATTTTGATTCTTAATCAAGGATAGATGTAGACGTCCATGAGCTATAGCATCCACTTCCCACCAGATGGATTGAGTGCTCGTTTATCACCCTTATTCTATAAAAAAGCAACGATCAGTAACGGATAGAGTTCCTTTGGGAACTTCACCGCATGCGGACCCCACGGACCGGTAGTCTCTACAGCGAATGGCACAAATATAGTCATCTCTCAGAGACTTATTTTTGCCCAATTTACTCAGTTCAGTTGCCTCAGATGCCCCCCCGTTCCAAACGGAACCACTGAGATGAGAGGTCGCCAAAGTGTCTCAAGTATCATCTCACATAGCTTTACCACTGTTGAGCTAGGTTAATATTGTTGTAAGTTGAAATAGCATTACACACCATGAGTACGTTTCTGAAAATATCTAGCGTTGAATAATATAATTTAAAGAACATTAAACTTACCATTTGCTCATTGACGTACCAGGTGATATTTGCAGCAGGCAAAGAAGGTGGAGAGGAACAGTTAGCACGTATGTGGTCTCCGCCAACATAAGTCATGCGGTCTGCAGTGACATTAGGATTTAATAGAGGTGGTTCTGTAAAAATATGTTCTTGTTAGTATTCAAATACTCTACGTTATATACTTATGTAATATTCATCTTAAATTATCTCAATCGCATTTGTCGCAAGGTCACTGCAGAACATTATATATATATATAAAAAAAAAAAAAAGGTAGGCCTGTATTTTGTGTAAGTTTAGCACGATGGGTCCTCGCCGGGACGGACACGCCCCACAAAAAAAGCGCGAAAAGTAGTTGCTGTTTTCGTTGGTGAGTGTTGAGGACCGGGAGCCCTTTTTATGAAAACGGGCACTTCTTCTATTCAGACCGGGGAGAACGACGTGTGCTTTTGTTATGGATAATTGAGACTTGTGGACCAAGCCACCCATTCCCGGGCTTGTCCTTGCCCTCCAAAAAAATACTTCTTCCCACAGATTGCCTTAAACCACGTTAAGTTTTACATCACAAACTTTCTTACTGTTTCAGAAGTTCGAATTTCGTTCATAAATTGCACATAAAAAGTGCAGAATTTTATAAAAATAATAACAATAAATTGTGAGGAAAACTACAATATAATAAAAGATTACAGTTTTGTGCTTTTTATGTGGAAATATTAATTCATGGTGAAACAATCGTAAATTCTTAGATACACCTTTTGACTTTTTTATGATTTTCTTAGACCCTATACTTTCCAACCTTGTTAGTACTTAAACTGCATCGCATTTAAAACCACAATTTCACGTTTCTGCCTTCCACTTAAGTTATAACCGACTTCAAAAAAGGAAGTTGTGAGTTTGGAAGTATTTTCTTTACTATGTTTTTAAATAAAAGGAGTTCTTTTAGGGAAGAGTAGTAAAGATAAGTAGGCGTTTTTAGTTTTTTTTACAAATATAATTAATTTTCAGTTTAGTCTAGCCAAAATAAAGCTTCCATTTTTAATTGATACTTTTTATTGTAAAATGTATTTATTTTTTATAACTAAACTGTAGGTATTTCAGTAGTTGCGTAATAATTACTATGTCACTTAATTATGTCTAAGCTCTTGTGAATATTATGTATGACGCCACATCCTATCTAGATTAAAAACTCCGCAATAATCCTTTTAAAAAAGGTATATGACGACGATTGAAAATAAAAATATTAAGAATGGCTTCTATATTAAAATATTCAAATCAATAAAATGAATATGTTATTTATAAATTTTATTTTTATATGTAGTACACTATGCTTAAAATTATTCTCAAAAACACAAAAAGAAATGTAACAGATTGAATCCGAACTGAACTGGAACGTTTGTTTCTACCAAATATCACGACAAAACGCCAGCTGTGTTGATATGTAATATTTCAACGTCCCTAATAAAGGATTTCACGGAAAGAGGAGTAATATTGGCGACAATGTCAGTTCCAACTTTTAAAATTGACTCAGTTTGATTTTTACACAAAGTTTGTATTTTCCTTAATGTAAATGTGTCAAAATTTCTCAAATGTAATTATAATTTATTTTTATTATAATACTGTTAAGCTAAATATTGCTTACCTTTTCACACCGACTTAAGAATTTACACTATTGCCACGATACAAAGTTACAGGTTATGGGTCTCGTGGATGTTATATTGAGTTGGAAAGTGGGGAAAAATATAAAAATAAACTGTAGAGTTTTCCACGGATTGAGAAGCGTCAAAACAAGTGATGGTTGCAATCGTGGTTGTGTGAAATATTAGACAAGAAACATTTAATTACTGGGTAATAAGTAGTTTAGTTTAGTTTGCGGCAGGCTATTTTCCGCAACTCACGTGGAGTTAGGCGTGCATTTTGCATGTGATCAGTAATATCATGATTACTCGAGCCATGAATTCAAATTGAAGTAGTTTAGCAGTCCTTTGATGTAGCTAACCACTTAGAGGAGTGATTTTGGCATGCCGAGATGTTTAGCTCTCTATGCGGTGATCTTGGACACAACATGTGGGTTGTTGTTTTCTCCTCCCTTATATATGCCCTGCATAGGAGACTTTCTGTAATACCTATGGTGAATAAATTTTTGTTATAAGAGTTGTGCCCTCTAATAATAGCACTTCTTATTATCCTGATCTATGGTTGGTTTAGTCGCATTAAAAACTACATTCAGCATGCAGGAATTCCATATGCCTGCATGCCTACAGTCCTCTAGATTTTTCTGAAACTGCGCGTGTTGATTAGTATAGTACTAACGTATCAGTGAACGAACATTCTAAAAGGGATTCGGTATAATCAGTCCCTATACTATGGCTATTATTAGATATTGAGTAATAAAATTGACGGCTCCGTGGCGCAGTGGCTTAGTAATAAGAAGCTGCGTTGGAGGGCGCGGGTTCGAATGCCGCACGGATGTTTGTTCTTGTGCAATTTGTGTTTGTAAACTGTCTCCACGATATGGGATAATCATAGCGTGGGGGTAAAGTTATTTAAAAAAAATCGTGTTAAAACTTACCCACAACGACCATTTCCGCTGATTTTATATCAGTGTGGAACAGAGGTGCATCAGCTGATACTTCGCACTGATACTCTCCCGTCAACATTCGATCGACTTCTCTGATCACCACCCGATTTTGGTCTGAAGAAGCCACCTAGCAAGCATTTAAAGAATTTAAATAACTGCCGTACAGTTTTTTACACAGCAGGAATTCTTTTCTGCCTTCTTAACTATTTCTGCCGCCAAGCAGCATTGCGTGAACTGCTATGGGACGGCTTGTGTGAAATTCTATCTTAGTCCTTAGATGTGACAATTATGTAGCCTACTTTATTCGAAGTTGGCTGCGGGTGTTCATCGACTGCAGTATCCTTTTACCACAAGGTGGACTGCTTTGTCATTTCAGTTTTATACAAAATATGTTTATAGTGTTAGCGTATAACAATGTATATATAGTGATACTTGTATAATGTAAAATACATTTATGAAACAAACTCATTATTCCACTTGTTATTCCAAAAAAACGCTAGACCTAACCTGGCCTCAACTTACAATTCAAAATATTAAGAGACAAATAAAATGAAAACGTAAGATTTCTTGTAGGGAAATCTTGGTTAGTAAAGCTATAATTTGTAACGTAAAATTATATTAAAATATTAATTAACAAGTGGTGAAAATTTCCCTTGTCTCATACAGGATGTATGTTTAAATGATGTCACAAACGTGGTTACGCTGAAGCCATAATTTCGTTAAGAAACATTGTGATAGACAAGTATGTCGCTAAGGAAATGAGTTAGTAATATATACTTTCACTTCGCTATCACACAATGTGTAAGATATTGAGGTTGACAAAAGATAATTTAATTAGTATACTTACATCTACTTTAATCTCGGCAACCGGGAACACCTTTGTAGCTGGCGATTCCTTTGGTACATATCGATAAAATTCTATCATGTTTCTATACCATCGAATTGAGTACAACTGTGCGCCTTCTAACTCGTAAGTACACATTAACTCGGCGTCCCTTCCTGTTAACACGGCTTTTGGAACATGGATTTGCAGAGATTTTAGTGTATTTGCCGTACCTGAAAACCAAATATTTAAGATTTAAGTAAAAATTTTATTTCGTTTACTATTAATAGCGATATAAAACACATGTGGTGAAAAGAAAAGTAGCAATATATATTTTAACAGCATTTTTATTAGCCATGTTACGAGTACACGACGAGTTCTCGAACATTGTTTTAACTAATATTTGTTCAATATATATATATATATATATATATATATATATATATATATATATATTATATATATATTGTATAATTTAATATTTATTCAACAATTTAAGCACGGTTAAATGTGGTTTGACTTTAAATGGAAGTTAAGTTTTTTTAAGAAGATGAATAGTGTGTTATAAATATAGCTCGTGGCCTGCAAGCCCTGAGTCAGATGAAGCTGTAAGAGTCGCATAGACTAACAACACTAACATCTAGATACTAGGCTGTGTTATAAAAATAGTTTAATCACGTTTCGTTTATCATAAAACGGATCGTAAAAGAGAGCAAAACCTTTTCATCAAGTGCGTGTCAAGAAATTCAGCATGGTTTGAAATAAAAATCTGGTATTAGTGTCAAAAATGAAATATTAAAAAGTGTATCCCTTGAAAATGATACTACATTCGGATGTGGGTAGAAATACATTCTTCACGTAGTTACGTAGAACAGAATGTTGTAACACGCGAGAGAGAAAAACTAAAAGAGGAGGTGGGTTGCAACACCTTCCTAAAAACTCATTATAATAAAATACTTTCGTTGCCAAACGTTGAAACTACGGAAAATATCAAGCCAGTTAAATATAACTGGCCTACCGACACCTTGCAAGCAATCAGCCATAAGCCACTTACTATACAGCACCGCCTGCTAAACAAATAACAGCACGACTTCAAAGACGTGACTCAATTTACTT
Source organism: Parnassius apollo (assembly GCA_907164705.1). Lineage (NCBI taxonomy): Eukaryota > Metazoa > Arthropoda > Insecta > Lepidoptera > Papilionidae > Parnassius > Parnassius apollo. Next base: position 273,770 of record CAJQZP010000552.1, on the reverse strand, counting down.
ACGTGACTTAATGATATTCAACATAGTATAACCAAGGCCACATTGTTGAGATAGCCCAGTATTAGTTCAATTAGTTTGTAAGTTAGGTAGTCTAGTGTTCCTGTGTCGAAATTAAAAGTAATATAGGAAAGTTCTTTGTCTCTTTCCATTTCAACCCTCCCTAAGCTGCCGCAAACGTAAGTTACGCAGTTGGAAGGTTACGGACCTGTGGCAGAAACGGAAGGGGGTCCAAACATTGGACCAGGACTGGAAGAGCGGAGTACCGGGTTGGATTCCAACCCGATCCAGGACTCTGAAGAGGTATTTAAAGCCATACAGGTTATCCCAGAGTTTGATGAGAATCCAAACGTACTGACTAAATTTATCAAGATATGTGATCAGTTAGTCACGCAGTATCTTAGCACCGCTCCCGGTAGTAAATTTACGAATATAAATGTGTTTATTGAGTGGGTTACTTAATAAAATTACTGATACCGTCGCATGTATTATTAATTCTAATGGAATACTCGACAGTTGGTTAAGTATTCGGACCACTTTATTTAACAATTTCTGAGATCAACAGGACGAGAATGCCCAGGAATTTTATAACCATTGCCAAACATTATTAAATACAATTATGACTTACGTGACGTTACTCGAAAGTATTCAAACTACCATGCAGGCGAAATGCAACCTCTACAAAAAATCGCGATGAAGGCCTTTGTGCGAGGTTTAGCAAAGTAACTACGATCCAGCATACGATGCATAAGGTCCACAACTGCCCACAAAATTGTTAAGAATACGTGCAGAAGGAATTAAACAAAATTTATTTACATAATGATTTCTTATCTTTACGCGAACACTACACATTTATTGAAATTACTTTTATGGATTTTATTGCGTTTAATTTTACTTTTAATTATTTTTATTTTTAATTCCCGACGTTTCGGGTGCTATTCAGCACCCATGGTTACGGGGGACTGAGGTGACTGACGTCCCGATGTCATTGTTAAACCCGGAGTACCTTCAGCTTTTTTAATTATTGTTTATGCTCCGATCTATGCAATATGAACTGATTATGTCCTGAGGTCTTGCAGTGATATGCTTGGGTTTAGTTTTAATTTTAATGATTATAGGGTCTCAAGCAGGTACCCAGCCTCTTTCGTTATTGAAATTAGGATTTTTTTTTAATTTCAATAGCCTCACGTATCATCCTTGGTAGGAATCGGTGTTCTTTCGCGAGGATTTGTGTTCTATCAAATCTGATGTAATGGTTGGGGCCGTCTAGGATATGATCACAAACTGCAGACTTGTGAACGTGAACGTGATGTCATTCAACGTGTCAACGTGATCAACATTGATGCACATCACGTTCCGGAAAGTTACACGCAAGACCTCAGGATATAATCAGTTCATTTTACATAGATCGGACCATAAACAATAATTAAAAAAGCTGAAGGTACTCCGGGTTTAACAACGACATCGGGACGTCAGTCACCTCAGCCCCGTGACCATGGGTGCTGGAAAGCACCCGAATCGTCGCGTATTAAAAATAAAAATAATAAAAAGTAAAATCAAACACGATAAAATGTATTTACAACATAACGAGTCCGCGAATAATCAGATTTTTTGTAAGTCTGGTTATATACCACCTTAATTACCACCAACACCATTTTTACCATCACGCTTGCAAAGTTCACAAGCTGCTGTGCCTAGTTGGCCAGTTCCTGTTGGTCAGGGTCCCATGGGATTTACACCTTTTAGATACAATGAAAGTTTTAAAAATCAATAACATGGCCCAACAAATACTTAAAGAATGTTCGCTGTACCTCCAGCAATGACCCACGCAGTAACGTCTTTAGGTCACCCCACGGAATCATCCGCCCCAAAATCAGAATCAGCCTATGACCGAAGTTCTAAGATTTATGCAGAAAATTGTGACACATACTAGAAACCCACCACCTAGTAACAATTTTAAGACTCGCGAAATTCATGTTAATGAATGTGCACGCAATGACACAAATTCAGCTTACAATTCTAGTAATGACTATTCCACCGATTCTACTTACGAATCAACATATTATAATAATACTTCAAAGTAATCAGGATAGGATGGTATCCGAGTTCAATAATCATATTAGTTTCTAAACCTAAAATTTAGAATGTACTATGATATTATCGATCCAGTATATTATTTTAGTGGTAGGCAAATATTTAAAAAAATTAAAAGTTACAGCCATATATACGTCCCACTGCTGGGCACAGGCCTTCCCTCATTTCTGAGAGGGTTTGTTGTATTGTGGTGGTTAACATTCTGTAAATATAACAGAACGCGAGTAACCCGGGTTCGATCCCCACCGGCACTAATGAAATTGTTAATTGCAATTTTAAGTGCTGATTTACGACGTGCTCGACGGTGAAGGAAAACATCGTGAGGAAACCTGCATGTCTGAGGAATAAGAAAAAATAAATATTTCGAAGACATGTGAATTTCGCCAACACGCATTGGGGCAGCGCGGCGGACACTTCCTTGCCCTAAAAACCCTCTCAGAAATGAGGCAAATAGTATTCGTATTTAAATTTCGAATAATTACAAAGAAAACTTCGGCTTTTATAAATTAGCTATAGTATCCAATAGGAGTGCCCAGGCTCTTATAACTCCACTCCTATTCATTGCAACAACACAGAACTCATGCTTACATATAGAGGCAGAATGCCCGACGATCAACACTTGGTATCTATGCTAGAAGGCATTTACGCATCAACTCTGTACCAAACTTGACTACGATACACACCAAGAACAAAACCAAAGAACACCCGAGAAAATTCTACAAATATTATACGAATTGAAATCTGTCTGAAATGTGACATTTTCTGTGCTGCAATACTCGCCGCGCTGAGGGTTGAGAAGTTACATATGCCTATCGAGACCGTGCAAGCAATCAGAAGATCACCTACCATACAGCACCGCCTGCTAAACAAATAGCAGCACGTCTTCAAAGACGTGACTCAATTTACTTACGTGACTTAAGAATATTCAACATAGTATAAATACCAAGCCTTAATTGTTGGGATAGCCCAGTATTAGTCAAATTAGTATGTAAGTTAGGTAGTTTAGTATTCCTGTGTCACAATTACAATAGTTAAGTTAACTTGTAAGTTATAAAATAAAAGTTATATAGGAAAAGTCTGCGTCTCCTTTTTTTTTCAAACCTTCCTAAGCTGCCGCAAACGTAAGTAGCCTACGAGGCAATTTATAGGTGAGGCCTATGTTATGTACTGGACTAATGATAGCCTCTTAACATAACGGTGTTAGTTCCTCCTGGCCCTCCCTTCCCCCACTATTACTAATAGCGGTAGAATAAAAAAATATCTCCTAAAATATAAATGAATGTTATACATTGAACAAGATCCGTTTCCGGTCACTGTAACATTAACATCACTGTGATTCTATCTGTAACAAATAATTTAAAATAAATAGTTTGAAGCCGCCTTAGCCGTCAAAACTACTATAAATCACAAAGTGGCACTCCGGTGACACAGAAGCAAGAAAACTCTGGGCTACGAGCAAGATATATCCAGTATAGTGCATAATAAAATCCAAAATAACATTTAAGGTTAGAACATTTCACATAATTCGAAATTCATTCTGTCAAAATACTTCACCCTGTCAAGTTGACATTACCTTCAAAGAGCGAACCTAACGTTCATTTAATAAGTTGGCATTACCGCTAGCTTGCTATATATTTATTTATCTATGATTATCGCAATTGAATAATTGAATGATAATTAACTTCACGTCAGGTCATTAAGTTGGTATACCTGCGAGCGAACGATAGGGTGACCATCAGTGTTGCAAGTACATGAAAAATAATAACTACGATTTATAGTAAGTTCCGTTCTACGCTACTTATACTAAAAATATGGAGGAACAATTTCAATTATTATTTAACAACATGAAATCAGAAATGCAGAAACAAATAGCGGAGCTAAACGAATCACTTACAAAAAACTTAATGGATAGGATGGATGAAAAACTTAACCCTATTATTGAAGAGAATGAAAAATTAAAACAAAAAGTTAGCGATCTAGAGAAAGAGGTAGAATCTTTGAAAAGAGATAAGAAAGGTAACAACATTATTATCTTCGGACTAGAAGAGGGAGAAAACTCGATTTCGGAGTTATTTGAAAGTGTCAAGGGGATCCTGAAGGAAGACCTAAACATACATATGGAGCAATTTGAAATAAACAATTTATACAGACTTGGAAAAAATAAAGTTCAGAATAAACCAAGACCGGTACTTTGCTCTCTTATAAATGCATGGAAAAAAGATGAAATAATGAAGAACAGGAAAAATCTAAAGAACATTTATATATCAGAGGATTACTCAAAGGAAGTCTTGGAGAAAAGGAAAGCACTGCTACCACGGTTAAAAGAAGAGAGAGAGAAAGGAAAATATGCTTTTCTGAATTACGACAAACTAGTAGTCAAAGAACTCAACGCAGAAAAAAGGAAAAGGGAGCCAACTACCTCACCGTCACCATCCAAAACTCAACCTAAAAAACAACTTACCCTAAACTTTGCTAAAAATAACAGGATGCATGCCTTCGATGCAACAAGACCTAGATCAAACTCTCTGACAAACAAACCTATACCCAATAAACACTAGCAATTAAACGAGAAACGGAAAACCCACAAACTATGAAAGCAAACAAACAGAAAAAACACATCTTCCCCCAAGCCGACTGGTCCTCGTGGGGGACAAAGACCATAACCCTTCAACAACACAGAGAAGCAACTACAAAGAAACAAACATTTACGTCGCAGCCCTTAACGTGCGCACACTGAAAAATGAAGAAAACCTTTTAGAATTAAATAATGCGTTAAAACAATTAAATGGGATATCCTCGGCCTCAGTGAAGTAAGACGAATGGGAGAAAAAATTACCTCGGAACCAGACTTCTTAATGTATCATATAGGAACGACGCCAGGTCTTCATGGCGTTGGTTTCATCGTCAAAAAATATCTTGAAAAATCTATTGAAGGATTTATCGGAATTTCGGAACGCATAGCAATGATGAACCTGAAACTACCGGGATATAAAGATCCTTGGTCTATTTTACAAATATATTCACCAACAGAACAATCTGACTTAGAAACCATAGATAAATTCTACCTCGACCTAAATAATACTATCCAAGAACAGGCCCACAAAAATTTAATCATCATGGGTGACTTCAACGGCCAAATTGGAACTAGGCGCCCGGGTGAAGAAACAATACTAGGACCATTCATCTACAGAAATAAAAGTAGAAGCAGAAATGGATAAAAACTTATAAACTTCACACTAGAAAATAACCTAACTATTTTAAACTCAGTATACAAGAAAAACAAAAAGAAGATGTGGACATGGGTTTCACCAGATGGGAAAACAAAGAACCAAATTGATTACATGATTACCAACAGAAACAACTGCTTTACAAATTTTGACGTCATCAACAAGCTCAACTTCAATACCAACTACAGACTAATTCGAGCTGAAATAAAATCAGTACAACCGAAAATCTCTAGACCGAGGCAGGAACTACCAACTATCAAGCTCAGCAAGCAACAAAACGAGCAACTAGTACTCACCCTAAAGGACAAATTTACAGACCTAGAAGAGTACGTAAAGATAGCAGGAACTCAGGAAAAATACAACTGGATAGAGACTACTATTAAAGTTCAACTACAACACATTAATAAGATAAAACCTGATCCCAGGAACGTGTTATTAACTAGTACTATAAAATTGCTAGAACAAAGAAACCAGCTAATCAACACAAAAGATATAAACGACAGAAGAAAGCACATAGCGAAAATCAGTAAAGACACCAATGAAAGCATAAGAAAAGACAGCAAAAGAAGAAGAATGGAAATTATCGAAAAACATGTAATCAAAACAGGAGGTGTTAAAAAAGCTAACAAGGAATTAACAAACTCAAAAAACTGGATCGCAAAAATTAAAAACCTCAGCGGAGAATACAGCCACCACAGAAAAAACATCTTAGAAATTGCCACATCTTATTACAGAAAGATATACGAACACAACATCGCTCAAGACGAAGACGACTTAGAGGAAACCTCAAACGTCCCTAACATCCTTATGAGTGAAGTAATAAATGCTATAGATAGCCAAAAGAGAGACAAGGCACCAGGACCAGATGGCATAAACAATGAAATCTTAAAAGAAAGCAAAGAAGTTATAGCACCAGTCCTTATCGACATATTCAACGAGATACTAATCACCGAAATTATCCCACAGCAATGGACACAATCAAACATTATTCTTCTATATAAAAAAAGGAGACAAATATGAAATCGGGAACTATCGCCCCATCAGCCTAATGTCCAATTTATATAAAGTATTTGCTAAGATCTTACTAAATCGGATTGAGAAAACATTAGACGAACACCAACCCATTGAGCAAGCGGGTTTTCGTAAAGACTACTCAGTGCTCGACCACATTCACGTAGTACGCCAAGTTATGGAGAAGTATAAAGAATACCAATTGACCTACTATATTGGATTTATCGACTACAGCAAGGCGTTCGATTCTTTATTTCACGCAAAGATATGGGAGTCATTAAAAGAACAAGGAATTGACCACAAGTATATCCGCTTAATTAAAAACGTTTACAACAAGAGTACAGCGAGAATGCAGCTGGAAAAGAAAGGCGAATGTTTCAAAATCGGCAAAGGCGTACGGCAAGGAGATCCTCTGTCACCAAAATTATTCTCGGCAGTGCTTGAGTCAATATTCAGAGGTCTTCATTGGGAAAATCTCGGTATCAACGTAGATGGTCGTTCACTAACTCATCTGAGATTCGCGGATGACATTGTGCTATTTGCAAAAACTCCCGAAGATTTAACAAAAATGATAAACGACTTAGCTATGGAAAGCAAGAAGGTGGGTTTACAACTGAACCCAGAAAAAACTAGGGTGCTGACAAATGGAGAGAGAACAGCTATAAACTTAGGGAGTAATCAAATCGAGTATACGGAAGAATATGTTTATCTGGGACAACTAATAACGAATGATAACCCCATGCGCAAAGAAGCTGAAAGAAGAATAACCAACGCCTGGAAAAGGTACTGGACTTTAAAAGAGATAATGAAGGATAAAAATCAGCATATTAATATAAAAAGCAAACTTTTTAACACGTGCATACTGCCAGTTCTCATGTACGGCAGTCAAACATGGACCTTGTCACAAAACCTGACTAACAAACTTGCAACATGCCAGAACGCAATGGAAAGAAGCATGATGAATGTGAAAAAATCGGACCGACTGAGAAACTGTGTAATAAGAAGCAAAACAAAGGTTGCAGACATAACGCACAAAATTAGAAGACTGAAGTGGCGATGGGCGGGGCACATGATAAGAGGAAGAGATAAATGGAGCAAAAATGTGACGCAATGGTATCCAAGAGAAGGAAAAAGGAAAAGAGGGAGACCACAAAAAAAGTGGGATGATGACATCAGGCAAGTGGCAGGCGTAACATGGAACAGGGTGGCTCAAGAAAGACGTGAGTGGAAAAGGTTGGAGGAGGCCTTTGCCGACTGGCAAACAGATCTTCAAAAAATAAGAAAACCTCAAATAAAAGACTAGATTAAGGGTAACAGTAGTGTTAAGCTTTGCATGTATTTCTCTTTTTATGTAATTTTTGATCTGAATAAAAAGGCTATATATATATATATATATATATATATGAACAAATATCCTAGTATAAAAACCTTATAGTATAAGTAGTATACGTACATAACATTACTGAGCGCAGGTTGCAGAGCATTTTGGGGCTAGATAGAATTCGCCGCGCGGATGAGGGAATTCACATTTAAAAATGTTTATAATATATTTTTTAACCTCTCCGACATGCAGGTATCTACGTTTTCCTTTCCCGTCGAGAACGTGGTAAGTTAAAACTTCAACATAAAGGTAGTGTCATCATCATCATCATTATCAATTCAGTTTGCCAAAAGTCCACTGCAGAACTTAGGTCTCACTTACAGATTTTCTCATAGGGGGACGATTGTCATACCCACTCTTGGCAGGCGGCATGGCAACCGTAGTGTTTCAATGTTAAGTTGTTATGTCGTGTTTAATTTTACTGACTTTAGTGTTTTTGTACTGGCTTTGAAACGCTATGTAAACGAAAAAGATTTATTTTTAATAAACCGTATGAGAAGCCTGCTTATTTTAATATTTATTTTACCTATTCAGTCTAAAGTAACTCCTATGAAATTGAAATTATGCGCGTAAAGACAAAATAAATACTCATCTAATAATATAAAATATTTTACCTTGTAACCTTATCCGCGAAGGTGAAGAAAGTAAATAACCAGTTTATGGCAGCTCGTTAGAAGTTAGGTCGTAACGATAAACGACATTTATGCCGTTATCGCCGTTTTTACCCCTCAAATCTGGGACTCTTAATACTTTTGTAACTTATTATTGCCCGGTACTTAGTTAAGGCTCTTGAAAAGAGTTTGGTTGTAACTTTGATGAGATTATGAAGTTTTGATTAAGAATGTTATACTCTTTTGTAAATAAGTTTATTGTGACAATTGTTGTTGACAGTTGACGGTATGGTCAAATATCTTATTATAGTAGAATATATATTTTGAACATAAGGAAAAGAGAAATAAGCGGACAGCGACTGGGCGTCCCACGGCGTTAAAAACAATATTCTCTGAATTGACACCTCTTTAGAAACATATTATTTAAAATAAAATATTACCTAAATACAAAAATTCCACATCTTTAGGGCTTTTTTTCAGAAATTTATTTATGTTATATTATAAGCATTGCGTTCATTGAATTGTGATAAATAAATACTATAAAGATGGTCCCTTTTTCATTTTATTTATAGGATTAGGGTGACAAACGATCACACAATCCATCTTATGGTAAGTAAATGCTGTATGTAGCTCATACACATCCACATCTATCTTCGATTTAGAATCAAAATGTAGATGCGTTGTTATCCTTAGGGCTAAGATGGAGTGTCCCATCTCCAGTAAAAACAGTCTCCAGTTCTCTACATTCAGCATATAAAAAAATGCAGTATGTAGCTACTATTTCACGCTGATATTATGTAAAGCTGGATCTTAACCGGTCGAGCTGATAAATTCGTGCTACAGCCATAATATTGCTGGAGCATGGCCATAACACGTAAAAATGCTTACGTAAATATTTTATGCCTACGCAAATATATTTATGTACACAATTTTCTTGTCTGCGCCTTTCCGGAATGTGTAATCTTAAATGTATAAAGTATGTAGTATAATTTATTTATCAAAGATAGTAAATGTGTTTGCACAATAATAAATAATACAATGAAAATTTGTGCAAGAGTGCTTTTCAAGAATTTGTGCAAGGTTCAATTGGAATCTACGCAGCACTCTGTTTATATTTCTTTGTTAATCCGAGAGTGAAGAGAGTTTTGCCACAAGTATTAACAAACCTTTAAACAAACAACAAACTGTGGCAGATCAATTGCAATCTACGCAGCACTCTGTTTATATTTCTTTGTTAATCCGAGAGTGAAGAGAGTGTTGCCACAAGTATTAAGAAACCTTTAAACAAACTACAAACTGTGGCAGATCATTAAAGGTAATGGAAAAATGCAGTAAAGAAAGGTTTATTGGGGCGGTGCGTAGCGTAGCCCTCTTATTATCAACTCCGGTGCAATTTTTTTATTATTTTATTCCAATTTCGACAAAATTTCTACTAGCATAGACATTTTACGTAGTGTGAATAGCGCGTAGATTCATTTTCACGCCTATATCTATTATATTTAAGTATATTACATGTAGGGATGTTTTGATAATCATCATCATCATGATTACAGCCCCTAACTACTTAAGTCCACTGCTGAACATAGGGCTACCCCAAGGAATGCCACAAACCATGGTCCTCATCCACCTGCATCCATCGACTTCCTGCACTCACTCACGTACCTCCGCACGAACGAGTGAGGGGTCGACCTAGTGAGGGGTCGTCCTACATTTCATCTAAATTGAAAAACCAAAAACTGATTGTTTGATAATTACACAAAATAATAATATAAAATAATATAGTAAGGTAATAATACTAAGTCTTTTTAAGTTTATTTAAAATTAAAACTTTTAATAATGTATATTTTAAGTAATATAATATTTTTTTATTATAATAAAAACTCCACCCAACTTTTGTCCAAAACACACACATAACAAGTTATCATCTATAATAATATTTTTGGTTGTTTCTATAAGCATAACTAATTCCAGAATTTGATTCGGCACCGCACCAACAATAGTGTAAATAAAAAGATAAAGGTTTTAAAATCTCCGAATTTATGGTTTGTTTGCGCGAATGGAACACTATTTGGAAAATCCTAGCGTTCGTGAACCAATATTATTTTAATGCGGATTGGACGTAACATATTTTATGCGGACTCACGCTCTTGATTGCTCTGGAAAGTTTAGTGGTGTTGCTCACGTTTTCTGCATTTTATCGACGTACGTTTAAAAATTTATCTATCTCATATCGGATTTTATTAGGGTGTACACTTTGGTGTTGGTTGGACGCTATGCACAATAGATTTTTTACACGTTATTTGTAGTTTAATTTATAAAAACAAATTCATTTAAAATATTCTTTAAATATTAAAATAGTGTTTTAATCTTACGAATGTCTCAGAGTTTCACGACTCTCCTTCAATCCACTCTGTTTTTACGTCTTAACTCTTCAATCCCAATAAAATTACCATGCAGTCGCAAGCGCCTGGCAAATCCCGAGCGGTCGCATGCGACCGCACCCACCCACAGCACTTAAAACCATTAAAACTTATATTGAGAGAATACTTTTCTGTGAAGAAATTTGGCATTATAAAATCTATACAAAATTTTCTATTATGTGGTGTAAACAAAAGCCAGGTTTTACTTCATTACAAAAAGATTTTATTGTATTTTGATAGCAAAAAACAATACACCAAGCGGATGTCGGCAGTGTGAAAATCACAATTATTTCAATATATATTACCCTAAATTATTTACGTAAAAAGATAAATTATATTCACACAAAACTTTCATTACATTTTGATAATAAAACACTATACAAAAATACTAATAAAATGCTATAAAAATCCAAAAATAAACTCTACAACTCTCAGGGAGAGACTGGAACATCATCATTGAGAGTGACGAAGACCCGAGGACGAGCCCCCCACGCCCGTAAATATCTAACCATAAGGGTAAGACGAGGGTCCTCGTGGCGGAGGTTTGCTTTGCAGAGGACAACATTGACCTCGCCCTCATACCTCTGGTATTGAATGGCCAACGGTCAAGTTCTGGGATTGTCGACTGCCTGTAAGTATCTTGTCAATACTAAAGGCAGCTTGTATAATTAACAATAAAAATATTGAATTTTTAGCTATTTCAGAGTACTGAAATGATAACCTGGTTACAGCCTTCATAAATCTCAAGGGATGCACAGGGGCCAGAGTAATCATTTGCTCACCCTATCTTCCTTGAGAGAACTTAGATCCTGCCATCGCGTTAGAGCGAGCGACGGAGTTTGCCCGAAAACACAACGCCGAACTTGTGATGGGTTGTGATGCTAATGCTCACCACACAGCCTGAGGAAGCACTAAACATCAACGAAAGATGTGAGTTACTTTATGATTTTCTTATCTCCTAGTGTCTGGTAAGCTTAAACTTAGGGTGTACACCAAACTTTGTTACGCATGCTAGGCAAGAAGTGTTAGACATAAACTTTGCTACCAATGACATGTCCAGGCAGAAAAAAAACTGGCATTTTAGTAGTGAAAACTCGATGTCTGATCACAAACACATTAAGTTTGTGATTGAAGCATCACCAACCTATGAAACCGTTGCTTTTAGGGATCCAAAAGCGACCTCCTGGAATATCTACAGAGATAGCCTAAGAAAGAATTTCGAAAAGCTTTCTAAAAGCATCAAAACGATTGAAGGTCTGGAGTTAGCGACGGAGACAGTAACCGTAGGTATCCGTAAAGCCTTCGAAAACATTTGTCCCGTTAAAACTAAGACCTCAACTGGGGATTGCGTCCTAGTATGGTCCGATCGAATGAGGCCGATTCTCACCTACACCTCTATCGATTGGTGTAAAAAGGCCAACCAAAAGACGACTGCGGACAGACTAAATAGTGTACAAAGGACTGCCTGCTTAATGGCAACTGGAGCTATGCGATCATCGCCTGGAGCGGCTTTTAATGCACTTCTACGCCTAACGCCCCTTGATTTTTTCTAAACAAGGAGGCGAGAGCTAGTTTGTATAGGATTAAGCCCATGGCGATCTGAGCTTGCATGGATCTTTATCTGTAGGAGATAAAGATCCATGCTCGACTCAATTAAGGAAACAGCGGTCTTATGCATGATCTCAGATATCATGCGTCCACTACACACTTTTGATAAAAAGTATGTAGTGGAATTACCCTTCAGAGGAAACTGGCTGAATGGCTAGGTTATCTTTGAGGTCGGTAGCCTCATATGGTATACCGATGTGTTTTAAATGGGCCTGGAGGTAGGCTTTGAAATTTACGGGGAACGCCCCAAATTCAAACTTAGTATGAATTTAAATAGATTCTCATCTATCTTCCACTCAGAAATTTTCGCCATACTTTCAGTGTACGGAAATCAATCTGCAAAAGCACTACGTCAACCATATAATTTTTATAAACTCTGATAGTCAAGCAGCACTCCTAGCGCTGAGGTCAAACTTAATGAACTCGAGGCTAGTTGGAATCTCTAGAATCTCTAGAATCTCTAGAAAAGCCTCTAGCCCAATTGACCATTGAAACTCTTCGCAGTGATACTGGTATCTTTCCCTACACCTGCATAGCTGCTCGCACATAATAAAAAATACCCATATCATGGGGGTAAATAGAAAATATAGTCCGCCGTCTTTGAGAGACCACTATATTGGAAATCAATACACCTATTTAGAGTGACGTCTCGTTATTTTTCGTTTTCTTCCCAGCAAACCCCTTCATATAATACCCATATATAGGGATTGTATAAGAAATGACTAATCCGCCATATTAGTCGGTTCACCATATTGGATTTAGAATGACTTCACTTAGCTAGGTGTACATTAAAAATTCAATTGCAAGATTGGACCCGAATAATTCAAGCACAAAATCGTAATCGAGTCCCAAAAAAATGAAGGATACAAAATTACAGGCGGATTAGAGCAACTAAAATTTTGATCGCCGACTTAGATCCACCATCTTTAATTTCTTTTTATTTTATTATTTTTTTATTTTATTTTATTAATAAGGCACACAAACAGATTTAAGACAATACAAAACACATTTACAGTAACAAAAATATTATAACTAGTCTATAATCCAATAAAGTGCGCACAGCAAAACAAAATATGACAAGTATGACCGAAAAAAAAAATAATACATGGTACTAATAACAGTTAAAAAAAAAGAACTTTTTTTTAATGATATTCGTGATTTTACATACTTAACGTAGCAACTATAGATCTTCTAAATTGTGAAATATTAGAATTAAAAATGTCCAGATCAGCGTTACGATGTCTCAGCTCGTCAAAATTTCGACACATTCGAATGACCGGATTAAAAAAAGACGTGTTATTTCTGTAAACATCAAGGCGAAAGATACGCGGGTTACGCAGACGGGATCGACTGTTAAAATTAATTAAATTAATTAATTCTGGGCAATCGATGGAGGAGTGTATGATTTTGTGAAGGTAAATAAGCTCAAAATATTGTCTACGTTTATCTAATTTCGTAACTCCAAAGTAATTCACTCTTTCATTATAGGATGGCAACTGGCGGATCAATCCATGTTTACGACATAAGCTCCGCAGAAAACATCTCTGGACTCGTTCAATATTAGTTATATGTACTTCGTAATAGGGTGACCAGACTACTGAGGCGTATTCAAGAATCGGTCTTACAAGGGTGTTAAAAAGATATATTAGACTAAGGGGTCTCTTGAATTCCTTCATAACTCGTGTAACAAAACCAACTAACTGATAACCACGTTGCGTTAACTGATTAAAATGTTGCTTAAAATCTAGTTTTGAGTCAAAGATAACGCCCAAATCTTTGGCAACATTACTTTCAGACAAAGGTTGATCATTGATATGGTATGTATACTTTAGACGAGTTTTCTTAGTTGTGAAAGTTATAAAAAAAACATTTACTAACATTCAAATGCATTTTATTATGAGAACACCAGGTATAAATATTGTTAAGGTCCCGTTGCAACAAGAGGCAGTCATTAACATCATCGATTATACGGAAAACTTTCATATCGTCTGCATATAGTAAACATTCACTTGTGATATGGTCTACCAAGTCATTAATAAATATAATAAACAAAAGAGGGCCAAGATGGGACCCTTGAGGAACCCCGGATGTTACATGTACTGGTTTGGAGAGGAAACCTTTTATTGCAACGATCTGACTACGTCTAGAAAGATACGAAATTATCCAACGCAACAAATTGCCATGTATCCCGTATGCTGCTAATTTAGCCGCGAGTATTCTATGGTTGACTTTGTCAAACGCCTTTGAAAAGTCAGTATAAATCGAGTCTACTTGGCGTTGGGTAGCAAACGCTTGACAAATGTAATTTTTGTAGACAAGTAAATTACTAACGGTTGATCTACCAGTAACAAAACCATGTTGTAAGTTTGATACGCTTTGTTTGACGTGGTTGTAAATATGGTCATAAGCCAACGATTCAAAAATTTTAGCCATACAGGATAAGATGCTAATTGGCCTATAGTTTTCACATTTTGTTTTATCACCAGACTTATGAATTGGAATTACGTAGGCATTTTTCCAAACAGAAGGGAATAAGCCGCTCTTAATAGACTTATTGAAAATTATAAATAACGGCAAACTAAGTTCTTCACAACACGCCTTAACAAATAATGATGGAATTCCATCGGGACCCGGACCTTTGTGAGTCTCTAGTGTTTTAATCTTTCTAATAATGTCATCTCTACTAATGCATATATTTGATAGTGTAAGATTAGACCTGTCCGGTATATTAAATTCGGGTTCACAGTTGTCAGGTATTTCATAAACAGAAACAAAATACGCTGAAAAAAGTTCGCAGATTCCTTGGGGATCTGTAGCAGTTTTAGCACCATGAGTCATAGAATCAGGGATACCTTTACTTGATTTTTTGTTATTAACGAACTTAAAGAAATGTTTAACGTTTTTACCTAAACTATTCTCAACTTCATTTTGAATCGATTTGTAGCAGGCTTCAATTAAGTGTTTACTACGAGTTCTCAGCATATTGTATGTATCATAATCCCTCGGATTACCAAATTTTTTATACAACTTATGATACTTTTTCTTATCTCGAAGGCAACGAATTAGAGGAAAGTTAAACCAGTATGGGTATTGGTTAGGATTACATTTTTTAAATGGTACAAACAGCAAAATAGCTGAATTAAGTTCTTTATACATAGCATCAACAGCACTATCAGGGTCCAAGTCATTTAACAGTTCATGCCAATTAACTTTTCTTAAATGGTCTTTAATTTTTTCAAAATTACATTTATGATAATTTGGTTTCAAAAGTTTACGATTAAATTTAACAAGATTTGGTTTATTATTTGTATAATTAAGATTAATTTCTATAGATGGATGATGACCGTCCAGTTTCAGTAATGGTTCTACTTCTTTTACTCTTAGTTCGTCCATAGTTGATAATACGAGATCAAGTAGACGATCATTCTGATTTTTGGAATTATTATATTGTTTCAGATCACATAATGCCATAGTATCTAAAAGAAAACGGCCCTTAGTGCCAGCAGAAGCATTTGGAATTAAACGAAATTCTAAATTAGAGATCTCCCAGTCTATGTCAGGAAGGTTAAAATCGCCTACCAATAAGAAATGTCCAGAATGGGCATTGCTAAGTATGATACTTTGATAGTGTTTCATAAGTTTATTGATATCGTCCGACGGAAGATAAGGTGGAAGATAACAAACACAGATATTTAATGACAAACAATTTGTAGAAATAAGTGAAACCCAAATATCCTCAAAGTTACTGTCCCAAAATTGCCTACGAGTAACAGTAAAACATTTTTTTTATGGCCAAGATCACACCTCCTCCCTCGTCTTTTCGTCCGCCATAAGCGCATTCCCCTCTGTCCCGTCTGAATACATTATAACGCTCATCAAATAATTCTTCATTAAAGATACCTTCATCTAAGTTAGTTTCGGTTAAGCAAATAATATCATATTCATTATTTAGTATATTTGTATACAGCTGATGTGTTTTGGAACGCATACGATTAACATTTTGATAGTACATTAACATTCAAGACAAAAGAAAAATACAAAACTTAAACGCAAAATAAACAAAAACAAAAAGTGAGTTACTACAATACAAATCAATTAACTAATTTTAGCCAAGCAATCTTTGTTTTTTATATGTACTGCTGAAGAATTATCATCTTTTCTCACATATATATTCCCGAATTTGACCCACACGTATTTATATTTTCCACGAGCAGTAGCCCGTGTCAAAGCAAAAAGCTCCTTGGTTTCTGGAGAGAGATGTTCGGAAACATAAATTGGGCATATGTCCCCTTGAATTCCTAAATGTACAGAGCTTAATGTGTTGCCAGGGTTAGCCTTATTATAACGTTTGACCGCCGACAGAAGATTATCACGATGGCGAATGGAAGGCAGCGAAAGCAAAATATTACGTGGGCGTTGGGCTGATGTGGTCGGCAATTTAGCAACCCTTCGACACATACTAATTTCAGCGTCTGTCGTTGGTAGTTTTACTGTAGAGTAAATATTTTTGACAATCGTCAAAATATTTTCATTCCGTTTTTCGGGGACTGCTTGAATCTCCACGTTGTGACTGCGTGAAATTTTTTTCCATGGATTCCAAACGACGATGCAGTATACTCATTTTGCTTGTTAGATCGGCATTCGTTCTTTCTAGTGCCTTGACTTTTATTTCAGCAGATTCAATATTTGACTTGAGTTCTTTTTGCCCCTGATGTAGAAAGTCTGTAGTTTCGGTAAATTCAATTTTGACTTGATCAATGGCTGTAACAATCTCCGTTTTGATTAATGATTTCATATTAACATAGAATGATTTTTTGAGTGATTCAAATTTTTCATCTAATTTAACATCGAGTTTCATATCTAGAAGTCTGGCTATACTCTCTAATGTAACTTCTTGTCCTAGAGAAGGGCACATAGAAGTTGATGGTTTAGGATATAGTGAAGTTTCCGAGTGTTCAACAGAAAGAGAGTCGTCGCAGGACATTATTGAATCATTAAATGGCACTGATTTTCTAACTGGTGTATTCGAAATATCTCCCTTGCGTCGATTTGTTACATTAAAGCAAGTTGGGCATTTCCATTTAGATTTAGTTTGACCGTCTAATTTAAAGAAAGCAGTCTTATCCATATTCAAACATTTTAAATGGTATTCTTGCCCACAGTGCATACATAAACACTTTTCTCTTTCACTAGGAGGTGGTGGCAAATCTTTGCAGGCAATACAAAGATGTTTGTTTTCCATTGTGGTATACGTAAATGCAATAATAAAGTATAATTTTTAAAGTGGCTAATTGCGTAAATGTTTTTTTCTTTTTTTATGTTAACAGCTGGCGATCGAACCTCGACTTTTATTTGAACTAACAAAACCAAAAATAAATTAAAATAATTTGTTTGGAAAAAAGAAAAAAAAACAAGAACAAAAAGACAAATGACAATGTGAGAACCGAACCACGGTTTCCAGATGTTATAACAGACCTCTGCGCCAAAGCACTTTGATTTAACTTCACGAAAATGTTGATCTGTATCGTAATATAGATGCGAGATTTTTATTGTAGTGGGTATTTAATCATAATATATTGTCCACCAAATCTATACACAACCCACTTATAATCAATATCACAGGGCTAGTCTTGAAATAAAATCATTTATAGCACTCACAGTTTTTAAGAACGGACACAATTTATATATTAACACAAGGCCGAGGAATTATGCTACGAATTATATACGACTCGATGACGTTTTAGAACTTTAACCACGAATATCAAAATAAAACTACGGAGCTGACAATAACACGTCCGATACCTGTCTTCTGTCTTATATACTACTATATACTTATCATCAGTTTACCCTTGTTATTTCCTACAACATTTTTTGATGCACCACTAAACTATCCCCAACATTTACCGAGATATAACTCTTTAAAATTGATGTATAGTGACACATTTTAGCTTCTTCATCAGATCAACTATATGCCTAGTAACAATATTGCATTGTCATTTTAGACATCCACCATATTGGATTAATAATGACACCACTTTAATTATTGTGTTTCGCTCATCAAGCCCCTTTATTTGATACCTATAGGCTTTGGCGTTACTATGGAAATTATAAATCGCCATTTTGTGACCTCCGCCATAAGAATGATGTCACTTTACTTAATGTATTTCGCTTATCAAGCCTATTTATTTGATACTCATATCATATTTGTTGCTGAGGAAATTATTAATCGCTATATTGTAGCGCCCTCCATATTGAACTAAAATGGCGACATTTAAGAAATCGTGCATTGCCTTATAAACAAAACGCGTGGGCCAAATTTTAGCTAAATAACTTTAGTAGAAGTGGGTGAAATATAGATTGCAAAATTACAAGACATACATAAATTGATGTCAAATAAAAGCTTTTAAAAAATAACTAGGATTCCTTGTGTTACAAACTCTGCTATAATAAATTATTTTAATAGAACTAAGGTGACAAACGAGTACTCAGTCCTCCTGATGAAAAATGTGATTCATATACATCTACATCTTTCATCGATTATGAATCAAAATGCGTTGTTGCCCTGATAACTAAGATGGATTGACTTATTTCCTGTTTAAAGGGTACTCTTTCTCAGTTTCAGTTCTCTTTCTTGTCACAAAAAACACACCAACATTAAGCATTAAAGTATTGTGTATGAAGTATAATGTAATGCAATGGCATTTAGCAATTATATTGTTATTCTGTGAGAGCGTGGTGCTTCCTCCGTTTGAGTCGACCCATTTCTGTTACAGATACTCGAATAAATAGCTGTTGCTTGTCTCTGCGACGTATAAATTTAGATGTTATTGTAATTAAGTAACATCAAAGAAAATATTTTTCATTTCCGGATTTTTGAAAAGGAGTAGATAATTTCGTGACCATCTCTTAGACGTATTGGTCCAGAAAAAATTTTGGTGATCCGAAACAAAGTGGCGCGAAGAAAATTTTTTTTCCAAATCGTATATCTGGTGAACCGCCAAGCATCAAGATTGTGTGCATGCTATAGTGTATTTTGTCGCAATGTGAAATTGTGGGACATGGTAACTGGAATTAGTAAGAACAACTCCTCTGACCACTTTTGTTAAATGTAAAAGTAGTGTTACTGCTACACTGTTTGCAGTGCCATTGAATCGAACTTGGTCGTTGACGCCATAATTTTTGAGAATCTTCGCTGGATGCGGTAAAGTGGAAGTTATTACTAGGGTGTCTCGGCCCAGAGACGAGAACAGTGTTCTATGTAAGTTGCACCATGTATAATTGCAAGCGATGTGGTCGCACGAAACACTAAGCCACTCTACTGAGCACGTGAAGCGCTTTAGAAGTTAATTTGGCCTTCCCTTTCAAATAACCGCGGCAGTGAACGATACGTGGACGCCAAAGTGTGTGGTGCTGGTCAAGGCGTAAAAGGGAGTGCGAATGTACATAGGATGGAATTCCGTAGTCTCTGCCTACCCCTCGGATTGACAGGCATCAGTGTTGTGTATTTATATACACATATGTTCTATACAGAAGACAATATAAAAAAACTGTGTCGAAATAACGCTCCAGGGTTGAAAACAATTTCACTTTTGATAGGTTATTCACAGTTAACAGTCTGTTAGGTTTAACTTTAAAAAATTGCAAAACATCGATGTAGAACTTGTTTTCCACAGTCGGTTCAATATTTAACTTTTTACCGGTTTTATTGCCGATCCAAAGAAACTCTTTGCGGCCTGAACCATATTAGAGCTTTGTTAGGTTAACTTGAACGACACGTGGCACTTACATACGTGTAGAGCCATGCTGCAGTTATATTAGATATATAGTTGTAGCACGAATGGGTCGGCTCGACCGGGGGAAGGACCACGCTCTCACAGAATACCAGCGTGAAATAGTAGCTTAATGCTGCTGTATTTCGTATGGTGAGTGTAGAGAACCGGCGACCACTGGAAACGAGGCATACCATCTTAGTCCTCACGGGTGACAACACATCTGCATTTTGATTCGTAATCGAGGATAGATGTAGATGTCTATGGGCCACAGCAACCACTTACCATCAGGTGGACTGTGTGCTCGATTGTCACCCTATCCTATAAAAAAAAAACGAGAATTTTCTATTCGGAATTTTATATTGCAACCTGCGTACACTTAAAAATCTACCATGAGAGAACATTTATAGAAGATTTTAAGATTATAAAATTATTATAAGATTAAAGATTATTTATAGAATGAAGTTTTATTTAAATAAGTAAAGAAAGTAAAGATTAGATATGTCTGTCTGCCTAGGCTTCGAAAGTCTTCGAATAAAACAATCATCGCACCGATTAAAAATCTTCGTTTTATTGCTTAACCAAAGGCTGTAAATTTCAATTATATAATATTGTTACAAGCTTAGGGTTCGTAACAATAAACACTGCCAATAGAATCACCAAAATGGAAACTTCAATTACCGAACACCAATTAAGACTTAAAACACACAAATAATTAATCACACTAAACGCTTTAGTTCACAGATACATCGCTTCAAAGTCTTCAATTGTATCGTCAATTCAATAATGACTCGGTCGCGTCCCTACTGGTCTTATATAGGACCTATTCTACAGAAAACATTTACATAGAATGTTCAAGTAGATTGTCAGAAGATTTAGCAAGGAATTTTCTAGAAATCTCCCCTATTTCCTCCACCTGATACCAGATGGCGCTAGTGGGAAAGTTCTAGCATGGATTTTTCTAGAAAGCTCTCCTAGTTCTGCTCCTCGATACTAAAAGGCGCTTGTGGCATTAATTATGGCGCGGAACAATACTATACTTCGATAAATATAATATTTAAATTCTTAAATTACATAGCCCATTAACACTAACTATATAACATACTCTTAATATTAATAACACATTTAGGAACGAAAATGAATGGCCGCGAATCATTCAGATGCTTTTGCTTTGCAGAAGAAAGATAAATTAAGCTTTTCTTGTGTCGATCATGAAATATACGATAATGATTAAATACCAATATTATTAATACTTTTTAAAAGACGCTTACCGTTACAGCCTATCAAATGCTAAACACAAGCCTTAAGTTACCGTTAAGTGCCTCATATGCCTATAATATTCTGTTTCCATTTCCTGGTTGATTTCCTTCTGTCACGTTTTACGAAAACCACGGGACGATATGAGATATACTTACACAACTACTACATGATTACAATACATGCTTACAATACACGCTTATTTATATATTGTACATATTACCGAACTCACGTCGTTGGGTTTCCAGCCTCTCAAGTAAATTAAAAACGTGGATTCATCAACAAGAAAAAAATATTACCAAAATCTACATAATGGAATTAATATCATTTTGAGTAAAAAAGTAATTAATTTGCCTATAATTAAACGTTTACTATCGTTATGTCGTATACAACAGTTAATCACTTAAGTTTCGATAATATCTTATCAAAACATACAACAAAGTTGAAGCACATTGCCGTATTTGCCTATGAATCGATTTACACAAAACTTTGGTTTTACATAGTTTACAAGACCAATAACTAACAACTCGTAACTCATTATTTGTATTTATAAAAGTTAAAATACAAAATAGCAACATAAACGAATAAGGTAGCCTAAATGAATATCATAGAAAACATGACATCTATTCATTGAAATAACTTGTTTCTTTTTTTATATATTGATACGTGAGTATCCATTTAAAATGTTATGAATATCTAAACGGATGTTGATGAAAGTTTACGAATTTATAGAGAGCCATGCTGGAAAGGATCTAGGCTATATTTAAACAAACAAATTAATAAAATAAATCTATGATTATCATTAAAAGATCCCATTCAGGTGCAGCTAGGGTTGGTGGCTAGTCTTTAATAAAATATTGAAAATCTCAAGACCATTGCGTTCAGAAAACTTGACATAGTTCTTTATAAAAGTGAACTTAACCAGAAAAGCTTTTGCTCAAGGTTATACATAATGAATATGCAAGATATCATTATACCTATGACGCAGTTTGCCAACAAATTCATAATATCCTAATATAATCGTACGTTATGTTTTGATGTGGTAAGAGTTTTTACTACGAAAGCTGTCAGTTTTTACTAAGAATTTTAATAAATTCATTAAGCGTGTTTATTGTAATAAAGTTTTATAATTAATTAGTGTATTTCATGTATTGTTTGACATATATAAATTGCCAACCATCGATACTCGTAGTAACTATTTGGCAATCACAGTACAAGATGATGGGGGCAGTAGAGATATTTTTAGGTATGATATGGTGGTCTGGCAGCATCTTTTGCGGGACACCTGAGATTTTGAGTGAGATTGAGAGATTTGTTTTCGTTCTACCAGGGACGTGCTTTTCCTTTCGTGGGGTGTTGAGCAAAAGTGCGGTAGTCTTGTTCTTCAAGAAAGGCGACAATGTTTACTTGAAAATCTACAGTCTGATTTCCTGCTGTTTACGAGAGTCATTACGAATCGTCTCGCACGCAGACACTGCGACATCCAGCCTCCCGAAAAAGCTGGTTTCCAAAAAGGCTTTAGAACCATAGACCACATACATACCCCGCGGCAGATTGTACAGAAGACCGAAGAGTACAATCTGGCACTTTGCCTGGCATAAGTGGACTATGAGAAAGCCTTTGATTCTTTGGGCAGTGCTACAGTCCCTTCAACGGTGCCAATTTGACGGTCGGTATATCGATGTGCTAGAGTGTTTATACAGTAAGGCTACGATGACTATTCGAAAACAGGGCAATTGTAGGAAACCTATCCAACTGCAGAGAGGTGTAAGATAGGGTTCCTTTATATTCCCGAAACTCTTCATCGTCGCATATATACATGTCACACCTACGCTGGTTGTTGTTGGGAGCACTAAGCTCGAAATTGTTGACGAGTACGTTTACCTGGGACAAATAGTCCGACTAGGTAAGCATAACTTCGACCGAGAGGTCAATCCACGGATTCAACTCGGCTGAGCAGCGTTCGAGAAATTACGACACATCTTCTCGTCAGGTATACCTCAAAACCTAAAAACTTGATTGTGCAACCAGTGCGTGTTGCCAGTGATGGCTTACGGATCTCAGACTCGGTCCTTCACTGCTGGCCATATGAGGACGCTCAAGGTTGCTCAGCGAGAGGGCTTTACTCGGGGTTTCTCTGCGTAATAAACTTAGAAATAAGAATATCCGCAGTAAAACCAGGGTGATCAACATAGCCCAACGGTTTAGTATGCTTAAATGGCAATGGGCCGTCCATTTAGCGCGAAGAACCGAAAACCGTTGTGGAAAAAAGGTTCTTGAGTGAGAGCGTCGTACCGGTAGGTGTAGTGTAGGGTGATCCCCACTAGATGGAGTGACGACCTGGTAAGACATGCAGGAACTCGATGGATGGAGCAGGTGGCTCAGGACCGTGCTTTGTGGCATTCCTTGGGTGAGGCCATTGTTCAACAGTGGAACTTCACCTTTCTTAATACATCTCTTAGAACTCTCCGCCCATCCCTTACAGTCTATAAAAGTCTACTGCCGAATATAGCCCTCGCCATAAATTTCGTTATAGTGGAAATTTTGCCATATTTACCACTCACGGTAGTCAGGCTGGTGAACGCAGTCATCTAATATTTTGAGTTGCAATAAAAAAGATGCCGCTGCCCATCTCCAGTTTCAGTTCAATCTGTCTGAGTGTATAGAAAATCTAGCGGCATAAGAATATATACATACCCAACTAGGTAACTATACGATAAGACTCATGAGATCATATTATAGTTAACACCTAATTTCCATTATTATTTTCATTCGTCGCTGATTTGGGGGCCTATTTTTTAAATTCACACCTTTGAGACGTATTTACCTCGTTTTTATTTGTGAGGAACCTAACGATCTTTATATTTCCTCAGTTATTGTTGCATTACTTGCTTTATACGACACATTTATGTGCGTCCTGATTAATTTACAGTTCCTACGCAAGCGATTCCAAAAAAAATATTTTCGCCAGGAAATAGTGATAAAGTGCCCCGATTCGGGAAGTTCCGACGCTGATTAACGCAGAATATAATTCACGGGATTCTCATTTGTGTTGTATAAATTCGTTTCGTTTTCATTCATGTCGATTTCATTATTACAAATTGATTGAATAAGTAGTTGGTACCATATAAGTAATGTCCTGTAGTTCTGTGTGCTTTTAAAGATTTTTGTAGCTAAGACGTTTTAAATAATTAAAATCGTTTCCAAATTCGTCATACAGGATGTGTTGAATCATTAAAGTAATTTATCGAGTTGACATATATACAGCTCTAGTGGAGGCATGAAAGCAGTTTTGGTTTGATTCTCGCGGCACCATTGATATTGTTAAGTGCAACTTTAAGCACTGATTTACTATTTTCTCAGTGGTGACGAAAAATATCTGTGAAAATTTTAAATAAATACAAACACGCATTTGGTACGTAGCGGAGGCTTTCTTAGAAAAAAGAAGGATTCCACTTAATACATTGCATAGAGTTAAATTCACTTTCATGTATACTTTTTAAATTATTTTTCCAAAAGGAATATAAGTTCCATTACTGAGCATAAGCATTCTTTAGTTACTGGGAGGGTTTTTGAAATAGAAAAGAGTCTCTTGCACAGCCATAGTATGTGTTGCCGTGCTAGAAATACAAACATTTTTAATTATTTAGAAATTAAGCTTTACTTATATTATTTTTCTACACCGCCGATTACGTGATAAATAACTCATGTGATAGCGATTTCTCAAGTTCTGAGATTTTGAATCTTTCTTAGAAGATTTATTATTACTCTTAAACTTTTTCGAAATCTAAGATGTTGCTAGCTTTCTTTGAAAATAATATCGAGTACCAACATAAGCCTCAAAATACTTTTTTGGCCATCCTGTACCTTTTTGCCTGTCTCGGTATTTTGTGCTGTTGCAAATTTTTAAGTGACCCTAGTTTTGGAATATCATCGAGTAAATATTACAACATTTAGAAATCAAGATAGACAGGTTTGATAATAGATTTTTTATATATATTTGTATTTAATTATTTGACCATAGATTTTACATTAAATGTGAGGAGGCATATGGAACAAAACAATGAGAATCTTTGAAAGAAAGGTAAGCAGGTAGTGAGATAAGTACAAACACACACGCCTGTCACCCATAGGGGTAGGCAGAGACTACGGACTTCCATTCGGCGCGTGTCAGGATACACACCTTTCTCTCCTCCTTTACATCCATATACCTAAGCATACATGTCCGTTGGTTAAAGGTACTCTTAATCTGACCCATTTTCAATATATGGCCAATTTGACAGATAAAATTTCGACTAGAGAGATAGAGACAAATAATTCTTTAGCTTTCCTAGATGTTTTAGATATCCTAAAACCTGATAACACTATTGGTCACACTGTGTATAGGAAGAAAACCCATACCAACCGATATTTAAAAGTTGAATTTTTTATTTTTTTTCAATTTCGAATTTCAATATCACCGTCATCCTTCATAGTTAGTAGTTTAAATCTTTGTTTCAGAGAGCACAAGGGATCTGTCATTAGAAAATATCTGGCCGCCGAGCTTCAGCACGTCAAGCAAGTATTGCAAGACAACAAGCTTCGGGTCCCGCGCCTACTTCATAGTGACCAGTGAAGCCGGTCATAATCGAGCGTGAGCCTCCTGTACTGCCGTATGTCAGAGGCGTCACAGACAAGGTTGGCTATAACTTGAAGCGTGCTTCCATTAAAACATACTACAAGCCGCTGAAGCAGATTAGTCAATTTTTACCATATCATATTCCATCCAGAGGTGTACAAGTTAGATTGTGAATGGGGTCTCTCTTACATAGATCAAACAAAAAGATCTATAAAAACCCGCGTGAATGAACATATAGCTGACGTGATGCACCGACACTCCGAAAAGTCTGTAGTCTGTTGTATGTTGTCTGTAACATGTTCAAGATCGTTCTCACCATTACATTACATTACATTACATTTGATAAGCCACAAATCCTCGCAAAAACATTGATTCCTACCAAAGATGATACGCGAGGCTATTGAAATTTAAAAAAATCCTAATTTCATTATAGTAGATGGATGGGTGCTGCCATCTGCTTGGGATCCTATAATTAACAAAATTAAGCCTAAACACAAGCATACCCCTGCAAAACTTCAAGATACTGTAAGCTCATTCTGCGTAGATAGGATCAAAAATTGTAGGCAAAAACTGAAGGTAGCCGGGCTAACTATGACATTGGGACGTCAATCATCTCAGTCCCCCCTCCCCCGTAACCATGGGTGCTATAAAGCACGCGAAACATCGGGAATTAAAAATTTGTTAAATTAAGTAAATTAAACGCAACAAAATCCGTATATATAGTTTAATTCAATGTGTAGTACTCGATTGAATTTAGGAAATCATAATTAAAATATATTAAAATTCAAATCATATCCACCCTAGCCTGTGATTATTCGTAGTGACAATGTCAAAGATGCCTACTAAATTTATTATTTTATTGCCATTCGTAATGTAGGGTGAATATTGAATTTCGATAGATTTTAAATAACTTATTAATTAATGAAAAGTTTTATTTTTATTTTTTGTAAAATATCAGTGCAATAGGCTTCTACTCCGTTCACATGTTACACCCTATTCTTGTTTTAGACGTTAGTATACATGTGATGTTCATAACATCTTTTGGGTATAGTAAGAGAAGACAGAAACCGTATATATATATATAGTATATATATGATTCTGCAATCTGGAAGTAATGAATATTATATGTATATATATGATTATATATATATAAAATAAAGAGTATATACAGTTGATCCACACATGTCATGAGAACACAATTTGCATTATGGCAAATTGTAAACTAAAGTTTAAAGTCTCGGTAGCCTGCACTTGTAGTGACGAGAATTGCCGCAATTGGTCTAACTTTATTTACGAGTTTCGAAATTCGTGGGATTGATACTCGCATAATTTTATACGAATCATTATATACATATTTTTTGTTTACGCAATACTTTTTTGAAACTTATGTAAGTAATTACTCTAAGCAAGGGATATGCATAACTTAACAATGTCTCCATCATAGGTACCAAGAACTGACATATTTTCAAAAGTTATCAACTGCTTAGGATGTCTATTATGATAACACGTGGTATTGGTAGCATTTTACACGTGGTAGAGCCACGCTGCAGCTATATTATGGTTGTAGCATGAATGGTTCGGCTCGACCGGGGAAGAACCACGCTCTCACAGAATGCTGGCGTAAAATAGCAGCTTAATACTGCTGTGTTTCTTATGGTAAATGTAGATATCCGAAGACCCTTTTTTACTGGAAACGAAACATTCTATCTTAGTCCTCAGGGATGAGAACGCATCTGCGTTTTGATTCTTAATTGAGGATAAATGTAGACGTCTATGGGCCACAGCATCCACTTGCCATCAGGTGGACTGTATGCTCGCTTGTCACCTTTATTCTATAAAAAAGTACAGGTGTTCACGACATCAGTACAAAGACACAAACTTATCATAATCTATAGGTGTCAAAATCAAAGTCAATAATATTTTCTTCAGTTTTTTTGAAACCTGCTGCATCTTCTGCATCCATGGACTTCCTTCTTCTTTTACTCAGACTTTTTTTGTAAAACTAAAGTGAAAAACGAACTGAAGTGACAATAAGCCCACGATATAGTTAAACGAACCTACAACCGGTAAGGTAAGGTAAGGATAAGGTGCTTGATAAAAGCCTCGTAAACAAAGTGCAGGTTTACCTCCCACTAAATAGAGTGACAACTGACCTGGTAATAAACGCATCAATGAATGTTTGAAGTTAATTGATGATAAAATATTATCAAAGTTTATCAAAGAATCGGCTGATTTAGGTTTGCTTACATGATTACTTCAATGCAAACCTACCGAATTATCATGCTATAGTCGGAGGGTATTATGCTACAAAGCAGAAAGTTTAGATATCCAATATAAATGGATGGGGTATCTCTTTTCTCGATGCACCAGATGCTACGAGTAAAATATTCATGCTGAACTTACTGCTAACCCAACTTGGCAGGGACCGCAATACACACCTTGATTGTAGCTACATAGTTGCTTTTGCTTCAACGTTGTGCAACGGTGGATGGACTGCATATTGGGTTGACCAATTTACACTTCATTTTACAAGCAAAGTAATGTCACCTGAAACACAAAGCAATATCAGCAAGAGTTGAGGCCAAAGCGTTCTCCTTCAGCAATACAAATTTCAGCGCGGAAGGAGCTTTAAACCATAGCTTCGAACCAGGACAACAACCAGAATCAGAGAAGCGGTGTTGTCATTTTGCTCGCCCGCGACTATAGATATACGCTGCCGGTTACTGAGAGAGACACATCAGTGAATTAAACTAACGCATGCATCAAGATGGTCCCCA
>CAJQZP010000552.1:0-240000 GCA_907164705.1 Parnassius apollo | reverse complement strand
CTCTGGTTCTGTACTCGGATAGCCATCGTAGCCCTACTGTACAAACACTTCAGCACTTCGATATACCGACAGTCAACTTGGCACCGCTGAAGGGACTGCAGCACCGCCCAAATTTCGACGGAATCAAAGGCTTTCTCATAGTCCACATACGCCAGGCAAAGTGGCAAATTGTACTCTTCAGTCTTCTGTACAATCTGCCGCAGGGTATGTATGTGGTCTATGGTACTGAAGCCTTTTCGGAAACCGGCTTGTTCGGGAGGCTGGAAGTCGTCGAGTCTGCTTGCGAGACGATTCGTAATGACTCTCGAAAACAGCACGTAGACGCGGCTCAGAAGGGAAATCGGTCTGTAGTTCTTCAAGAGAGCGTTGTCGCCTTTCTTAAAGAACAAGACCACCGCACTTCTGCTCCACGCCTCTGGAGTAGTGCCACCATGGAGGACGGAATTGAAGAGCTTCTGAAGGACTTTAAGTACCGGTGTTCCACCCGCTTTCAGAAGCTCCGCTGTAATTCCATCCTCGCCCGGGGCCTTGCCGTTTTTAAGGTGTTGGAGAGCCATTCTAATCTCGCTCAGACTGACGTCCGGGATATCATCGGAATAGTGTCGGATAAGACTTGCTCTTGGATCGTTACTCACACTTGCGTGTGGCTCCAACGATGATGTGTACAGCTGCCCATAGAACCTCTCAATCTCACTCAAAATCTCAGGTGTCCCGGAAACGATGCTGCCACACTCAATCTTCAGCCTTGACAGTTGGCTCTTACGGGCAGACAGATCTCTGGCAAAGACTTTGGAGCACTGGTTCCGCTCGATTGCTTCTTTAATACGAGCAGTATTAAAGTTGCGTAAGTCTCGCCGCATGCATTTGGAGATCTGTCTGTTCAGTTGCCTGTATGCTGTCAAATCTGTAGACGATTGCAGCCTCATCTCCCGTCTAACAGCCATGAGATTAAGAGTGTGATCGGAGAGTTTTTGTGTTCTTCTGCGGCGGGTCTTGCAGAACTTAGCTCCGACCGCATGGACAGTTTCCACGAACTTGTCATTCACATCGTCCACTGCATTGCAATCTTGTAGACACTGAAAGCGGTTGTGTAACTCGAGCTGAAAGTTTTCGGGATTTTGAATTAGAGTACGAGGGGGACGGAGCGTTGACTTCATTAGACGAGACCTCTCCAACTTAACGTTTAGGTTCAGTGTGCCTCTAACCATTCGGTGATCGCTGCCAGTATTCACCCTTGCGATCACTGAGACATCACTGAACAGTTGGCGTCTGGTCGTCATAATGAAGTCAATCTCATTTTTTGTCGAACCGTCGGGGCTCGACCAGGTCCACTTTCTGTGGGGCCGCTTCTGGAAGAAAGAGTTCATCATAAAGAGTCCCTCTTTCTCCATAAAGTCGGCCAGCTGCTGGCCCCTTCGGTTCCGTTGCCCTACTCCAAATTTCCCTAACTTCAGCTCACCGTTTTCTTTTGTGCCTAGTTTTGCGTTGAAGTCTCCCATCAACACCGTGTAGTGGGTTTTGGAGGAATGCATGGCTTTGGAAATATCCTCATACATTTCCTCCACCTCCTCATCGGGATGTGCCGAGGTTGGTGCGTAAACCTGTATGACCTTCAGCGAATACCGTTTGGTGATTCTGAGTATCAGGTACGCGACCCTCGTCGACACACTCCCAATCTTTACAACGTTGTTGACGAGAGACTTGTGGACGATAAATCCGACACCTCCTTGGGACAGATGGTCGCCCTCCCGGTGATAGAACAAGTTGCCGGATTCGAGAATCACCGTGTCCTCCCCCTCTCTTCGGACCTCGGATAATCCTATAGTACTCCAGCGCAACTTGTCTATCTCTTCTTCCAGCTCCAGGATCTTCTCGTCAGTCCTCAGTGTGCGTGCGTTAAATGTTGCCAGGTCGAGTCGTCGTAGGTGGCAACCTAACCTCCACCGGAGATTCTTAGCACCCCCTGCCCCGCCGTTACCATGGTCGCCACCGTAGCCAGGAATAGCGGGGCCGCCGGGGAATGGGGGCCGTCTATTTGTGTAATTGTTCATGGGGGGTATATTGCCATACTGTGACCATATCGTACAGATGCTATTACAGGAAGATGCTGCTGCCCATCTCCTGCCTGTCTCCCTCTGTCGCCTTTTACGACACCCACAAGAAGATATGGGGTAGTGGATATTCTTAACCGCCACTACACGGCAGACCGCCACTACACGGCCACTACACGGCACTATATATATATATATATATATATTCACTCTGCCGACATTCGCTTGGTATGTTTTTTTTGTTATAATAATACAATAAAATCTTTTTGTAATGAAGTAAAACCTTTTGTTTAGACCACAAGATAGAGAATGTTGTATAGATTTTATAATGCTAAACTTCTTCATAGAAAAGAATTCTCCAAATATAGGTTTTAACTGCTCTGGGTGTGTGCGGTCGCATGCGACCGTCAAGCATCCAGATGATGTGGATGCTATCGTGTATTATGTCGAAATGTGCAATTGTAAAACTTGGTGACTGGAAATAATAAAAACAACTTCTCTGACCCCTTTTTCTAAATGCGGTACAAAGCTATGTTGATGCAACATTCTTCGCAGTGCAGTAAAAGGGAGTTCGGATATATATACACATAGGATGAAATTCTGTAGGCCCTTCTTACCCATATTAGTTAGTATAAGTATATCAATAGTGAGTGTTAACTTATGTTTATAATTAAGTACATATATAAAGGTTATATATAGAAAATTCGGATTAAAGAAATGGCCCCGAGTTCCCGGCGCCCCTTTAATGGAGCAGGGGTGCAAAGAATCTCCGGGAGGAAAACCGGCGACGAGTTTCGCCCCCCGTCACGTTCTGTCTCCCGGATAGGCGAAAAGTGGATTGCAGAGGCCCGTCTGGCTACGTTGAATGTATGTGGGGCAATGAATGATAAAATGGATGAAGTATGCGATATGATGTATGATAGAGGAATAGATGTGTTATGCGTAAATGAGACGAAAAGGAAGGGGAAGGATGTCACTACACATGGCATGTATACCGCATACTGGTCTGGTGTAGACGAGATCGAGCGGGCATGCCAGGGAGTAGGTATCATCCTTTAAGAAAGAATGGGCCAATGTGTGAAAGAGTATGAATGTGTAAGCCCAAGACTGCTATGGATACGAATGAAAGTGGGCTTAAAGAAGTTGTTTGTGTTAGGGGTCTACGCCCCAGACATGTCTAAGCCCACTTATATCCGAGAGCAGTTTTGGGAAATGGAAAGGATGATGTTAATGAAGGGAAATGAAAATATTATTATGCAAGGAGATTTTAATGGAAGGGTTGGGGTCAGGAGGCTTGGTTATGAAAGGATATTGGGAACGTTTGGTGATGAAAGTATAAATGAGAATGGTGAAAGTCTCCTCACCGTATGTATGGAAAAGAATCTTTTTGTGAAGAACACGTGCTTTCGCCACAAGAGGATTCACATGGTCGTCACCTCTTTCCCATATACTTGGGAAAGAGGTGACGATAGAAGCATGATAGATTTCATAATTGTGGATGAAAGATTGAGGGGCGCAGTGGTAGATACGAGAGTTTACCGGGGTTCTAACGTAGGAACGGATCATTATTTAGTTTTATGCCGAATTAATGGTCTATTCAGGCGTTGGCGCCATCGGTCGTCTGTGTCTACCACAGCGTTACAGCGTATTAGAACAGAAAGGTTACAAGATGAAAGTGATAAAAACAAGTTCAAATGTAGACTGAAAGAAAATATAAGTGGTTTGGATGAATTATGTATGAAGGAGTTAGACTTGGAGAATATATGGCAAAATGTAAAGAAAGGTTTAGTGGATGCAGCTACCGCAGTATGTGGTGTTAGTAAGAGAAATAATGACAGGAAAAATAATACGTTATGGTGGAATGATGAGATACGTATGGAAGTTGAAGCAAAGAAGAGAGCATGGCTAGATTTACTAGCAACAAAGGCTGCTAATTCTAGTGGTACGAATGGTGATATTGAAAGAAAAAAGGCAGTCTTTAGACATCTCAATAAGAGAGTAAAAGAAGTAGTTGAAAGAAAAAAGCAAGAAAGAACGGATAAGAATGATAGAAGAATATTGGATAACTTCCAGGCAAATATTAAAATGTTCTGGAAACTTGTAAGAACTGCCAGGGGACATTCAAAACAGCTTATGATGAATGCTATAAGAGACGAGAATGGCTATATTCTGAATGAAGAAGTTTTGAGTTTAAAGAGATGGAAGGAATATTTTGAAAGCGTGTTTATGAGTGAGGAGACATCGTGTGTACTAAGTGAAATAGAAACACCGAAAGAAGAGGAAAGAGGTAGCGAGATAAGTATAGATGAAATAATGAAAGCAATGAAAAGCATAAAAGCAGGTAAGGCTGCCGGATATGATAGAGTTTCACTCGAAATGCTAAGGGCTGGATAGGAAGTGGTGGCAGGCCTGTTGCACACCTTGTTTAATTTATGCTGGGAACTGAAGCGGGTACCGGTAGACTGGTACAAAGCCGTGATAGTCCCAGTATATAAAGGAAAAGGGTCGCAGCAGGACTGTAAAAACTACCGTGGCATCAGCCTTCTTAGCATTGTGGCAAAACTGTATGCTAAGGTACTGATTGAAAGGGTCATGAAAGAAACTGATGGAAAAATTTGGGATGTGCAAGCGGGATTTAGAAAGGGAATGGGATGTACAGATCAAGTATTTTCCATACGCATGATCGCGGAGAAGTTTCTGGCCAAAAACCAAAAGGTTTTTTGTGCATTCATGGACTTGGAAAAGGCCTATGACAGAGTGGATAGGGATTTGCTATGGCAAACACTGAACTCATTTGGGTTGAGCGCTGGCTTGATACAGGCATTGGAGTCTCTTTATATGGACTCTAGTGCTTGTGTTAGGATCAACGGGGTCTACTCGGACTGGTTTGACATCCATAAAGGTGTCAGACAGGGCTGTGTGGCTTCCCCGTGGCTGTTCAACCTATTTATGGACAGTTGTTTGCAAAATTTGAAAGTTGAAGAATGCGGGTTAAGAATGGGTGAGTTAACCGTCAAATGCCTTTTGTACGCCGATGATCAAGTTATTCTTGCGTCGTCGGTGGCCGAGTTGCAAATGATGGTTACATTAATGAACGGATCATTAAAAGAAAGGGGTATGAAAGTGAATGCAAGTAAGACGAAGGTTATGGTTTTTGAAAGAGAAGAAAGTAAAACGATTTGTGAAATAAGAATAAAAGGGGAGTTGATCGAGCAAGTAGATGAGTTTGTATATTTGGGCTGCGTGCTTAGCAGGGATGGGAGATATGATAAGGATATAGAACGACGAGTGAATTTGGGAAGTAGAGTAAATGGGGCCTTGCACTCTATTGTGAAGAGTCAAAATGTGTCGAAAAAGGCACGTATGGCAATTCACAATGCTGTGTTGGTCCCTACTTTAACGTATGGTAGTGAAAGTTGAGTGTGGCAGAAGAAGCACGAGAGTAGAATAAACGCAGTAGAAATGCGGTCGTTAAGGAGTATGTTAGGGCTGAATCTGAATGACAGGGTAAGAAATTGTGTAATAAGAGAAGAGTGTGGTTTGCAAGATGATGGTCACAACGACCAGGATTAAGAAAGGAATGCTTCGGTGGTTTGGTCATGTGGAAAGAATGAATGAGGAAAGAGTGATAAAGAAAATTTATGGTGCAGAAGTGAATGGCAGAGTCGGAAAGGGACGTCCTAGGCGAAAATTTATCGACCAAATTGGCGATTTATTGAAAACGGGCCAAATTAGGAGTACCCTTAACCGACGAGCATGTATGCGTAGGTGTATGGATGTGAAGGAGGCAAGAGAGGTGTGTCAGGATCGTGCCAAATGGAAGTCTGTAGTCTCTGTCTACCCCTCTGGGTGACAGGCGTGAGTGTTTATGTATGTATGTATATAGAAAATTAAACAATAAACTATTCCCAAATAACACTTTAGTTGTGAAAACAATCTCGTCTTTGACAGGTTATTCACAAATAATAGCCTGCTAAGCTTATCATTATAAATTTGAAATCAAAACCAATATTGGTTCAAGAATGTCAACGTAAAACTTTTTTTCCACATTCAGTTCACTATTTAACTTTTTAGCGGTTTTATTGCCCATACAAAGACACCTTTTGCGGCCTGAAACGCATTAGTGTTGTCGGGTTGACTTGAACGAGAATGTTCCATTCAGCTCTTAAAATTGCAACCTATGTAAACTAAATAATCATACCATGATAGAAGATTATATAATCATGTTTAAGATTAGAAAATTATTAAAAAATTATAAATTAATTATAGAATTATATCAAATTCATATGAGTAAATAAAGTAAAGATTAGATACGTCTCTCTGGCTGACCTTTGAAAGTCTTCGAATAAAACAAAACAATTTTCTGATT
Source organism: Parnassius apollo (assembly GCA_907164705.1). NCBI lineage: Eukaryota > Metazoa > Arthropoda > Insecta > Lepidoptera > Papilionidae > Parnassius > Parnassius apollo. The sequence continues at coordinate 233,580 of CAJQZP010000552.1, read as the reverse complement.
GATTAAAAATCTACGTTTTATTACTTTAATATAGACAAAAAATTTCAACTACATTATATACTTCAATAAATATTATATTTCAATTCTCTAATTATATAGTCCTTTTCATAAAATTGTTGTAACAATTGTGAACGAAAGTTAATGTAGCGAATCATTTAGATGTTTTCAAATCATTCAAGCGGAAGAATGATAAATTAAGGTTTTTTTGTTTCAAACAGGTAATGTACGATAACGATAAAATACATAGATTATTAATACTTTTATAAAACATGCTTAGCGGTACAGCCTATCAAATGCAGAACATAAGCTTTCCCCTTTAAATACCTTATATGCCTATAATATGATGCTGCCCATCTCCTGCTTTGTTTTGCTCTGTCGCGTTTTACAAAATCCACGGGATGAAATGGGATATACTTACACGGCTACAATATGATTATAGTACATGCTTACAGTACACGCTTATTTATATAGTGTAAATATGACCGAACTCACATAAATCGATTTACACAAAACTTTAGTTTTACTTAGTTTACAACTCGAAAGTCATTATTTGTATCTATAAAAGTTAATTAATACAATAACAACATGAACAAATAAGGTATCATAAATGAATATCAGAGAAAACATGACATCTATTCATTGAAATAACGTGTTTCTTTTATAAATATATTGAACAAAAATATCCATATATAATGTTCGTGTGGCTGTCTGTTCAGGTTAATTTTATTAATGTCTAAACCGATGTAGATGAAACTTTACGAACATATAGAGAGCGATGCCTCAAAGAATCTAGGCTATATTTTATCAAAAAAATGATAAAATAAGTCTTTAAATATCATTAATAGATCCCATTCAGGTACAGGCAGAGCTGATGCCTAGTCTTTAATAAAACGCTGAAAATCTATCCCATTGTGCTCAGATAACTTGACATAATTCTTTATAAAAGTGAACTTGAACAGAGAAGCTTACGCTGAAGTTTGTATATAATGAATATGCAATCATTATACCTATCATTATATCTGTCATTATACCTATGACGCTCTTTGCCAACAAATTACTTTTCATAATATCATAATTTAATTCTACTTTATGTCCTGATATGGTATCAGTTTTTACTATGAATGACTGTATCCCATAAAACAAGGAAAATTCACTCAATAGAACTTTTAATTAATGCGTTGTGTGTTTACCGCAAGAGAAATTTCGAATTAATTAGTATGTTGTGAGATTTTCGAAATACATAAATTGAACTCATATAACCATCAATACTCGTAACAACTATTTTGGCAACCAGGGTACCAGATGAGATGGTTGTACCCCTATCTATCCAAGGTCATAAATTTTCGCTGACCTTTCCATCCATCCTTTACAGCATATAAATTTCTACTGCTGAACATAGGCCTCCTCTTAGATTTCCTCATAGTACGATTGTGCCATAGTTGCCACTCTTAGTAGTGAGGCTGACAACTGCATCGTTCTATTAGTTTATTTGTTAATAGAAAGATGTCACTGCCCATCTCCAGGTTTAGTTACAATCTGTATAGGTGTCTAGAAAACCTATTTAGACTAGTAAATATTCTTACACCGCTACTACACGGTAACACTCATGAGATAATATTATAGTTAACACTTAAGCTGCTGATTTGGTGGCCTATAAATTTATATATAAATGTACACGCTTGTAACGTATTTCAGCTTGTTTTTATTTGTGAGTAACCTAATGCTCGTTATATTTCTTCAGTTATTCTTGCATTCTTTGCTTTATATGACACATTTATGTGCGTTCTGATTAATTTACAGTACCTACGCAAGCGATTTCAAAATAATATTTCGGTAGGAAATAGTGATAAAGTGCTCCGATTCGGGTATTTCCGACACTGATTAACGCAGAAAATAATTCACAGGATTCTTATTTGTGTTGCATAAATTAGTTTCGTTTTCATTCATGTCAATTTATTTATTATAAATTAATTAAAATATTACCTACCCCCTTACCCCTGGGAAGTTTAATGTAGGTCTGTTGCTTTTCAAGATCTATGTAGTTAAGAAGTTTTAAATAATCGAAATTTATTCAAATATTTCGTACAAGATCTATTGAATCAATAATGTAATTTATCCAGTTGACACATTTTTATACAGCCCTGGTAGAGGTACGAAAGCAATTTTGGTTCGATTCCCGTGGCACCAATGATATTGGTAAGTGCAACCTTAGGTACTGATGATTTTCGTCACCGCTAAGCACATGACACTGATGTGTCATGTGCTTAGCGGTGACGAAAATCATCGTGAGAAAACTTGTTTGAATAATTTAAATAAATACATGTGAAGTCCGCCAAAATGCGTTAGGTCCACAGCGGAGGCTTTCGTAGAAAAAAAAACAGGTTTTGCTTATATTTAAATTCACTTTAATATAATATATTTTTAATTTTTTTTCAAAATGGTCATAAGTTCCACTACTGAGCATATTCATTCTTTCGTTACTCTGAGAATTATTTAAAGAAAAGAGTCTACCATGGTACGTGTTGCCTACTACTTTCAAAATTTTCATAATCACATGATAAATAACTCAATAGTACACTGAGCTATAGGTTCTATATATATTAAAAAGATGTAGCGATTTCTCGATTTCTGATTTTTTGCCGTATACCGTAATCGTATAATGTGTGGTTACACCACACATTTTTATTTAGTAAACGTTGTCCATGTCCTTGTTCGGGAAACCAACTTGCCGCCGGGAAAATGGGCGTTGGGCCGCATACAGGAAGTCCACCCGGGTTCCGACGGCTTGTTTCGCGTTACTACTGTGAAAACGCAAACTGGTGTAATCAAGCGCCCCATAACTAAACTGTCACCGCTCCCACTGGTATATAAAGAAAAAGAAAAGGAGCAAGAACTTAAAACTAAACGAGAAAAAAGACACAACTCGGGCATGAAAACTTTTTTAACATTGTTTACAATGTTAGTAGCAATGTTTACGTTGATAACTCAAACATATGGGGGTGTGTTATCGAGCGCTCGGATTGCAAGCATCGAACACAACCGGCCCATCTATTACGACACACTTGGCGAAATGCAAATTATACACGACGAATGGACCTTACTTCTATACTGTAATTTAACTAACTATTGGAGCAATATACAACGAATTGAAGCTTATCTGCAAGGGTTGGCGGATTTGTGTGAAAGAACGGATTCGAAATACTGTAAAGCTACTCTAAAACAAGTATCGCATGAAATGGAGCTATTTCACTACTACAGCAGTATCCTGCTGGCTCCTCTCAAACATTTAACAGCGAGAAAGAAACGAGGCCTAATCAACGGTATCGGCAACATTGCCAACAGTTTGTTTGGTATCCTAGACCAACAGTTTGCGGAGAAATATCAAAAGGATATTGAATCCATACAAACAACGAGAACTACTTACTTGAACTCGTGAAAAATCAAACTTCTGTAGTGGAGCTGGAAAATCAGGTTCTGAAGAAAACTGAAGACAATATCAACAAACAACTCAGCATGATCGACGGGTTTATGAATAAAACTCAGCTTCATGCGCCACAAACTTACGAGTACTCTTAAATAATATGCGCACTATGCAAGAGATGCTATTTGACTCTCTTACCGACGTCTACATAGGTCACATGGACGTTCAATTACTTTCTCCAGTCAAGTTGATTAAGCAACTAAACATGATTTCTGGAAGACCACCGAAATCGCTAAACTTACCTGAAAAGGAACACAGGTTCGGGGTCCCTCTTGATCCTGAAAAGGACCAATTGAAAAGGACCTAGCGGATCGGGTACTAAGAAACAGGAATCGAGGCTTCTCTCGATCCGGCCTCCTATCACGCCTACGTTGGGTTCGGGAACAACGTATGTGATCTCCGCAACGGAGTAACACACTAGGGCGATAACCTCTTCCTTTTCAGCAAGTAGGTTCAGACGGGGATTACGGGTCTTCCGAAGTCGTCCCGGTCCCGACGCCTTAATTCTTCGATGTGGACTGTATAACTTAAAGGATCTTGGGAATGAAACAGCAATTATCTTCAAACCGTTCCGTGAGAGAGTAATCACTTTTCCCTATACTGCTGGTTTTTCACTTTTCTTGAACTTTTTCTCGGATTTTCTTATTTATTTCCGAACTATTTCCGAACTTCCCCGAAGGATTCCCGAACTATTTCCTTGAATATTTCCCGAAGGATTCCCGAACTTTTTCCCCGAACGAATTGCAATAAAACCCGTTCACTAAGCTACCCCAGAGCTATACGCGAAAGTGAGCCGCGCCATCTGCGCGCTTGCGCAACTTAATTACATGAATTTGTACTATTACTCTCTCACGTTTCACTCAATATCTTTATTTATTCAAATCATATACAAATACAATTTATCAATATAGGTAGTACAAAACAATATCTACACCATGATATACATCGTATCTTCATATCATAAAAACCTTTTATTTATTAAACGAAAACTGCCTATTTTACTCACAAGTTCGAAATCGAAATTTCTTAAATATTTAACACAGAAAGTTAAAACAATGTTTCTCACTTGAATTTATACATAAGCTAACCAATACAATAGTTTAATTTACATTTTTTCTATTTATTTCACTATTTAAAACACTTTTAAATTTCTTATACAAAACTATCATTATTTCACTTATACACAGGAATTTTCACATGAAAATAACACAGAATTTACCTTTTTAGCACGTACAATTAACCTGAAATATTTTACAAGTAATTTTTACATAAATCACTGAATTACAAACATTTTAAATTTTTACATATTCGGCCTCCTAAGGGCGTGGCCAGCGTGCGTCTATGAACTCACGCTATGTGAACAACTAACTTTGCACGGCTCTCGGCTATCAGAAAAAATTAAATTATGAAATACACCAATTTTGACCATATTAGGCAAATTAAATGCTTTTATACAATTTTCGAACTGTATGAAACTATCTTTAATCAGATAACAATATAAATGAATGTTCTCATTAATCAATCATAACAAATAGGCATTTGTTTTCGTACAAAACGTATCAAACTTATACAAAACAACATTTATGCAATTAATATCCATTAATTCTGCCTATGCACAGAGTGATTATCTCGACCGGGGAACAAATCCGATCTTTAACTTCACTTTAATATTCTTATGAATTTACATCATTTGAAAGATGATTTCAACCGGGGAACAAATCCGGTAACATAATTTATATCTTAAATTCCTTACGAATTTATTAAGCGATATTACTTAGGAAAACAAACAAACTAGTCCGGCCTGGGAGTCGAACCCAGGACCTTCATATCATTAATTCGACATTTCTTAAAGATTTAACTAAGCATTCTCTTATCAGAGCGTCGTTGCTCGTGACTGCCCCTTTTTTCATAGCAACGTCATCGGTTGATTTAATAAACTGAAACATTTTTATAGGCGCGTCGCCAACAATCTCCCCCCCGTGCGTTAGCACCATCATTTTGGGAGGCGTCGCGGGTACCAGGACTATTATTCTGGATGTAGGTCTCCTCAAGATACCTGTGCTAGTAATGACGTCAACCACTCTGGTGTGACCGTCTGGTCCCGGTAACGTTCTACTAATTTTACCTTTTGGCCACGTATTTCGTGGCAACGAATGATCTATTATCAAAACAATATCGCCTTCTTTAGGTTCCATGAACTTGCCGTTATCACCTGTTCGAGGTATTAACGTAGGCATGTATTCTTTCAGCCATCTTGTCCAAAAATGGTCGGCTAACCTCTGTGCAGCTTTCCAATTGAGTTGACCCGTCAGATGTCGCTCTAAAAATAATCCAGGTGGTCGATCACCACATGAGCGTCCCAGAAGAAAATGATTGGGTGTCAAACCCTCTTCAGGACTATCCATACTGAATGTTACCAGAGGTCTGGAATTTACCGTATGCTCTGCTTCTAAAAGTAACGTATGTAGAACCTCCTCTCGTGGGCTCTTCTCCTTAAGCGTAGCGGTCAACGCAATTTTAATCGATCTTACTAACCTCTCCCAGGCGCCACCCATGTGCGGTGCTCCCGGAGGTATAAATTTCCATTTAATATATTTCTTAAATGACTCGTTTTTCATGCCCTCATAGCATTCTTCGCATGCTTTCAATAATTCTTTATTTGCAGCTTTGAAATTTGTCCCGTTATCGCTGTATATAACGGCTGGTTTTCCTCTTCTGGCGATAAATCGCCTTAACGCCATTATCATTGACGCTGGTGTCAATGAGGCTGCTAATTCCAGATGTACTGCTCTGGTGGTCAGACACGTGAATAAAACGCCCCAACGTTTTTCGTGTCGCCTTCCTATAGTCACACTCATAGGACCAAAATAATCTACAGCTGAGCATGTAAAAGGTGGCTCATGATGAGCTATTCTTTCCAGAGGAATATTTCCTTGTGGCACGTTTTGCGGCTTTGACCTGTATGTCCTGCACCACTGACAATGGTGTGACACACTTCGTACTACATTACGCAAGTTCAAGACGTAAAATTTCTGGTTCACCTCATTCATCACCGTCTGGTGATTGGCGTGTCCAAAATGATGATGAACTTCTCTAATCATCATTTTAACGATTTCGTGTTTACCGTCTAATATGACAGGTTTTCTACTTTCCTCGGTCAAATTAGACTTGAAAGGTAAACGTCCATTTAAACGGAGTAAGTTATCCTCTCCTATTTCCATAGATAATTTACTTAAGCGTGAACTTCTTTCAACGCTTTTGCCTGCTTTCAAACATTTTATTTCCGAATGAAAACACTCGTCTTGAATGAATCTCCAAATTAATATTTCCGCTTTTTTCAAGAGCGCTGTGTCCAACGCGCTATCGGGTCCTTTAACCGACTTTGCTAAAACTTTGTTGGAACACATAACCGACTTTTCGGTTGCGTCGTCGGGTCCTTTAACCGACTTTCTTAAACTCTTGAATTTTTCTACCGCTTGTAAGGTGCGTGTAGTTGCTCCAAGGAATTTCTTAAAGCTGCTAAATCGTCCGTAGTCGGGTAGACTTAACGGTTCTTGCTTTCTTAACGTATTTATGCCCTTTGGCGATTTTTCTTCACCTGTTTCTAAGCTATTTATGGTGTCCACTTGTTTGGGCCATAAATCAGGACTTTTCCTGAGGAATTCAGGTCCTTGAAACCAGCGATGACTTACATCGAAGGTGGAAGGAAAATTTCTAGTGGCGTCGTCTGCCACGTTTTGTGACGTTGGAACCCATCGCCATTCACATGGCTTACTGTGATCTTCGATCTCAGCCAATCGATGAGCAACGAATGGTTTAAAAGCGCGAGGATCTGACTTAATCCACGCTAACACTGTACGTGAGTCTGTCCAAAACACTCTCTCGGACATCTCGTACTTGCTCTCTTCACTAACCGAAGCAGCCAGTCTGCTGCCCATAAGAGCTGCTTGCAATTCAAGCCTTGGAATCGAAATTGGTTTCAATGGCGCTACTCTTGCCTTTGCGGCGATCAGCGTAATCCGCCTTATTCCTTGCTCGTCCGTGGTGACGTAATACACCGCGGCAGCGTATGCTTTTTCACTAGCATCCGTGAAAGTATGTAACTCTCCTTTGCCGATGCCTTCAGCAACGGGTCTAGGTACTTCTAAGTGACCTAATTTCTTCACTTCCGATATCCATTTACAAAATAACACGTGTAACTCGTGTGAAACTTCTTCATCCCAAGAGATGCCTGTCCTCCATACTTGCTGGATCAGCGATTTTCCTTGAATCGTTATGGGTGATGCGAGTCCCAAAGGATCGAAGACTGACATCACAGCGCTAGTTATCTCCCTCTTCGTAGGCGGTCGTAAACCCTCCATCACCTCTTCCGGTGTGCTACGAAGACTTGTGGAAAAAACTTATTATATCCCGTTTGATATTCCAAATCAAACCTAACGTGCGCTCTGTGTGCTCTTTATCTCCAAGCGAAGCACTGTCGCTCTTATATTTATTTTCCATATTACTTAAAACTTCGGGTCGGTTGCTAGCCCATCCCCTCAGTTGGAAAGAAGCATGCTTATGTAATTCATACATATCGTTTACTATCCTTTCGGCCGTCGTCACGTCGGGAAATGCATGTAGGTAATCATCCATATAAAAATTGCTTTCCGTAGCGGAAGCTGCTTCTGGATAGATATGTGCGTTGTCCTGCGCATTTCTATTCTTTACATATATAGCGATGCATGGTGATGATGCCGCTCCAAATATGAGTGACGTCATTCTATACTCTTCCGGTGGCGCGTCACGATTGTGCCGCCATAAGAATCGAAGGCTATCCCTGTCTTCTTCCCGGATTTTCACTTGCAGGAACATTTCCTTAATGTCTGCCATTACTGCCACGCTTCCTTCTCTGAATCGTAGCAGAACTCCGAACAACGACTTCAATAAGTCCGGTCCGGTCAACAACGCATCGTTAAGACAACGTCCGCCCGTCCTTGCGGCGGCGTCGAAAACTATCCTTATTTTCTTCTTTTGTGGGTGAGTCACTGCGAAGTGAGGAAGGTACCACGTACGTGGGGAAATGGAAATATGGTTCGCTTTCTCTGCGTAACCGTTAACGATGAGATTTTCAATTTGCTTCTCGTATTCCTTTTTCAACTCGCTATTTTTGTCGAGCTTTTTCTCAATATTAAACAGGCGACTTTCAACCTGTGCCCTATTCGATGGCAAGCACTCATTGTCTGTGCGCCATAACAAAGCAGTCTCGTACCTATTATTAGGTATACGACGTACAGTTTTGTTCAAAATATTTAAAGCTCGTTCTTCTGGGTCGTTCACGGGCTTTCTAGCCGATACTCCCAGAGATTCCAAACTAAAATAATCCTTGATTAATTTATTCATATCTTCCTCCTTCTTGGTGGAAATGTGGTTAACAATCTTGATTGGTTTAATGCCACCCGATATGTGACCATGCAAAACCCACCCCAGTTTGGTGAGCGATGCTACAGGTAGGTTCTTACCTCCCGAAACCAATTCACGAGTAACTATGAGATGCCAATTGTCCTGACCAATCAATATGGTAGGCTTGGACCTCTCATACATCAACTCATCCTTGATCGGTGTCAAATGAGAACACCGTTGCAATAATTCTCGGCTTACCGACTGAGGAGCGAGGTTAAGTGACTTAATTGTTTGTACACTTATCTCTTCTAAGTCGCTCGAATAAATGCCTTTTATTTTAACGTTTAAGCGATACGAACTATCGTCGTTAATTCGCTTACCTCCCACGGCTTCGATACGTAATCCCTCTTTACGTCCGCGAGGCGCTAACTTCTGAGCCATCCACTCCTCTATGAGTGTCATGGTCGATCCCTCATCCAGAAGAGCTGTTGTCTTGACCTTTCCTCTAGGCCCATGCAACTCGACCGGTATGATCTTTAAATATGCACATGCCAGTGCATTTACTGTACTAACAGTTGTAATCTGAGCATCTTTACCCCCCTCGTCCCCTTGTGGCGAGGTATTTTCATTGGGGTATCGGTGTAGCATTCGATGATGTGACATTCTACATCCTTCTACACCACATTTTTTCGCTTTGCACTCTAACCTCCTATGGTTAGGTGACAAACATTGGAAACATACTTTGGCCTTTTTGACGGCTTCCCATTTCTCGCGAATATTCATGTCCTTAAACTTGTAACAACTCACTATAGAGTGCTCCTTGTTGCATATAACACACTTATGTGTTACCCGACTTACAGGCTTGTCCTGGGTTATCATAACCACTTGTCGGTTGTGCCCTTTATTATTTCGGCGTTCTAAACGCTCGCTCATATTACTTCGGCGCATATAGCGCTCGCTCTCGGCACAGCTGCGTACACCTCCCTTTGCAGTGTGTACAGTTTGCTTCCTGAATTCAGGACGCTTCCTTTTTTTCAGGCGCATTTTCATTGCTTAAGGACGTTCCAAATTGTTCACTCAATAAATTTAAAAACTTGGCCATCTTCTGTAACTCTGGCTCCAAAGGATATTGAGCTCGATATTCAAACCATTTAAATTTAATCATAGTTCCAAGTTTCTCCACTATGCGGCTCACTAACTCCGGTGAGTATAAATACTGTGGTTGATTCAACGCTTGTATTGTGGCAACCACGTTCGTAATACGACTTGCAAAAGATCCTATATTTCGGCAATCTTCTGCCAATCTTGGCATACGCTTTACATTCTCGATTTCGGCTAGAATGAGCATCTCAACCCTACCGAATCTTCTTTCGAGAGCGTTCATTATTTCTTCAGGTTCACATAAAGTAAATAACAGCGACTTAACCGCCTCTTTAGCGGTGCCCTTTAATGCCCTCCTAAGGCGTGCGACATTTTGCACCCCTGAAAATTGGCCTTTTGTGTCTTCAAACACCGTTTTGAAAATTATCCATTCACCCGGGTCTCCATCGAACACCGGTAATTCCTGGAGGAAATGAAGCTGGGAAGATTTATCTTTACCAGCTATTTTTATTGCACTTACAATCGCTTCGGTCAATTCTGACACCTCACTCGCGTGTGTTTTCTGTGCATTTCCTAGGTTGCGCTCGACCTCCGCCCCTTTGCGGCGTGATCCTTTACACGCTTCCTTATCAGTAATATCGGGTTGTGCTACACTAACCGGCGCGCTCATTATGGTTTGCTGAACCCAACTCCTTACGAAAGGTTCCACCTGAGTATTCCGCTCTTCATCATCCTCACTCGAGTCGATTTCCTCTTCTCGGTTGAGTCGTGCCAACTCCAATTGAGACTTGGCTAAGGCAGCAGCTGCCTGTGCTCGTTCGAGCTCTGAGCGTTCGAATTTAATCCGCGCCTCTAATTCGGCTTTCAGCCTCGCCGATCGCGATGACCTACTACCTCTCTGTGACCCTTTATCAATAGTGTGCCCGATTACTGTCCTTGACGATGCCGCTTCTTCGGTCCTTTGACCTACTTTTTCGACCACCGTTTCACTCCTGGATATAACGGATTGTTGTGCGGTGCTGGCCTGCGTACCACTGGTGTCCGTCCTGTTGCTCGTTGTTGCTATGGACGTCCCTGAGTCCCACGTGCATGTGGACGTGTCTGTGGTGGCTCCACTTGAAGGAGTTGCTCCATTTGACGCAGTAGCTGTGGTCGCTCCAGATGATTCCGCTTCTTTAGCCTTTCTTGAGAGCCCTGTCCTTGTCCTGCTCCCTTCGCTTCTCCCTGTCTGGTCTTGTGCCTTCTTCATCTTGCAGGAAGGTGATTGTTGGCCTACGGTCCCTAACTGTCCCTACAGTCCCTACGGTCCCTACAACCCCTTACCTACAACCCTTCTACACCCCAACCTAACACCACTACCCCTCCCCCCTTTATCTCCCAACCCTACAACCCTACTACCACCCTAACAGCCCTATCAGCCCTATCAATCCTGAACGGGGCCTACCGAGGTGAGCCGTCCAGGGATGGAGTCGTGTAGGAATGGAATGGAGGAAAGGTTTAGGAACTGTCCCGCCAAGGAATATGACGAAACAGTCGAGCGGTAGTGCAAGCGCAGTCTCGCTCGAGAGAACTGCTCCACCCGAAGGTGTTATGCCAGAGCCCAACCGTTTGGCACCGTTAGGTGGTCGGGATGTATGCTGTGCTCGCCGCCCAGTTGCCGGTGACGCCTCGTCCAAGCGCCCTCCTCCGGCCGCGATGCAGTCAGGTGCCCACGCGCACCCTCGCCCGGCAGCAGCAGCGGTGGATGCTTTTTGCACCCTGATGACCCGACGGGAAATGCCGGACACGGTCGTCCGACAGGAAATGCCAGACACGATCGTCTGACAGGAAATGCCGAGCACGCTTGCCCGACAGGAAAAATGCCAAGCCCTGCTTGGCTACGATGAGTGCCTTCACAAGACACCTGCGCCCGGCTGCGATATGTGCCCCATGCGAGCACACGCCCCAAGCTGCAATCCCGGTTTTCTTTCTTCCGGTAGTTCCAGGTCCAGCCCTTCAGTGCTGCCGTCCTGGTCTTCAGGCCTTTGGTCCTATTGCTTCAGCTCAAACCTCTGGCTTCCTTCGGTTGCTGATCTTCACTCGGCTTCCGAAGGTCTTCTTCTTCCACAACCAGCAGTCCACAGCTGGTTCCTTGATCCAGCTGGCGGGGTTCGGGTGGTCTTCAATCCGGCTCCGAAGGTCCAATTGAAAAGGAACACAGGTTCGGGGTCCCTCTTGATCCTGAAAAGGACCAATTGAAAAGGACCTAGCGGATCGGGTACTAAGAAACAGGAATCGAGGCTTCTCTCGATCCGGCCTCCTATCACGCCTACGTTGGGTTCGGGAACAACGTATGTGATCTCCGCAACGGAGTAACACACTAGGGCGATAACCTCTTCCTTTTCAGCAAGTAGGTTCAGACGGGGATTACGGGTCTTCCGAAGTCGTCCCGGTCCCGACGCCTTAATTCTTCGATGTGGACTGTATAACTTAAAGGATCTTGGGAATGAAACAGCAATTATCTTCAAACCGTTCCGTGAGAGAGTAATCACTTTTCCCTATACTGCTGGTTTTTCACTTTTCTTGAACTTTTTCTCGGATTTTCTTATTTATTTCCGAACTATTTCCGAACTTCCCCGAAGGATTCCCGAACTATTTCCTTGAATATTTCCCGAAGGATTCCCGAACTTTTTCCCCGAACGAATTGCAATAAAACCCGTTCACTAAGCTACCCCAGAGCTATACGCGAAAGTGAGCCGCGCCATCTGCGCGCTTGCGCAACTTAATTACATGAATTTGTACTATTACTCTCTCACGTTTCACTCAATATCTTTATTTATTCAAATCATATACAAATACAATTTATCAATATAGGTAGTACAAAACAATATCTACACCATGATATACATCGTATCTTCATATCATAAAAACCTTTTATTTATTAAACGAAAACTGCCTATTTTACTCACAAGTTCGAAATCGAAATTTCTTAAATATTTAACACAGAAAGTTAAAACAATGTTTCTCACTTGAATTTATACATAAGCTAACCAATACAATAGTTTAATTTACATTTTTTCTATTTATTTCACTATTTAAAACACTTTTAAATTTCTTATACAAAACTATCATTATTTCACTTATACACAGGAATTTTCACATGAAAATAACACAGAATTTACCTTTTTTAGCACGTACAATTAACCTGAAATATTTTACAAGTAATTTTTACATAAATCACTGAATTACAAACATTTTAAATTTTTACATATTCGGCCTCCTAAGGGCGTGGCCAGCGTGCGTCTATGAACTCACGCTATGTGAACAACTAACTTTGCACGGCTCTCGGCTATCAGAAAAAATTAAATTATGAAATACACCAATTTTGACCATATTAGGCAAATTAAATGCTTTTATACAATTTTCGAACTGTATGAAACTATCTTTAATCAGATAACAATATAAATGAATGTTCTCATTAATCAATCATAACAAATAGGCATTTGTTTTCGTACAAAACGTATCAAACTTATACAAAACAACATTTATGCAATTAATATCCATTAATTCTGCCTATGCACAGAGTGATTATCTCGACCGGGGAACAAATCCGATCTTTAACTTCACTTTAATATTCTTATGAATTTACATCATTTGAAAGATGATTTCAACCGGGGAACAAATCCGGTAACATAATTTATATCTTAAATTCCTTACGAATTTATTAAGCGATATTACTTAGGAAAACAAACAAACTAGTCCGGCCTGGGAGTCGAACCCAGGACCTTCATATCATTAATTCGACATTTCTTAAAGATTTAACTAAGCATTCTCTTATCAGAGCGTCGTTGCTCGTGACTGCCCCTTTTTTCATAGCAACGTCATCGGTTGATTTAATAAACTGAAACATTTTTATAGGCGCGTCGCCAACATTACCTGTGAATAACCCAAGGGAGGATATCAAAGATATCTACAAACTACTCTACGTAAAGGATCGAGTGACGTCTAACTACTTTTTATTTGAAGTTCACGTGCCGTTTATATCAGACGACGAATTTTTACTCTACAGAGCTATCCCACTGCCTATGAAGACTGAAACAGAAACTACTACAGTGCTATTGAAATAATACTAGTTTTTACGGAATTTATCGCGTATATTTAACTTTTTAATTACCCGACGTTTCGAGAGCTTTACAGCACCCATGGTCACGGGAAGGACTGAGATGTTCAACGTCCAGCTGTCATAGTTAACCGCGGTTACCATAGATTAAAATTTAACTTTTGTTCCGATCTACACAGTATGAACTTATGGTATCATGGAGTCTTGCAGTTGTATGCTTGGGTTGGGATTTAATTTTATTTATTATAGGATCCCAAGCGGATGGTAGCACCCAGCCATCTTCTCTATTGAAATTAGGATGTTTTTTGATTTCAATAGCCTCGCGAATCATCCTTGGAAGGAATCGGTGTTCTTTAGCGAGGATTTGTGGTCTATCAAATCTGATGTAGTGACGGGGGCGATCCTGTACACGTTCACAGACTGCAGACTTCCCGGAGCGTCGATTCTTCACATCAGCTATATGTTCTTTGACGCGGGTTTTAATGGATCTTTTAGTTTGTCCTATGTAGGAGAGATCACATTCACAATCAAGCTTGTACACTCCTGCATCTTGCAGAGGGACGTTACACTTGACTGATGGTAAAAACTGACCAATCTTCTTCGGCGGCTTGAAGTATGTTTTGATGGAAGCGCGCTTCAAGATGTAGCCAATCTTGTCAGTGACTCCTCTAACATATGGCAGTACAGCAGGTACACGCTCGACTGTGGCCGGCTTCACTCGTTCTCTGTGACGTAGGCGCGGGACCCGAAGCTTGTTGTCATGCAAAACTTGCTTGACATGTTGGAGCTCGGCAGCCAGGTGTTTACTGTCACAGATCCCTCGTGCTCTCTGAAACAAAGATTTACCCACGGTAGCTAACTGTGAAGGATGGTGGTGAGAATCACCGTTTAAATATCTATCTGTATGGGTCTTTTTTCTATACACAGTATGGCTCAAGGTGTTATCAGGATTCCGAATTACTAACACATCTAGAAAAGCTAAGGAATTGTTTGCCTCTAACTCCATTGTGAACTGAATTTTAGAATTTATAGAGTTAAGATGGTCTAAAAATGCAGTTACTTTATCTAAAGGTAGAATTGTGAAAGTGTCGTCTACGTACCGCTTGTAGAAACTTGGATTTATGAGAGAATAAGCAGGGCTTTCTCCTCAAAGTCTTCCATGAATATGTCGGCGACAATGGGAGATACAGGTGAGCCCATCGCCACACCATCTACTTGCTTGTAGAACTCCTCCTTCCACAATAGGTAGCCAGATGTAAGGCAGTGTCTGAGTAATACTGCATATTCTACGGGCATGTTGTTTTCTTCCAGCCTTCTAGTTACAATTGAGATGCAGTCTTCAACAGGTAAGCATGTAAACAATGACTGCACATCAAAACTGACCATAGTTTCATTGTCTGCCAGACGTAGGTCTTTAATCTCGCTGACAAAATGGTAGGAATCCTTTATGTGTGCTCTTGTATGTCCCCTTGAGCGGTGAGAGTATTTTCGCTAAGTGTTGAGCCAATCTGTAAGTTGGTGAATCGATTTGGCTCACTATGGGGCGTAATGGAGCATTGGGCTTGTGTATTTTTGGTAACCCATACAACTTTGGTGATTTGGCGCACGTAGGTATTATCCATTTTACGTCCAGATTTAATTTTTTGGAGTGTTTCTTTATGAGGTCACTAGTTGTTTTTAGTGTGCTATTTGTTGGGTCGTTTTTAACCTTTTTATAAGTACTTACATCCGACAAAAGTTCTTGTATTTTAGAATTATAATCTGACGTATCCATGACTACCGTGGCGTTTCCCTTATCTGCGCGGAGAATCGTAAGTTCTGGTTTATAGCGTAGGTTATTTAACGCTATAAATTCGTCTCTGGGAAGATTCGGTTTAGGCACTGAACATCGACGTAACATAGACGAAATGTCTTGACGTATCGCCTCCAAATCTTCTTTCCGCATATTGTTTTTAAATAAAAAGTCCTCGACACTACAGATAATTTCTTCGTACGGTAATCTGCGTGGAGTTATAGCGTAATTTAGTCCTTTGGATAAAACCTTTATTGTTGCATCATCCAGTCTTTGTTTTGACAGATTATAGAACGCGATTAATCTATGATCTGTGTTTGTCAATGGTTGCTTTTGGTTCTGGCATTGATTCGGATGTTTGACATTTGATTTGGCCGTTAATTTTTGATATTTTTCTATATGTTTGTTTTTGCATTCGTTATATTTACTAATTTCGCGTTTATTTAATGTTTCCATGCAAAAATTATAATCAAACGTCGTTAAAACTTTCTTTAATTCACTGGATGATGTGTCTATGGATTTATTGATGTCATATAGATCGGAGCGTTTTTGTTGGATTACCGCCCGTAACAACTTTTTACTCGCCTGATTTAAGATCTTAGCGCTTCCTCGAATGTCCTTTTTCGCTTACTTCTCCCATAAATCCAAGTTTCTACAAGCGGTACGTAGACGACACTTTCACAATTCTACCTTTAGATAAAGTAACTGCATTTTTAGACCATCTTAACTCTATAAATTCTAAAATTCAGTTCACAATGGAGTTAGAGGCAAACAATTCCTTAGCTTTTCTAGATGTGTTAGTAATTCGGAATCCTGATAACACCTTGAGCCATACTGTGTATAGAAAAAAGACCCATACAGATAGATATTTAAACGGTGATTCTCACCACCATCCTTCACAGTTAGCTACCGTGGGTAAATCTTTGTTTCAGAGAGCACGAGGGATCTGTGACAGTAAACACCTGGCTGCCGAGCTCCAACATGTCAAGCAAGTTTTGCATGACAACAAGCTTCGGGTCCCGCGCCTACGTCACAGAGAACGAGTGAAGCCGGCCACAGTCGAGCGTGTACCTGCTGTACTGCCATATGTTAGAGGGGTCACTGACAAGATTGGCTACATCTTGAAGCGCGCTTCCATCAAAACATACTTCAAGCCGCCGAAGAAGATTGGTCAGTTTTTACCATCAGTCAAGTGTAACGTCCCTCTGCAAGATGCAGGAGTGTACAAGCTTGATTGTGAATGTGGTCTCTCCTACATAGGACAAACTAAAAGATCCATTAAAACCCGCGTCAAAGAACATATAGCTGATGTGAAGAATCGACGCTCCGGGAAGTCTGCACTCTGTGAACATGTACAGGATCGCCCCCGTCACTACATCAGATTTGATAGACCACAAATCCTCGCTAAAGAACACCGATTCCTTCCAAGGATGATTCGCGAGGCTATTGAAATCAAAAAACATCCTAATTTCAATAGAGAAGATGGCTGGGTGCTACCATCCGCTTGGGATCCTATAATAAATAAAATTAAATCCCAACCCAAGCATACAACTGCAAGACTCCATGATACCATAAGTTCATACTGTGTAGATCGGAACAAAAGTTAAATTTTAATCTATGGTAACCGCGGTTAACTATGACAGCTGGACGTTGAACATCTCAGTCCTTCCCGTGACCATGGGTGCTGTAAAGCTCTCGAAACGTCGGGTAATTAAAAAGTTAAATATACGCGATAAATTCCGTAAAAACTAGTATTATTTCAATGTGTAGTGTTCGCGTAAATATAAGAAATCATTATACTACAGTGCTAGTGCAATCATTCACATTGCTATGAATTTCCAGAAAGATAATTACATCTCAATTACTGAAAATGACATTAAAATGTGCATTCAACTAAAGGATCGTCGCTACGTCTGCTAGATTTTGCCAGTATTCAACTTGCGCAACAAAAACGAACCTTGCGAGGCGTTGTTACTAAGTCACGGTGTAAAACCTCCTTGTGACGTCAGAAAAACGACCTGTGATGACGCGTGGATCGCGTTACACTCGCCGAACAGCTGGCTGGTCATTTGCTGCGGAGTTTGCACTATGCGCAGAATATGCGATACCGATGTTTCGTCACACACCATGACGACGTCTAGCATTATAACTATAGTGCAAGGTTGTATTTTACAATCCAAAGATACAAATATTTATTCGCATAACGAGTACAACACTAACATGCAGATGCAGCGCCAGTACGAGGTCCCTACACTAAACACGTCGGTGAACAATATCGTCGAATTGACCTACCACAACTCTTTACTGAGCGGTCGACGCGAAACGATCCAAACGGATACGCAGTAGATCGAGAAGAAACTACTCTATCTTCATGAACACGAAGTAGGTACTACCGTCACCTATTTCAAGTCATGACATCCACCAATATATTGTTTGCTACACCTTGTTTGGAGCTGCTGTATTGGGATGTCTGATGTGGATCATCAGGAAGCGTAAAATACTATGCTGCAAGCCCGGGGCAGTACAAGACACGGCCATCGAACTTCAGCATCAGGGGATGACGTCTCTCCTGCGCCGAGCTACGCGTGCAGCGCCGAAGCAGGCGCCCACGCCGAAGCTGCACGTGGACAGGGTTTTTCCATGGTAAACTTTATCGTAAATGGTAATTACAAGGCTATCAAACTTTATTTGCTCAGTTTTCTATCTTCTTCTTGAGTTCTATCACAAGCTTTTTTTAACTAGAATGTCATATTTTTGACGTGGTAGAGCAATGCTGTATTAGTAATATAATTGAAGCAAGAATGGGTCGGCTCGACCGGGGAAGGACCTTAATGCATGTAGTTCATGTAATGAATAGTAGCTCAAAGCTGCTGTGTTTCTTATGGTGAGTGTAGAGAACCGGAAACCCTTTTTACTGGAAACGAGGCATTCCATCTTGGTACTCATGGGAGAAAACGCATCTGCATTTTGATTTGTAATCGAGGATAGATGTAGATGTCTATGGAGCACAGCTTAGCACAACCACAGCAACCACTTACCATCAGGTGGACTGTGTGCTCGTTTGTCACTCTATCCTATAATTTATATATATATATATATATATATATATATATATATATATATATATATATATATATATATATATTTAATAAATTACGTTCTAATATTATAAGAACTCACGTTCAGTTTAGTTTTTTATCATTGTTAAGCATTTTGAGGGTCCCCATTACCCTTTCAACCTGTCCATTGGCTCTACTCACTCACGGTTCAGTTTGTTGTTTTTATATATATAATGGTTGTAGAAGTTTGACTACCGATCATGAGGTCCTGGGTTGAAATCCCGGGTCGGGCCAAACAAACAATTTTTGAGTTTATCCGTCAAGAAATTCTCAGTAGCTGCACGGAATCAGGAAATTGGTGGTGTCACACTCCCGTGCCTCGGACAAGTTATGAGGTATACCTGACGAGAAGATGTGTCGTAATTTCCCAAACACTGCCAAACCAAGTTAAATCCGTCGAATAACCTCCAACCGAAGTTCGACTCACCTAGGCGGGCTATTTGTCTCAGGTAAACGCACTCATCAACAACTTTGAACCAGTGCTACCAACAACTACTTGCATCTGTGTTACATGGACGTTTGTAACAACTTTCGTTGGGAGGCACTATTAAGGTCATTGATCATAGTGCTTAGGTTCTTCAGCAATTCTGCCATAAAGACTATATCGTCAGTAAATCAAAGGTAGCCTTGCCAGTAGAGTAACTTGAAAACGTCATCAAATGCATCGGTGAAGAGTTTCGGGGATATAACATTACCCTGTCTTACATCCCTCTGCAGCTAGATAGCTCTAATAGCCGATCGAATAGCCCTACTGTGTAAACACTTCAACATTTCGATATACTAACAGTCAACTTGGCACCGCTGAAGGGAATTTCTCATAGTTCACATATGCAAGGCAAAGTGGCAGGTTGTACTTTTCGGTTTTCTGTGTAATCTGCCGAAGGGTATGTATGTGGACTACGGCACTGAAGCCTTTTTTGGAAATCGGCTTTTTCGGGCGGCTGTAAGTCGTCGAGTGTGCGTGCTAGACGATTCGTAATGACTCTCAAAAACAGCACGTAGACGCGGCTCAGAAGGGAAATCCATTTGCAGTTCTTCAAGAGAGCGTTGTCGTCTTTCTTGAAAAACAAGACCTTCAGAGTATTTCCATCACGGAAGCACAAAATTCAAGAGCTTCTGGAAGAATATAAGTATGGATTTCCACCCGCTTTCAGACTGACGTCCAGTGTATCATAGCAATAGTGTCGAATAAGACTTGCTCTTGGATCTTTATTCAAACGACGATGTGTACAGTTGCCCAAAAAACCTCTCAATCTCACTTAAAATCTCAGGTGTTCCGGAAACAATGTTGCCACATTCGTTCTTCAGCTTTGACGATTGGCTCCTTCTGGCAGATAGATCTGTAAAAAAAGACTTTGGAGTCCAGGTTTCGCTTGATCGATTTTTCAATACGAGCAGTATTAAAGTTGCGTACATCCCGCCGCATGCATTTGGAGATCTGGCTATTCAGTTGCCTGTATGGTGTCAAATTTCATTTCCCGTCCAACACTCATGAGATTAAGAGTGTAATGAGAGTTATATGTTCTTCTGCGGCGGATCTTACAGAACTTAGCTCCAACCGCATGATTTTCCACTATAATGCAGTATTCTAGGCACTGCGAACGATTTTGTAACTCGAGATGAAAGGTTTCGAGACTTTAGAATAGACCACGAGGGGACGGCAGCGTTGACTTCATTAGACGAGACCTCAGTGACCTAGGTTCGGTGTGCCTCTAACCATTTGATAACCTCGCCATGATTCCCGAGAAACCGAAGCTTCAAAACAATTTTATCTCAAAGCGTCAATGTGTATTAATCAACCAAATGGTTTAAGGTTTTCCGTATTATCAAGGACTATCATTCCTTTTTTTGTATAAATAATAAAAATAAAGCTTTGTTTTATTATTAGATTCTCAAGTCATTTTTATTTCTTTCTGATCGAGACGCAGGTGTCCTCTCCGGCTGATGTCTCGTATCTCTCCTACCCGGGGTATAAACTGAAAAACTCCTTTGTGCCTCGGGCAGGAGTTTGCGTTTACGTCAGAGAGGACATCTGTTCACGACGCCTCGGCAGTTTTGAAGGTTCGGACCTTTCCATCCTTTGGCTAAGCGTAGACAGCGACGACCATCCGCGCGTCTACGGGTGCCTCTATAGGTCCCATAGCGGTAATGCCAAAACAGATCGACTCTTCGATCACGTTCAAATGGCTACAGATTCGATGCTACAGCAGATCCCCTCCGCAGGTATCGTGATCTTCAGCGACTTTAACGCCCATTACGCCGAATGGCTTGGTTCACGTTTAACCGATCATGCGGGTAGATCTGTTAATGATTTTGCCTTGGCATGTGGTCTGACACAACTGGTTACTTTGCCTACGTGGATTCCAGATGTGGAGGATAATGCACCTTCCCTGTTGGACCTTCTGCTGACCTCTCACCCGGACGAATATCAGATTTCCGTCGACGCCCCTTTAAACTCCTGGGACCATTGTCTTGTCCGGAGTGTGGTGCCACTCACTCCGAAATCGCAGTTGCATTCTGCAGGATGCCGTCGTGTTTGGCACTATAGGTCAGACGACTGGGATGGGTTGCGGTCTTTCTTTGCATCCTGCCCTTGGGGGCGACAGAATCCGCAACAACGATCCCAACGTTGTTGCGGATTCTGTCGCTGATGTGGTACTTCAGGGTATAGAACTTTTTATTCCTTCCTCTGTGGTGCCCATTGGAGGCAAATCTCAGCCATGGTTTGGTCGCTCCTGTAAAATAGCATCATGTTATAAGCAAGAGTGCTACCAAACCTGACTGACGCATCAACTTCCCGCGATATAAACACCAGCGCTCTAAAAAATAAGTATAATTCCGCCTCTAGGTCCTTCAAAAGAGTCATTGCCAAGGCAAAGTCAGAGCACATAGGCGGAATTGGCGAGAAACTAGTTCGCCTTCCTTCTGGAACCCGTGTATTCTGGTCTCTCACCAAGGCTGTCCAAGGGAATTTCTGTCAGCCATGTATTCCATCTCCGCACAAGGAAGACGACTCCCCGGCCCATACCGCAAAGGAGAAAGCCGATCTGCTAGGCTCTTTCTTTGCGTCCAACTCGACTCTCGACGACGGGGGGAGTACGCCGCCGACCATCCCGCGATGTGAGTGATCCATGCCAGAAGTGCAGTTCACACAGCGCTCGGTTCGCAAAGATCTGGACATCCAAAAGTCGAGTGGGCCCGACGGAATCCCCCCAATTGTGCTGAAGGCGTGTGCTCCAGAGTTGGCACCGGTTTTAACGCGTCTTTTGCGGTACTCCTACTCCCTAGGCGTAGTTCCAAAATCATGGAAGACGGCTTTCGTCCACCCGATCCCTAAAAAAGGCGACCGCTCAGACCCGTCCAACTACCAGCCTATCGCCATTACCTCCTTGTTCTCCAAAACAATGGAGTCTATTGTCAACTGCCAGCTCATGAGGTAACTTGAGGATCACCATAGGATTAGTGATCGATAATATCGTTTTCGCCGTGGTCGGTCAGCTGGTGATCTTCTGGTCTACCTAACTTACAGATGGGCGGAGGCAGTAGAGTCCAAGGGGAAGGCATTGGCCGTTAGTTTGGACATTGCGACGGCCTTCGATCGGGTTTGGCACAAAGAGCTTCTGTCGAAGCTCCCTTCCTATGGGCTTACCGAGAAATTGTGCGATCACCAGCTTTCTTGCAGATCGGAGTATCAAGGTCGTTGTAGACGGTGCAAGCTCCGATTGCAAGTCTATTAATGTTGGTGTTCCACAAAGCTGCGTGCTATCGCCAACGCTGTTTCCTCTGCATATCAATGATATGTTGCAAACCCGTAACATTCATTGCTATGCAGATGACAGCACTGGTGATGCTCTTTACACCGGCCGAGCCAATATTTCTCGAGAAAACGTCTCCGAGTACAGGGAAAAACTTGTGTTTGAAGTTGAGTCTTTGCTAAACAGTCTCGGGTTGGGGGCGACTAAATCTAGTCCAGTGTAACCCTAAAAAGACACGAGTTTGCGCGTTAACCGCCAAAAAGAACCCCTTTGTCGTATCTCCTCAGTTTCAAGGCACTCCCCATGTTGCCTCAGCCAGTATCGGAATCATCGGCGTCGACATATTCAGTGACGTGCAGTTTCGTGGTCACTTAGAAGAGAGGGCCAAATTGGCCTATAAAAAGCTAGGCGTGCTCAGCAGAGCGGGACAGTATTTAATGCCGGGACACCGCCTGCAACTTTACAAGGCGCAGGTTCGGCCACACATTGTATATTGTTCCCATCTCTGGTCTGGGGCTCTCCAGTACCAGCTCCTTCCACTTGACCGCATCCAGCGCAGAGCGGCTCGAATCATCGACGACCGAGTGCTTTCTGATCGGCTCGATTCACTGGCGCTGCGAAGAGATGTTGCATCTCTTTGGATTTTCTTTCGCATATACCATGGAGAGTACTCTGAAGAATTGTTCGGATTAATCCCAGCCGCCAAATTTCGTGAACGAACTACGCGGCAAATGTCCCGATACTATCCACAACATCTGGATGCTTGGCGGTCCACTACTGTACGTTCCAGAAAGATTTTTCTTCCGCGTACGACCTTTCTGTGGAATATTTTACCATCGGCGATTTTTCCGGACCGATACGACCTGGGGACCTTCAAGAAAAAGCTTACTCCTTTCTAAAGGGCCGGCAATGCACCTGCAATTCCCCTGGTGTTACGGTTGATCATGGGCGGCGGTAGTCACTTAACATCAGGTGAGCCGCATGCTCATTTGCCCCCTCTTCTATAAAAAAATAATAAAAATAATATTAATAGTAAGAAGAGTAGAAATTTGAAAGCATTCTTGACTTTTTCATCAGTGGTGATGTAATCTTATATGTTTACCATATATGTGCACCTTAAATGTGTGACTGCTTCGTTAGTATAGTGGTCGTAAACGCCATTGCTGATCATGAAGTTCAAATCAGTTGTTGAGTTTTTGTCAAGAAATTCTTAGGAGCATCCTGGAGCAATAAAGTTGAAGGTGTTTCATCTCCGTGTTTCGGAAAGCACTAAAAAAGTTTTACTGCGCCTGATGTCTCTCCGGTTGTATCGAATTATCGTCCAATTGGACTATGAGAGTGAGGCAATAAAGAGTGCACCAGTGTGTGCGCGGATGCTTAGTCAGCGCCGCCACACTATAATCCTGTCCTGCGCAAATGACTTGTCTCCGTTGAAATGGCTGCCGCGACCAAAATTCTGTCTTTAGGATGATATTAACAAAAGTCTAACCACTGTTACCTCAAAGGTAAATTATTTTGAAAATTTGTAACTGTTATCTAAAAAATTAAAAGAAAATACATTTAAATTAACAAGCGAAAGCAACAATACGTTTGATCCTATTTATAATGGCGAAAATGTAGGAAATTGAAATTTCCCTCCTTTTTTTTTGGACCTATCAAAGGCCTTTGATACGGTAAAATACGATATACTTTGGAAGAAGCTGGCTGCTGAAACTAATGATTTAATAGGTCTGTTTAAGTATAGGTACGAAAATCGACAGAAAGAAGGTGAGGTGGGCTGGAGTGCGGAGTAAGACAGGGCGGCTTGTCTTCTCCTGCACTTTTTAATTTATACGTGAACAGTCTGATTGGTGAATTCGGTAGTAGTGGAGTCGACTGCTCTATTCATAATATTGCATATACATAGGTTACGCCGACGATATGGTGTTGCTGAGCCCATCAATTAGTGGTCTAAGAAAATTACTCAGTATCTGTGAGAAGTATGCAACGGCACATGACCTACGATATAATGTCAAAAAAAGTGAGATCGTATTTTTTAAATCAAAAAATAAGAGCTACAAATTTTCCACTGTCGCTCTTGAAGACATACCACTGAAAAAAGTGATAAGTTTTAAGAAACTGAGGCACTGGGTTACTGAAAATATGTCGGATGGTGATAACATAGAGAGGGAACGCTGAGTTCTAGCTACGAGAGCGAATATGCTCGCCCGTAGATTTGCAGGGTATGATATAGAAGATAAACAAACTCTATTGAGAGCCTCTTGTCAGTCCTTTTACATCTGCAGTCTAAGAGTTTAGTATAAACGGAGGACGCTCACAACCCTGCGCGTCCAATACAATAACGGCTTCAGGATGCTGATGGGGCTGCTTCGGTACACAGCGCGTCGGCAACGTTTGCTGAGGCTCGCATAGACAGTTTTCCAGTTATCATGCGCAAACGGATTGCCTCCTGGCGGCGAAAGGGAGTCGCTATTTCTGTCCTATCTTGAGGCACTGGAACAGCGTCCATATCGGCTCGAGACCTGCTCTGGTAAATATAAAGTAGATAGAATATAGTTATATAGTATGTAACGTTTTAATTTTTATTTATTTACTTACCCTAGCTTATAAGTTCTTTTTGTAATTTCCAACCCACCCTATGGAAAGAAATTTCTGAAATAATTTTATTTTATAATAATAATAATATATCGTATTCCCTTATTAGTAAAAATAACAAGAAAAATATTTAAGAAATCATGTTTTCGATACAATCTAATAACAATGCAATTGAAGATAGAATTGGGCGTTGAAACAACTCTCGTTTCCAGCTTTAACTGTACTACTTTGTTGCATATAATTTTAAACAAATAATAAACAGAATATTATTTTTCGTGTCTTCAAATATACCTACTTTAGACTTTTAGAACCGAAACATATACATGGACTGCGATTAGCATGTTAAGATAGAATTCATTATTTTAATAATCTATGACAATTTTTTTTTCTGTTTTCCTTTGCCTTCTTGACAGCCTACCTCTTCACATCCCTTGTGCTCAATTTCTTTCTACAGCCAAAAATCATATTAAAACTTATTTCTTCATCTCTTTTTTACTCTGACCACTATTATTTAAAGGTATTAAATAATAGTTTAATACCTCTATTACTTTATTCCTTTATTACCTACAGCATTCCTTTACCTTAAGGTTATGTACCAACTTCAAATTGATAAGGCCTGTTGTACATACCTATATTTGTTATTGTACTTCTATTTCCATTTTGCATTCAGTGCAAAATAAAGACTAAATAAATAAATAAATGTTTTAGACATAAACTAGTTCTAAACAAAGACTGAAAAGCCTTCAGCCATGAGCAGTGAGCGAGGTCTTTAAGAGTTGTAATTAATGGAACAAAGCGACGAGAGGTAAAACCTCTAATGTTCGAACCACTATCGCAGACAATGTGTCCGTTAATTTAGAAGGGGAATGCTTGTGTGTTGTCTCACGTAGCAGTAGCAAGTTGTTTTGTGACCCACTTAGTGGTTATATGCCAGCATTTATCGGCTTAGACAAAAAGCTCAAAAGCCAAACGTTATTTAGACAATAGTCAAGAATTTATTCAACTTCTGAGACTTACATGAAAGTTTTAAGTCCTAAGTAAACAAAAAGTACAGTTTGTTATTAAAATAAACTTGGTTTAATAAAATTTAAAGGTAAATGTTTTTAATATATTTGAAGAATACAAAATAAACTATTCGAACTTAATAAGTAAAGTGACACCAAAAAAAAAAAAAAAAAAAACTCAACTAATGCTGTTACATAAATACGACTGCGTTATAAAATTTCTGATTCCGTAATTAAAGAATCATATTTGACATCATATCAGGATTCACTTTTGTCGTTGAGGCGTTTTATAGCTGTATAAACATAAATTGCGAAAAGAAAACATCACGATCCGGAATAATATAATTAATAGAATCAGGCGTTACTTTGCGGGAGTCCATTATATTGAAGTTGTTAGAACTTAATTTGCTTATTTCTGAGCCAGTTCTTAGTAGTCAACTACCGCAGAATATACTTCACCTAAGATTGTCTCGTGTAGAGACACGTGTCCTATTAGCAAGAGTGGTGTAGTTTCTAGTGTGAGGGTGTTGGAAGTGGTGGTGCCAAAATTGGTTTTCTGGGAGTTGTGGTGCTTCGTGGTGACGGGAATAGTGCACGCAGTTTAGAATTTAAGTTAAAGGGTGCTCTTCAATTTAGGTTGAGTAGAGGGTGCTTTCTCAAACTGAGCAGGATACATCTTTTTTTAAGCGCGGAAATAAGCTAATTAAATTCTAACAACTTCAATACCCGGAATAATTATGTATATATAACTACAATTTTGTAGCGCCGCAACCAAACGCTTGCCAGCTGTCATTGAAATGAGGTTACTGACATGCTATTTGAGTATAGGATCTAAGTGTAGCATTTATAAGCTACCTATATTTTTAATAATTTGTTTTTGTCTTCACCACAATAATATTCATATACTCATTGGTACATCTGTTAGTGATCGTGTAACTTCTGAACAACTTCCTCGATTGAAGTATATTCACGTAGGATAATTTCCGTTGTAATGCTAAGATCCGGTTTGTGTCTCTGTAATCAAGTTGTTACAAATTCTATATTTTATAGATCAAAATGACTCATGTCAATATATTGCTTAGTGTCAAAA
Organism: Parnassius apollo; assembly: GCA_907164705.1. NCBI lineage: Eukaryota > Metazoa > Arthropoda > Insecta > Lepidoptera > Papilionidae > Parnassius > Parnassius apollo. Next base: position 206,162 of record CAJQZP010000552.1, on the reverse strand, counting down.
ATGACAACCCCAAAATATGAACCCGATAGGTGACGTTGTAATATAATTGTTATTGAATGTAATAATTACACTTAAAACGTCCAAAATCAATTCGGAGTGGAATCACTCATCGCTCCATCTTTTGGAAAGGCCAAACCAACCTCTGTTAGCTGGTAAATTTATAAGCGCTATGTCACTCTTACTGATGAAGCTGCTTCTCAGTTACCAGTCTGTGCAATTTATAGGTAAAACTTGTTAAGTAAGTTTTATTATACTACTGAAGAGTACTCCATTGATAATAACCACTGGGAATGGGGTGTTCGCTAAAATGCTTTTTCCTCAATGTTCTCGTACTAAATGTATAAAATATTATAAAGTCAATTGTTTATATTTTAACAAAAGTTTACTGGTCTTATTCTTAACTTCGATGCAATTTCTTATTGCTATCTCCTCTAAAAAAAATTCAAATTTCAATGAAACTGCTACTGTCACAGATAGGTTACGTAGTGTAAATAGTGCATAGAATAATTTTCAGGTCTATATGTATTTTCATTTACTTAGACATTCTTATGTTACAAATCGAAATGATTCAATAGTTACAAATAATAGTTTAGTATAGAAGATGCAGTAAGGTATACCAAGGTTAAATAGGGAACCGACTGTAAAAAACAAGTTTAACGTCGACATTCACGAACCAATATTCGTTGGTATTACAAATTTTTAATTTAAAGCCTTAACAGACAGTTAAATATGAATAAACTGTCAAGAGTCAGATTGTTTTCTTAACGTGCGTTATTTAGATAAAGTTTTGTTTTTTTGTTTTCTGTATCGAACCGATGTTTATATACATACATACATAAACATAAGGGCAAAAGGCAAAGTAATTGTTCAAAGAATTTTTTTTTGGCAAATATCAGTATCTTAGGCTTCTACTCCGTTTATTTGTTACACCCTATTTTTCCTGACTGAAAAGAGGCCATCCAGTAAATACGTAATTACATACATAAATTAATACATACATACATAGATACACCTAAAAAATTACTCTCCTTTAGGGTATACTCAATTACACAAGTAAAAACTACGAGTAATATTAGGGCTGATGCAGATGCAATGGTAAAACCTTTTGCAAGCATAATAAACGGAGTGGAGTAAAAGTCTATAGTCATAACTATCTTTATTTCAACAAAAGATTCAATCGAATGTTGTGTAAACATTGAACATTGCGCAGATATAAATTAGCGAATTGATTATATAGTAAAAGAAAAAAAATCGAATTCAGATTTTAATTGTTTACAAACCTTGTCTGCGTTGAGCTACAAATATTGGCGAAAACATTATGTAAATTGGCCTAGAGGTTACGGAGGAGATAGATTTCAAATAATCCTTTTCTTGGGCCATGGAAGCTCCGCTCCAATAATTACAAATATGTTGCAGCGACAGTGGTTTGAATTTGGTCAGTCACTATTCAATCAGGCACATTTAACATCATCGGGAAAATATATTGAAGTAATAATGATAATAATAATAATGTCCTCCAGACCGAATTTCGGTCACGGCGGCCTGCCTCAACGGAGACTATCATTCGGCGCAGGACAGGATTATAGTGCCCAAGTGTATGCGCAAGCACAGGTGCACTCTCTATTCCCTCACTCTCATAATCCGATGGGACGGTAAACTGACACGACCGACGTCTTATCCCCGTGCCTCGGAAAGCACGTAAAGCCATTGGTCCTGCGCCTGATTGAAGTAATATAGCATATATAAATCCATTTAAACTTGCTTATTTTTCAAACAGGAATATTAAGGATGACATTTTTCTTACAAAACCACCTTAATGCAACATGCTTTTAACACTTTGTGAAAGGCGCTTATGGCATAACGCTTATCATAAATACACGAATATGGCACATAATAAATCTAAAGCTAAGCTGCTTAGGTACAAATAAAATTTGTTTTCACAAATGTGTTGGGTATAAATAAGAGTGTTGGTCTGCTATTCTTTCACGCATCAACGATCTGTTCGATACGATTGTTAACATAAAGATTGTTTATGGAGAATTCTGTAATTAACTCTTATCTCTTCATGCTAAAATGGCTAAAAGGATTTTGAATATTACTTTTCTTGGATAGCCACAATATATTATCGGTCCAGAAAAGAATGCTTTTTTTTCAGTAGAATTTTAATGTAGAATAACTTCGTCTATTATGTATTATTAAAACAATAATATGTATGTATTATATATACTCAAACTACGAGGTACACATAACCATATAATCACAAATGAACTATCATCGTTATCATAATTGCAGTTCTTAACAAGTTCACTACTGAACATAGGCCTCTCCCAAGGAATGCCACAAAAGAAGATACTGAGCTACCTGCATCCATTGACTTCCAGCATCTCTAACTAGGACGGATTTAACTCGATTGGGCAGCGTATTCTTATAAAACGAAATTAAAAAACGAACTGAAGTGACAACAAGCCTGCCGTATAGCTTAAAAACACTACACCCGTAAAGAAAGAAAGTTTCTCGATGAAATCTTCGTAAACAAAGAGTAGGGTCCCCACCACGTGTCTCTTTTGATTTTTAACAATAGGTGACAATTACATTGGCTAGGTTGGTTCATTATAACGCCATAAAATCAAACCACTTGAGCAAATTTACGAGTGTGGAGAGAGTTAGTCTTTAAATAATTTGCTCGTATATTGATTCCCTTATCCTGTTTCACAAAATTATAAAAAAAAACTTAGTAACATGAGATAGATGAACTTGAATAAAAAAATGTTTTTGTATTTTTTACGCATTGACACCCAATTTTTATTCCTATATTTGAAATTGGTTATTCAGTCCACGCTTTACCTTTAAATAATTCATGCTATTTTTTATTCACTTACGAATTTTTTTCTTTTTTTTTAATTTTCGTGTATCTTTGCTTATGGATATAAAGAAATAAAATTCGGTGTTTATAACTTTTTAAGATATCATATAAAACATTTTTAAAACATAGGTTAACCCACTTCAAAAAAGGAGAAGGTTCTGAATTTGAGTGTATCTCCCATTTTGTAGTAATTTAACACGATTACTTTGTCGATTGTAAGCTAATTTTGATAATTACTTTTTTATTAAAAAGGTTATGTTACAGACATAGACTCTTAAAAATTAAAATAGCAAATAGAAAATTAATAGGAGAAATATTCTTTTATTAATTCCCTCTTTTCTTTTTTAATTTATATTATTAAGTTCTGCTGTTTAGACGATATTCGAGCGTGGGACATTTCTCACTTCACACATAAGGATCGAAAAAAACTTTTGATAAAATTAAAAGCCGCCTTTAAAGCTCTAAAAAGATTATAATTACCTTAATGTATACAATAGCTTCAGAATTCAAGGCTTTTATTTTACACATTATGCGTTAGCACCGAATTCTGAATCTATTTGTAGAACTTATTTTTTTGTTTTTTGAAGTCAACTTTCACTTTTTATGAAAATGTAAGACGTCCAGTACTACAATCACCAATTCGCCTGCTAAGCGTAGCAGATTCTCTCTATAATGGAAGATGTATGCCAGCAATCAATTTATATGGGCAGTTGATGGCGTACTTAATCATTAGTGTCAAGGTTGTGTGTGTGTGTGTGTGTGTGTGTGTGTGTGTGTGTGTGTGTGTTTGTGTGTGTGTGTGCGTGTGTGTGTGCGTGTGTGCTTGTGTGCGTGCGTGCGTGCGTGCGTGCGTGCGTGCGTGCGTGCGTGTGTACGTGAGTGCGTGCGTGCGTGCGTGCGTGTGTGCGTGTGCGTGTGTGCGTGTGTGTGTGTGTGTGTGTGTGTGTGTGTGTGTGTGTGTGTGTTTTTTGTGTGTGTGTGTGTGTTTGTGTATATTGTTTTCATATATGAGATTGTAGAACTTTTTTGAACGTACCGTTTTATGAACGTCTTATGTCTAAATTTCTGTATCAAGGTAGAGCTTAGTACGTAGTGAGATTGTATATTTTATGTTAAATTGGTGTGTAAATAATAATACACTCTTTGATTGAAAAATACTTATGAATGTCGAATCCTTAAAAGTCGTCTTTCTAAAAGTATTTTTATTTACGCTTTATTTGTTTGTTTTCCCCTTGAATACCATGGAAATTACTCGTTTGTGAAGTGTTATTATTTATGTACATCTTTAATGATTACAACATATGAATATGCTTTCCAATTTCATCCTAAGCAAATAAAACACAAAATATGCATCGTTACCTCTGTGAAAAATATTCAATTTATTATCTTTGTTTACTTCCGCCCCAGCCATCATTTCTGACAAATCGACGCTACAAAACAATTTTATCGCAAAGTGTCAATGTGTAACAATCGATCAAATATCTTGAGTATTTGCGTATTGTCAAGAAATGCCACCCCTTTTTGTATAAATAATAAAAGTTAAGCTATATTTTATTGTTAATCTCATAAGTGATTTTTATATCTATAACATATCAAAAATGAATAAAAGTAGAAAGTAGACAGCATTCAACTCAAGTAGGTTTCAATATGCCTTGATTCATTCATCAGTGGTAAATTAACCTTATATGTTTTTCATATATGTGCACCTTATATGTGTGACCGCTTCGTTGGTCTGGTAGTTGTAAACGCGATTGCTGATCATGAAGTCCAAATCAGTTATTGGGTTTTTGTCAAGAAATTCTCAGTAGCATCTGGGAGTAAGAAAGTTTGCGGTGTTTTGACCCCGTGTCTTGGAAAGCACTTAAAAAAGGTAGTCCTGCGCCTGATCTCTCTCAGGTGGTGTCGAATTACCTTCCCATCGGACTATAAGAGTGAGGAAATATAGGGTGAACCTGTGCGTGCGCATATGCTTGGGCACTGTAATCCTGTCTAGTCTCCGTTAAGATGACTGGCGTGACCAAAATTCGGTCTAGAGGACATTAATATATATATATGTGTGCGTTAACAAAAATCAGAAAACCAATGTTGATTTAAAGGTCACAACTACCATTACCGTTCTTTTGCAATATGCATTAAGAACGACTTAATAAACTATATTGTTTGAAATTGTCGTATGATAATAATCAAGGGATGAAAACACAACGAGCATTTGTTTATCCAATTTTGGAAAGGGGAGAAAGTAATTAAAGTTGAATTGTTCACATTTTCATTCTGCAAAGTTTATTCTGAAAATATTAGGTTAATTTGTGCACGTTATCGAGACTAACAAGAATGTTTTGAATCCAATCGTATTCTTCAATGAGTCTTTCAACACAGCTCTTCACTGAGTTCAAGGCTGCCAGCAATAACGAATATTACGTGGCAACAGTGAGTACGCTCGTTTTCGCCTTGAATTTAATGAACCGTTTCGAGGAAATCTAATTCTATAACAGCAATAAACCTTGCAGCAAAGGTTCTCGGAGCAAAAACAACTGATTCGGAAATAGATGTGTCTATGTTACCACAAATAAAATAGTTTGTGACAAGAATAAGAAAAAGTTGTCTTTATCTACCTTAGCGAATACTTGTGACAGATATGGAGTCTCAGACACGGCAGCAACAGCTTTATCTGTATTGTACGATATTAGATCAGATGTCGAGGTTATTTACAGACATAACTAACGACGTGAAAGAAGAATCGTGAAAAATTAATAAAGGACAACACTAATACGGACCTTTCCGCTTTTTATTTTGATGACAAGAAACACAAAACTAAGTAAAATTTAAAAAGGTAATAAATATTCAGAACAATGATTGTTGAGCACATTTTCCTAGAATATCTTGGGGCAATAGGTTGTGATGGGACTAATGTAAATTCTAGAAAGTACGGTGGTATTTTACGACTTCTCTCAAAAAGGCTTCAAATGACCTCCAACGGATTATTTGTTAAATTTAACTTATGTACACAAAACAAGATACAGGAACAGTCTTAAAGTAAGTTCGTACAAAGGTTCTGCTTATTCCATAATTTGATGAAATATCTTCCAGTAGACCCATAAATAAAATATATTAAAATAGCAAACTTAGTGCATACATTACTACTAATAATGAATAACTAATACACAAAATATTACGTAAATTATATTAAATAATATAATAAATAACAATTGAAATGAAACAATTCATAAACATACTGTTGCATGAATAAGTCAACTAGCGCCATCTAGTGTCAGGAACGAGAGCGAGGGGAGCTCTGCAGTAAATGACATCACAAATCTTTCGACCGACAGCGCCACCCGAAGAACTAAGTTTCTGGAAAATCTACACTCGAATACTCGTTGCCTGGCGCGCATTTACGTGAATGTTCGGGACGCTTCTTTGCTAATTATATAAATAGGCGCTGCAAGATGCGATCGAGGCAGAGTTGAACTCGGCGACACAAGCGAAGCTTCGGAGCGGAATTAAGTGAATTAGTGTGTTTAATTATTAGTGTTTTTAGTTTTAATTTGTGTAAAGTAAATTAAAGTGTTAATTTAGGTAATTTTATCGGCAATTTTTATTGTCACGAACCTCAAGCTCGTAACAATTGGTGTCAGAAGTGGGATAAAATCTGCCGATTTTACCTAAGGAGGAAACGGAGGGTGTCCGTACCCGAAGTCAACGCCAGCAGGAGACGGACCAACGAAGATTTGGTGGTGCAACGCCGCAGACTTCGGAGGGCCAGCCACCGGCTGCAGGCCCGTCGGTAGCTCCTACATCTGCAGCACCTGACTTAGGTGCTCTGATGGTGATGCTGCAGGAGCTGAAGCGCGGACAGGAGGAACAGGCCAGTCAGTTGAAAGAGCAGCAGGAGGAACAGGCCCGCCGATTGGAAGAGCAGCTGCGGGGCGGACAGGAGGAACAGGCCCGTCGGTTGGAAGAGCAGATGCTCCTCATGAAGGACCTTCACGCTACCTTCGGGAAGGAGATAAAGGAGGTGAAGGATAGGGTTGCTCAGCATGACAACCGCCTGTCGGAAGCTGAAACCCAAATCGCGAAAGCTGAAAACCGAATCGAGAAAGCTGAAACCCGAATCGACCAAGTAAACAATCGGGTTGACAACGTAATGGCTGACATGAAGAAATCACTGGACGAACTCAAACTTGGAGATGGAGCTACAGCTCCCGTAGTAGCTACAACACCTTCGCTACGTGGGTTCAAGGTGCCACCGTTCGACGGTACCTCTTCCTGGTCAGCCTACAAAATCCAGTTCGAGGCTGTTATGAAGGCGAACTGCTGGAATAAAAGTCAGGCCATGACTGCTCTTACGCTAGGCCTGCGTGACCAGGCCTTAACAGTTCTGGAAGCTCTCGGTGAGGAAGTGACTTATGAGCAACTCCTTGAGGCATTGGAGGCGAGATATGGCGACGCTCACCTGGAACACGTCTTTCGTGCGCAGCTTAAAGATCGTGTGCAGCGCATCAACGAAAACCTGCAGCAGTGGGCTCTAGAAGTGGAGAAGCTGGTGCGAAAAGCATACCGGTCTGTACCTGCGCTCATTGAAGGGAACCTGGTGCAGACATTCATCGACGGCATCCGCGACCTGGAAGTCAGAGCTGCTGTGAGGCTCGGGCACCACGAGACGCTTAAGGGCGCCTTGGCCCATGCACTGGAAGTGGAAGCCGTGCGGCAGGATCATCGTTCCCATCGCGTCAGGGAGGTTGCAGCAGCTACAGTTCGCGACCGCAACAAAGGATACAGCCCAAGGTGCTATGGCTGTGGGGAAAAGGGCCATCTTCGATCCAGCTGCCCTAAGCGAACCCTAGAAAGGGAAATTGAACGATCTCAGGAGGGTAGTGCGGCCAACAGCACCGCCCAGCAGCGGCAGGGAAACGAGTAAAAGCCAGAACTGCGGGGCGGGTGCTGGCTGATGTTAAAAGAGCCCCAAGGATCTCGATCTCACAAACCCATGATGGGAACAGCCTAATCATAAAGGGCGAGATCAACGGAATGCCGTGTAAGCTGACCATAGACACTGGAGCCTCTCGTACGGTTGTTAGTTCCCAACTTATAAGTCAGTTCCTTGGGGACTCCGCATACAACCGAGAACGCATTAATTTGGTAACAGCCACCGGTCAGCGTATACCCGTCCGTGGAGAGAAGGAGATGGAGTTGAAGCTAGGCAACGTGATCTACCTGCATAATGTCATCGTGGCTGATATAATGGACGACTGCATCCTAGGCCTAGACTTTATGAGGAATAATTGTTGTGAGATCGACGTTAAGCAAGGTGTTTTGAAATGTGGACAGGAGGAACTTTTTATGGAAGGTGCGTTACCAGGGAACGTGTACAGCATTAAAAAGATTGTTCTTCCGCCGAGATCGGAAACGATTGTTCCGGTTAGTCTTCCTCGAAACGCTGGGCAAGCTCACCGTTGTGTACTTGTGGAAAGGGTAAACAATGACCTTCCATGGAAAGTAGCTCGAACCTTGGTCAGGTCCACTAACATCTCGGGAGTACGTGTGCTGAACCTTTGCGACCGGGAACAGATTATAGAAAAAGGCACACTGATTGGTACTTGTGAGGAAGTGGATTGGTTACGTCGGTGCCAATATATATCGAGTGGGACCCCCAGCAAGGATGCAGAAACGAGAGTGACCACACTTTTGGAAGACTGTCGCAGTGTTCTCTCCCCGAACGAATTGGTCAAGGCGAAGAAGTTGTTACTCAAGTACGCCGATGTATTCTCATCAAACGATGCTGACATAGGAAAGACTGGCTTAGTTCAACACAAAGTAAACACAGGAGAAGAATTGCCTATCCGTCAGCGGCCAAGAAGATTGCCGGTAGCACGTGAAAAGGAAGTGGAAACCATGATTGAAGGAATGGTGAAGGATGGTGTTATTGAACCTTCCTCTAGTCCATGGTGTTCACCAGTGGTGCTGGTGAAGAAGAAGGATGGCAGCATGCGGTTTTGTGTTGACTACCGCCGTCTGAACGACGTTACGAAGAAGGACAGCTATCCCTTGCCAAGAATTGATGACACGCTGGACATGCTTACAGGAGTAAAGTGGTTTAGCACGCTGGATCTAAAAAGTGGCTACTGGCAAGTTGAAATTGACCCTAAGGACAAGGAGAAAACTGCGTTCTCGACGGGAAAGGGTCTGTGGCAATTTAAAGTAATGCCGTTTGGGTTGTGCAATGCTCCAGCAACGTTTGAAAGGCTGATGGAACTTGTACTTACCGGGCTAATTGGCGATGCCTGTCTGGTCTACTTGGATGACATCATCATCGTAGGCCGTACGTTTGAGGAACACCTTCAAAACCTGGAACGCGTGCTCATGAAGATTCAGAGTGCCAACCTCAAGTTGAGCCCGAAGAAATGTTCACTATTCCAACGGCAGGTTAACTTTTTGGGGTTTGTAGTATCGGAAGAAGGTATCCGCACAGATCCAGAGAAAATCGCCGCTTTCAAGGATTGGCCGGTTCCAAAAGACAAGACGCAGGTTAGAGCATTTTTGGGTTTGTGCTCCTATTACCGGCGATTTGTGAAGAACTTTGCGGATATAGCCAAACCTCTGCACAAGCTAACCGAGGAGAAGCGACATTTCTGCTGGGATGAAAGTTGCAATATCGCATTCCAGGAGCTCAAGGACCGTCTGTGCAAAACACCTATTTTGGGATACCCTGATGCAAGCAAAGAATTTATAGTTGACACAGACGCAAGTGATATAGGACTTGGCGGTGTGTTGTCTCAACGGAATGGTGACCAAGAGGTCGTGATAGCGTACTTCAGCAAGTCGTTGTCAAAACCGGAAAGGAACTATTGTGTCACAAGACGCGAATTGCTCGCTGTGGTAAAGTCGTTGCAGCATTTTAGCAAATATCTTCTGGGACGAAAGTTTCACTTACGAACTGACCATGCTGCACTAAAATGGCTATTGCAGTTTAAAAATCCAGAAGGACAAGTTGCGAGGTGGATTGAACTACTGCAGGAATACGACTTTGAGATCGAACATCGCAGCGGAAAATCTCACGGCAACGCAGATGCATTGTCAAGAAGACCTTGTCCTGAAGATTGCAACCATTGTACTAGGCAAGAGAGTAAGGAAGAGGTATCCGTGAGGATGCTCAGGACGGACCACCTCAGCAACGAATGGAAGGACAGCTTACAACATGCACAGCAGGAAGATCCGGACATCAAGCCGATTCTGGAATGGATAAAGGCCAGTGCTCCCAAGCCTAAGTGGAGCGACGTCTCAGCAATGAGTTCAACCACTAAAAGCTATTGGGCCCAGTGGGACAGCTTGCTGCTTCAGGATGGAGTTCTGTGCCGTAAATGGGAAAATGTTCGGGGAGACAGCTGTCATTTACAAATGGTTGTCCCTAAAGCCAAAGTACCGGATGTTCTACAGCTGTACCATAATGATTATTCAGGAGGCCATCTGGGAGTTAAACGAACTCTACTGAAGATCCGAGAACGGTTTTACTGGGTCCACTGTCGAAACGATGTCGAGGACTGGTGTCGCAAATGTACAAGTTGTGCGGCTGTAAAGGGACCTCAGACTCGTAGTAGAGGTGCATTGAAGTTGTACAATGTGGGTGCACCATGGGAGAGAATAGCCATTGACGTGGCGGGGCCGTTTCCGGAGAGTGAAAGCGGTAACAAGTATTTCATGGTTGTGATGGATTACTTCACTAAGTGGCCAGAAGTCTTCGCCATTCCAAATCAAGAAGCTTCAACAGTTGCAGATAAACTAGTTCATGAAGTCTTCTGTCGTTTTGGAGTACCTTTAGAGATTCACAGCGATCAAGGAAGGAATTTTGAGTCTCAAATATTCCAGGAAACTTGCCGAGTTATGGGTACTCATAAAACAAGAACGACTTCTTATCACCCGCAATCTGATGGAATGGTGGAACGATTTAATCAGACATTGGAGAGGTACCTAGCAAAAGTTGTAGACAATCGGCAACGAGATTGGGACAAGCACATACAACCGTTTTTGTTGTCATATCGAAGTTCTGTTCACGAAAGTACAGCAGTGACACCAGCTTTCGCAAACTTTGGAAGAGAATTACGGCTGCCTGCGGACCTGATCACCGGGATACCACCTGATGCCCCACGCAGTATAACCGATTATGCAAATGACTTGCGGAACAAAATGAATGACATTTATGAGCACGTCAGACAATCGGGCCAGCAAATGTCTGAGAAAATGAAAACCCGGTACGACCGCAAAATGAACAATAAAGGGTTCAACGAAGGTTCATTAGTGTGGTTGCACAATCCAGTCCGCAGCAAAGGGAAATCTCCTAAGCTTCAAGCTAAATGGGACGGCCCGTACCGGATTGTAACCAGGATCAACGATGTGACCTACCGGATACAGAAAGGCGCAAGAGGGACTCCTAAGATCGTCCATGTGGATCGCTTGGCGCGTTATTATGGGATCGATAATGCTCGGGACGAGCATGTCTTAGGAGGGGGCAGTGTTGCATGAATAAGTCAACTAGCGCCATCTAGTGTCAGGAACGAGAGCGAGGGGAGCTCTGCAGTAAATGACATCACAAATCTTTCGACCGACAGCGCCACCCGAAGAACTAAGTTTCTGGAAAATCTACACTCGAATACTCGTTGCCTGGCGCGCATTTACGTGAATGTTCGGGACGCTTCTTTGCTAATTATATAAATAGGCGCTGCAAGATGCGATCGGGGCAGAGTTGAACTCGGCGACACAAGCGAAGCTTCGGAGCGGAATTAAGTGAATTAGTGTGTTTAATTATTAGTGTTTTTAGTTTTAATTTGTGTAAAGTAAATTAAAGTGTTAATTTAGGTAATTTTATCGGCAATTTTTATTGTCACGAACTTCAAGCTCGTAACAATAATAAATACGATAGTTACATATGATATATATAAACTAATACTAATATAGTATAATAATATATATAAATTAACAGGATGCAAATAAGTTATCTCTAACACGTTTCTTAAATACTGTTGCGCGCCATAATTAATGCCTAGTAAATTCCACTAGCGCCATCTAGTATCGAGTAATTGAACTAGGAGAGCTTTCTAGAAAATGCTACGCTAGAACTTTCCCACAACCATCATCTAGTATCGAGTGGCACAACTAGGGGAGAACTTTCTACACTTTGTTGGTTGGGACCGGTATTTGCTCGAACATTCTAGATATTTCAGAGGAAAAGGCCTATATGAGGCCAACAAATACCGGGGCTGAGTCACTATTGAATGTGCAATACAAGTGAACACTTCTAAGCGATATAATTGCAAACTAAATGTTAGGTGTGATTAATTATTAGTGCGTTTAATTTGTAATTGGTGTTCCGTAATTAAAGTATCAATTTTGGTAATTCAATCGGCAGCTTATATTGTTACAAACACCAAGCAATAAAGTTTAGGAATTTCTTATATTAGACAGTAGTGAGTTCCATACCCTTACCGCGTGAACAGAAAAGGAGTAGGAGAAAAACCAGAATTATAGAGGGAAAGTTAAAAAGAGTTTTAACAAGCGATCTGCATGGTTTATCCGGAGGGTGGGTGAAGGAAAATCGGCTTCTGAGGTAGTGGGTGAGGAAAGGTTGTGCAAGATGTCATAGACGAGACATAACAATCGAGTTTTCCTTCAAAGTCGAATTGATAGCCAACCCAATTGGCCCCCAATTGTGAAACTGAGATATTCTGTCAAATTTCTTGAGCCAAAATACGAAACAGATACACTGATTTTGCAAGCATTCAAGTTTATTAAGGAGCTCCTCTGTAGCATCCAAATAACAGGAATCTGCATAACCAAGGAGAGGTAGGATAAGTGTAAGCACGAGTGCTATTTTAGCTTTTAGTTGTGAGACATTTTGTAGACATTTAAGCGAAGGCACAGTAAAGTGGACCTTACGACTTACCTCAGCGATATGTGTGGACCATGATAACTGATGATCAAATATGACGTCTGAGTTTTTAACAGTTTTGGCAAAGGGTATAGAAACTCCACTTAAACAAACATGAGGTAGTGGCGTAAATTCTAATTTATTACGCCAATGCCTGCTGCCTATTGTGATGGCCTGAGATTCCGTGGGATTAACTCATGGTCCGATGAATGCAAACCATTAACAGTTGCGACTCAGATCCGCATTCATGGCTGCAATTGCATTACTTGTATCACCCACCGGAAAATGACGATAGAGCTGTAAGTCATCCGCGTCATGGTAACTAGATGTAATAACACTCGTAATAGAGTTATTGTATATGGAAAATAGAAGAGGAGAAAGAACGCCACCCTAAGGTACACTCGTAGTAATGCCAGACCAATCGGAAAGTGTCATTAAGACGGATAAAGTGTGAGTGATCACGAAGATACGCATCAAACCACGTAATGGTAGATGGGGAAATGTGTATAGATTCCAGAGGCCGGAGAAGAATATCAAAGTCTACTGAGGTAAAAGTACTGCTAAAGTTAAGCAAAACTAAAAGTGTGAGAGATTTTTTGTCCAACGGATATCATCGGTTACGTTAAATAAAGCAGTAACAGTGCTGTGTTTACGTCAAAAGCCCGAATAATATGTGGAAATCAAGGAATTAGACGATAAGAAGAGAGAGAGAGAGAGAGTTGACCATAGCTTGAGTGAGCATAGTATAGTTGAGTTGTTTGTTGAAAAAAAGTCAAAAACCACTGCAAGCGTTTTCATACCTATTACATTGTAATAATTTAGCATATTTTATATTATATTGGAGAGCGTACTATTCAATCGATTAATTCGTGTGAATTTCGGGATTTATTTGTTTATTTTCAGATGGAATCCCACGTAGCTTAACAGAATACATAATACTCGTATGTGCGTTATAACATGTTATTTCCACGCAGGCTTCGTTAGCAAATTAAAAGATTTTCTTATAATGTGTAAGAATTATTTAGAATTGGATACGTAGTCTTATTTTTTTGTTCAATAATTAGATAAAAATGAAATCAGGTAAAATAATTTGTATATTGAATCCAAAAAACTAAAGTAAAATAACATTAACAAGCGAAAGCAACAATACATTTGATCCTATTTATAATGGCGTAAAATGTAGGAAATTGAAAACCCCTTTTCTATTATATCGTATTCCCTTACTAATAAAAATAACAAGAAAAAGATCAAAAGCGATCGAGTTCTCGATACAATCCAATAACAATACAATTGACGATAGAATTGGTCGTTGGAAAAAAGTTCGTTTCCGGCTTTAATAAGAATACTTTGCTGCATATAATTTTAAGCAATTAATAATCTGAATGTTTTGTTATTTTAATCATGAATGTCTGTATTTTTTTCAGTGCTCATAGAAAAAATATTGTACTTTACATCTCGGTTTTGTACTCTCACCGCTTTCATTTAATACCTCTTTTACTTTATTCATTGATTACATGGTTTCTTTACGTAAATGTTTTGTGCTAATTTCAATTTGATAAGACATGTTTTACATACCTATATTTGATGTAGTACTTCTAATTCTATTACACACAATAAAGACTAGATTAAATAAATAAGTATTTTAGACATAAAATAGTTCTAAAAAAAGACTGAAAAGACTTCAACCCTGATAAGTGAACGAGTTCTATATGAGTTGTAATTAATAGAACAAAGCGATGAGAGTTAAAACCTCTAATACTCGAACCACTATCGCAGACAATATGTCCGTTAATTTAGAAGAGAAATACTTGTGTGTTATGTCACGTAGCAGTGGAAGTTGTTTTCAGACCCACTTAGTGAGTACGTCGACGGTGACATTTATCGGCTTAGACAAAACAGCTCAAAAACCATATGTAAAGAAAGTATTCAACTTCTGAGATTTAGATGAAAGTTATATAGTTAATTATTAAAAATAAACTTGGTGGAATAAAATGAAAAAGATAACGTATTAAATACTAGTCGGACTGAATATTTGATCAGATTTCGAACAAAACAACAACTCAACTAATGCCGTTGCATAATTACGACTGAGTTGTACATTTCCTGATTCCGTAATTTAATACTTATATTTGGCATCTTCGCAGGATTCACTCCTGCCATGGAGGTGTTTTATACCTGTATAAGTAAACATAAATTCCAAAAAGTAACATCATGACCCGGAATATTATTATATATTAAAATCGGTTGTTTCCTTACGGAGTTTCATTACATTGAAGTTGTTAGAACTTAATTTGCTTATTTCTGAGTTAGCTTTTAGTAGTCAGCTACTGCAGAGTCTATTTAGGATACTTGAGTATGCCTCGTGTAGAGACAAGTGTCGTTTTATTGAGGGTGGTGTTGTTCCTAGTGTGAGGGTATTGGAAGTAGTGGCTCTGGGAGTAGTTTGCTGGGAGTGGTGGTGCTAGGAGTAGTTTGCTGGGAGTGGTGGTGCTTGGAGTGGTTTTGCTAGAATTGGTGGTGACAGGAATAGTGCACGCCTTATTGGGTGGATAGAAGGTGCTCTTCAAACTGGCTGGGATGAATAATTTTATTTCATTGCGCAGAAATAAGCAAATTAAATTCTAACAACTTCAAAACCTGGAATAATTATTTCTAGGCCATTCATACACTTGTTTCGTGTGAGATTCAAACTTCGGTTTTGCAGCACCATAACCAAATGCTTAGCCACTATCCTTTTTTTATAGAAAGGGGCCAAGGGAACATACGGCTCACCTGATGATAAGTGTTTATCGCCGCCCCTGAACACTGCAACACCAGGGGAATTGCAGATGCGTTCCCAGCCTTTTAAAAAGGAGTAGGCTCTTTTCTTGAAGGTCCGCTACCGAGCTGTCATTGAAATGAGGTTACGGGCACGTTGTTGCGTGTAGGTTTTTTGAGAATCTAACTGGCTATATTTAACCCTTAAACCCTACCCGGGGGTCCAGCAAACCCCAGAGGTTGAATATTTGTAGATATTTTTGCAATAACGAAACGCACTATTGTGCCACTCGAGCTAATCTTTAATTACGTCGTCGGCCATCTTTTCACTAGTCTAGCGTCAACGCTTACACAGTTTAGACGGAATTATAGCTATTTATGGGTCTGTCAGACCCCAGGGTAGTAATAACGTAGTATTTTGTCATTTCTTTTTGTCGATACATTGGTGAATGCAGTTATTTTTGATACAATATTTTAAAGGGTAAGTTTAATATTTGATGTATTTATTACAATAACAATATGTTTTTTTCTTTAGGAACGTATATGAACAAATCTAGCAATTTTGTTGTTTCGTTTTAACAGTTTATTCAATATTGTGTTTTATGTCATTGTTTTAGTTTTAACGATCAAAATTGCGTAAGATGGACCTACAGATCACTCAGTGGTTGCATGAAGACCAATCAGAAGATGAAGAGGCATGTGAAGTCGCTGTTCCTGACCTTGAAAATGATGTTGAAGAAGACGGAATTATTGAAGACTTTCGAGCAGAACATCCAGATGGTGATACCGAAAATTCTTCATCGGTAGATGACACTCCTCTGAGTAATTACAGTTCAGGTAATTTTCTACGTGTCTTACCTGTCCCTAATAATCTGAAGGGCAAGGACGGGTTTAGGTGGACAGGTGAAAAACCAGCAAAGTCTAGAGTCCCACGAAGAAATATTTTGTTTCATCCTCCTGGACCTAAAGCTGCAGCTCCTGAAATAAAAACAGAGCTGGAAGCATGGAGTATTTTTTTTCTGATGAAAAGCTTGAAGAAATTGTAAGAAATACAAATACTGAAATTGGTAAACAGAGAGAAAAATATAAACGAGACAGACCTGTACAGAATACGGAAGACGAAAACGCGGACGCATCGAGTTCCACAAAAATACGTCCTTCTTTTGCTAAGGATGCAAGTGTGGTGGAAATGAAGGCTTTGAAATTTATATGTCACCACTCCAGAAGTATATCCTATTTAATATAAAAATATGTTTCTTACATACAACAATATATTGTTTTAGTGTCAATAATGTCAATCACGAAATATAGACTTGATAGGTGACGCTGTGTTCAAGTTGCACATAAAACAATTTCGAAATCAATTCGTAGTGAACGTCGCTATATCTATCGGAAAGGACATAACAACGTCTGCCAGCTAGTAAAGAAGCGCAATGTCGATACTCTTTTACTGGTGAAGCTGTTTTTCATTACCAGTCTGTGCAATATATAAGTAAAATTTGTTTACTAAGAGTTATTAAAATACTGAAAGTGCGCAATTGATAATAACCCCTGAAAGTGATGTGATCGCTACCAAGATGCTTATAAAATAAATGTCTTCTTACTAGTTGCATAGAATATAATATTATAAATTATTTGTTTATAAAAGTCCCGCTAGGTTTCTTGCTGGTTCTTCCAAAGAGAAATGTTTTCTCCTAACCAGTGGTTAAGTTTAAATGATTTATAATAAGTATTTGTAATCTTTATTGAATAAAAATGATTTTTTTCTATTCAGGGGAATTCGCACTACTTTTGCCTTTTCGCTAATATTATGTAGTTTTTATTTTTTAGGCTAATGATTATGTTACGTAAAACGCTTTTCGCACAATATATATTTATAGTTGATAATTAAATAATAATAGTTAAGTTGATCTCGGAGTGTTAAATGCACTCGTCCATTTTTGACAAAAAATCAGACGTTGGTTAGTTAAACCATTAATTACAAGGTGCAACGTGGCGTAAGTTCAAAGCAGTTAATGTTTTACAGGCGTACGAAGTAACGTATTTGCAGTTATTTTATACTTAACTTTAATATTTCTCTTGATTAAGCTGAAGTACCTTTACGTATGAAATGTTTTATATTATAAGTATAAATATAAATAACATTTAAATAAATAATTTATTACTTTCTCTACATTAAAACATATATTGAGTAGAATCAGGCGCGATAGAAAATTTTGTTCCGAATTTGTTATTACTTGTTATTACCCCGTTTTATTAAAACAATAATATTTGTATTATTATGGAACTCAATAACAAGGTATATGAAATACATACTCGTAGATTAGATTAATTACAAGAAAATAAAGTTTAAATTTTAAAATTTAAATGTTATTTCTAGTTGTTTTCCGGTAGGATTTACAACCACGACCAATAACCGTACAATTCAAACTCTGAATACATTTCACACGGTATCCACAAGAAAAAACAGACCGTGAATAAATCGCAAACCAATTTTTTATATGTTTTACCATTGGACATTAAGGAACTAAATAACGTTTATGTCAGTGAAATGTAAAGAGAAAGGTCATAAAATATTACAATTTATTGGAGCTTACATACTCTTTCCACTCCCTTTTAACCGATTTGAAAAACAAGAAAGTTACAAATTTGATATTTGATAAAAGTGAACCGAGTTCGTACTTTCGGAGTATCTTTATTCTATATACAATATTTATCCTTACTCGTATAACTATGAAATTCCGATGTGTGTGTTTGTAATTCTTCTCCTCCTAATCGACTTGACCAATTTAGTTGGAATATTTATGGGGTACTTAGGTCACCCAAATTGTTATTTGCTACATTTGGATTCGGTACGTAGCGCTGTGGTCTAAAACCAGTCAGTCCAGTCACCCGTGAGCTCTTATATCGCTAGTTATATATAATTTTTAACCTAATCCGAAGCTTGAAGTTGGTTATAATTTTTTTAATAATAATTTTTAGTTTTTAGCTAGAAAACAAGAACAATTACTAATGTCGTCAAAGAGCAAGTCTACTAATGATAAAACAATATCTTTCATTTCACCAAACTGATTGAGCATTACCATTGCGTATAAAGTTCACTGCTGAAAATATGCATGCCATAGCTTATCACATAAAGGATTTTGCCATAGTTGTTACGCTTGGCAGGCGGGTTTAGGAAACGCAGATTTTATTATTTTAAATAGTTATTAAGAAGATGCTGCTGCCCATATCATGTTCCAGTTTTCCTTTGTCGCTTATTATGATACCAACATAACGGTATGGGATAGTGAATATTCTTACACCGCCACTATACTGTGGAGAACTGATTAACGACGTGTGTTTATTGATTATGCAACATTTAAAATTCACGTAAATCTAGAATTTTAAATCACGATATAACAAGATTTTATTTCGTCAAACAAAAAGCACACGCATATAAATTGAGAATATACGTGTGGAAAGTGGGGTGAGATTTAATAATCGTTACCTTTGCTTCATTTTTTACAAACTTTTTGTTATTATTTCTTAAAAATTTTATGAGAAAAGTATGGTTCAAATATATTTTTCAGTAATATAACTTTTTATTAGAAAATTGCGCCTGCCAAGCGAGGAATTTAAGACAAATATCAAGGCCATCTATTATGGAGAAGGCCTACGCCTACGTTCAGCAATGGACTTTTAATAGGCTGTTATATTAATATAAATATGATGTCCACCATGGTTTAGATATTTGTTTTATATGTTTATCACAGTTATAACCTGTTACTTCGTAAATAAGCCTTATAAATTATTATTTGAGATTATTATCCGAGGTTAGGCCAATAATCTGTGACAATTGAGGGACGTATTAAAATCTGAATTCTTTTGATTATTTTTTTTTTACAAAATTCCAGGCTTCGTTATATAATTGTTGCATTTGTGTACTATTGAATCGTTCGTAATTTTTTTCGCATATCCTTTATTTTTCCTCAGTGATATATTACAATCAATTAAAATGAAGAAACTACCAATTTTCCATCACTAAAAGATACATATTAAAATACATATAAAGGCAGACGATTAAGAATTACTTACAAGAATAATGATTTCAATAGTGGGAGCTTATTGTGTAACTTACAAAAAATATAACTTTCAGCGCACTGTTGTTTTAACAAATATGAAATTCAAGCAAGAAACAGAATTTATGAAACGTTTCAGTTGGGTCATGGCCCTAATAAAATTTATATTCTTTGAACCGTATTATACTATTCAAGACTAAAAAAGTCTTTCTGGTATACTTAAACCCACTTAGTATAATTTCATTGGCATATTCTAAAGATGCACTAGATTCGTTTAATTTTAATCTTCTTATACATAACTCAAGAAAATTTTATATCACTTTAAATAAATCTGCCCGATCTCGATAGAAACTGTCTGTAAGGAAACTGTATGTAAGGAAATATTTGTATATCCCGATATTGTAAATATCTTCAAAATACAAAACTATTAAAAAAGATGAAGCGATCAAAAATATTACATTATATAAAGCGACAAACAAGCAACCCACACGTTGTTAAATACCATTTGTGTTATCATGTGTGTCCTAAACATGATTATGTGTATCCTAGACACATCTGCAGTAATTTCTAGCAAAAAATGAAAACGTAGATTCGTTGTCAACTTCGAGAACAAAAAAGGGTCTCCAGCGTTATCAATTATTATAAAAAACATAGTAGCGTTAAGTTGTTGTTGTATTTTGTTATGATATTCTACGAAATATGAAATATTTTCCATACAATAAGGGAACGGAAGAATCTAATCTCGATTAAGAATCAAAATACATATGCGTTGTCATCCTTAGAAGCACTACGATAATTCTATCGTTACCATTAAAAGGGTCTCTGGTTTTCTACTCACCATACGTAACACAGTAGCATTAAGCTGCTATTTAAGGCTGGTATTCAGTAACAGCTATATCCCTTCTCCACCTAAGGGTGACTTATTACGTAAAATACGTATAATTCGTTAAATAGATCCCACACAAAAAATAAAACAGAAAAATAAGTGACTTAATAAGACTTAAAGTAAAGCTTCAAATTAAACAAAAATGAAATATGAATTAAGTATTTTAAATATCTTTAAAATGTTCACCTAAAGGAATTCTTCCTGATGCGAATATTAAACAGGCAGCGGTTTTGATTCATAGCAATAGTGCGGTTTACCTGAATTTCGGATGTTCGTCGGTAGGTGTGGTTTATCGTTCGTTGCTGATGAAATATTGCAGTGAGTTAACACCAAAAATACTTTTTAAATGTCAAAAAATACATGTTTTATGGGCAAGCTGGTAAACAGTCCGTATCTAAAGAGTTATAACCAAATCAATTAAATTGGATACGTGGGAAGTGATGTTTAAAAAATTATTGAAGTTTTACTTCTTCTTTAAACAATATAGTAGTTTTAAATAGCACAGGATTTCATAAATCTATTAAATATTACATTCTCATATTATGAACGCAAGTGACATAGAGTGCTCTGAGTACCCTGAAGAATTGTTTGGACTAATTCCAGCCGCACAATTTCACCATCGCACATCGCGACTGGATCTGGATCACTGGCGGTCCACCACCGTGCGATTTAAAAGAAGTTTTCTTCCTCGCACAACTTCCTTGTGGAATCTACTACCACCAGATATTTTTCCGGACCGATACAATTTAGGTACTTTCAAGAATAGTGCCTACTCCTTTTTAGAAGGCCGGCAATGCATCTGCGATACCCCAGGTGTTGCAGTTGATCATGGGCGGCGGTATTCACTTACTATCAGGTGAGCCGCATGCTCGTTTTCCCTCTCTCCTATACAAAAAAAGCATGCAAATATCAAACAAAATATAAAACAACCAATTTTGTTACGCACCTTTCATAGTTTTTTTGTTGAATTAAATATTATTTGTTTTATTTTTTCATAGATATCGATAAAGGTAGTTACGCAAACACAAGACCATAGGGTTGTTACGGTTTGTACCTAGAGGGGGCTGCATAAGCATTAGTAATAAGTTAGTAGTAATAAAAGACATATAGACACTCACTCACGCCTGTCACCCAGAGGGGTAGGCAGAGACTACAGACTTCCATTTGGCACAATCCTGACACACCTCTCTAGCCTCCTTCACATCTGTATACCTACGCATACATGCTCGTTTTTTCGTCATTATGAAAATTGAACCTTACAAACGGGAAACAAATTCAAATTAATTAAAAATAAAATTATTACTTGGACTCATTTATTTTATTACGTATTTTATTTATCCGACCATGTATAAAAATCTAAAGTCTTCGACATTATGATTTCTTATATTTACGCGAACACTATACATTGATTAAAACTACTTTTACGTTTCGGGTGCTTTCCAGCACCGATGGTCACGGGGGACTGAGGTGACTGACGTCCCGATGTCAAAGTTAACCTGGAGTACCTTCAGCTTTTTATTTTTATTGTCTTTGGTCCGATCTACGCAGAATGAACTAACTGTATTTTGAAGTCTTGCAGTGGTATGCTTGGGTTTAGTTTTAATTTTATTAATTATAGGATCCCAAGCAGGTGGTAGTACCCAGCCTCCTTCTCTATTGAAATTAGGATGTTTTTTAATTTCAATAGCCTCACGTATCATCTTTGGTAGGAATCGATGTTCTTTCGCGAGGATTTGTGGTCTATCAAATCTGATGTAATGATTGGGGCCATCTGGAATGTGATCGCAAACTGCAGACTTCCCGGAACGTTGATGCTTTACGTCAGCTATGTGTTCTTTTACGCGGGTTCTAATTGATCTCTTTGTTTGCTCTATATATGAGAGACCACAATCACAATCAAGCTTGTACACTCCTGCATCTTGTAGATATGCACTTGACGGATGGTAAGAACTGACTAATCTTCTTCGGCGGCTTGTAGAATATTCTAATAGAAGCTCGCTTCAAAATGTAGCCTATCTTGTCTGTGACACCTCTGACATATGGTAGTATAGCAGGCACACGCTCGACTGTGGCCGGCTTCACTCGGTCACTGTGACGGAGGCGCGGGACCCGAAGCTTGTTCTGCTTCGTGTGCAAATCCTCCCAAGTTGTATGGATTACCAAAAATACACAAACCTAACGCTCCATTACGTCCAATAGTGAGTCAAATCGATTCGCCAACGTACAGATTGGCTCAACACTTATATTATCACCACTCAGAGGACACACAAGAGCACATACTAAGGATTCATACCATTTTGTCGGTGAGATAAAAGACCTACGTCTTGCTGACAATGAAACGATGGTCAGTTTTGATGTTCAGTCTCTATTTACATGCCTACCTGTTGAAGACTGCATCTCAATTATAACTAGGAAACTAGATGAAAATAACATGCCACCAGAATATGCAGTACTACTAAGACATTGCCTTACATCTGGCTATCTATTGTGGAAGGAAGATTTTTACAAACAAGTAGATGGTGTTGCGATGGGCTCTCCTGTATCTCCCATTGTCGCCGATATATTCATGGAAGACTTTGAGGAGAAAGCCCTCCTTACTGCACCTGTTACCCCAAGGTTCTACAAGCGGTACGTAGACGATACTTTCACAATTTTACCATCAGACTGCATTTTTAGAACATCTTAATTCCATAAACCCTAAAATTCAATTTACTATGGAGTTAGAGGCAAATAATTCCTTAGCTTTCCTAGATGTGTTAGTCATCCGAAATCCTAACAACACCTTAGGTCATACTGTGTATAGAAAAAAGACCCATACAAACCGATACTTAAATGGTAAATCTCACCATTATCCTTCACAGTTAGCTACCGTGGGCAAATCTTTGTTTCAGAGAGCACGAGGGATCTGTGACAGCAAACACCTGGCCGCCGAGCTTCAGCACGTCAAGCAGGTTCTGCACGACAACAAGCTTCGGGTCCCGCGCCTCCGTCACAGTGACCGAGTGAAGCCGGCCACAGTCGAGCGTGTGCCTGCTATACTACCATATGTCAGAGGTGTCACAGACAAGATTGGCTACATCTTGAAGCGAGCTTCTATTAGAACATTCTACTAGCCGCCGAAGAATGTTAGTCAGTTCTTACCGTCCGTCAAGTGTCATATTCCTCTACAAGATGCAGGAGTGTACAAGCTTGATTGTGATTGTGGTCTCTCATATATAGGGCAAACAAAGAGATCAATTAAAACCCGCATAAAAGAACACATAGCTGACGTGAAGCATCAACGTTCCGGGAAGTTTGCAGTTTGCGATCATATTCTAGATGGCCCCAATCATTACATCAGATTTGATAGACCACAAATCCTCGCGTAAGAACATCGATTCCTACCATGGATGATACGTGAGGCTATTGAAATTAAAAAAACATCCTAATTTCAATAGAGAAGGAGGCTGGGTACTACCACCTGCTTGGGATCCTATAATTAATAAAATTAAAACTAAACCCAAGCATACCACTGCAAGAACTCAGGAAATAAAGTCAGTTCATTCTGCGTAGATCGGACCAAAAACAATAATTAAAAAAGCTGAAGGTACTCCGGGTTTTACATTGACATCGGGACGTCAGTCATCTCAGTCCCCCGTGACCATGGGTGCTGGAAAGCGCCCGAAACGTCGGGTATTAAAAATAAAAGTAAATAAAAAGAAAAATAAACGCGATAAAATCCGTGAAAGTAGTTTTAATCATGTGCAATGTTCGCGTACGGCGCAATAACTTTACACAGATAATCATTCCCTTCGAATGTTTATGCTCTTTTCGATATACCTTATATAGTACTCACTTATTACAAAAAGATTTATATGAATTTTACCTATTATGAAGTTGAGGTGTGGCTGTTCTTCACTGCTTGTTTATTCTATAGGCACACGACATCTTCATACCTTGTTGAATAAAACTCTTAAGCGACGCCGTTTCGGCGGCATTTACGACTTTTTTCGCGAGGGATCTATCCTATCTCATTTTCTCCCACGTTAAATGTGATGAATTTATGTGTCTGTCTCTTTTCACTATCGCTTTTTCGTTCATAGACTTTCAAATCACAACGATGCTAAAGAAGTTTTCACTTCAAAATAAGAAAAGAAACATTTTTTATAATAGGTAGGGTAGTCAATTCAGAACGTTAATTCAATCTTCATTGTGTTTTTTTTTTGATTTTGAAATTTTGTTAGCGATTCAGATATTATATTTTTTTAGTTTGAACAATGATGACGATGATGATAATGAGTCATTGTAAAACATAATTATTTTATTGTTATTTTAACCGACTTCAAAAAGGAGAAAGTAATCAATTCGACTGTATTTTTATGTGTGTTACCTAATTACTTTTATCCAGGTCAACCGATTTCGATAATTCTTCTTTTATTTAAAAACTTGTGATTCTCATGTGTTCCAGTACAGTACAATACAGGAGAAGGTTCTAGTGTGGTGATGACTTAAAAATGGGCTTGTTAATTAGTCGAATAAAATAGGTAGGGTTTTTCCCGTTAATGATCTTCTACCACCGCCTTTGATCAGTCAAATTGTCGTCTTCGAAGATACATCCACCGAAGTTCCTTTCTGTAACTGTTGTTTTTTGTTTTTTAAGAATTTTAAATTTTTTTTTTTTAAGGGAGAAAAAGACAAAAGGGGGGGGGGAATTATCATCTGTATACTATACAATGTTTGTGAGCTACTGAACTAAGTAGTACGTGAAGTGTATGGTAAACTACTAACATACATTGCCGTCAGTCACGTTTTAAAGATAGAAACAAGAAAGGATGAAGATCGGACCCCTGTGTCATTTTTAGAACGGTATCTACAGAATTTACACCATTTATATAAACATATAGCATACAAAAAAAAAACGAATAACCTGCTTATTAAGGCCATGATATTTTAAAGTAGTGATAAGTGATATATGCAATCAAATGCTTTGAATTGGTCACAAAACACACCTAACGCATTCTCTGAATTATTATGCTAAGGCATGTACGCACCTTAGTAAATAATTTGCAGTTACTTCATTTTGGCTTATTTAATATATTAAATATCTTCCCGTGTCTTAACCCGTGGTAGTCGCAAGAGGTGACTATGGGAAAAGCCAGAATGATATTAATCAGCCGTAAATGTCGAAAGTAGAACACTATTTGAGTGGCAAACAGGATTCGAGAGTCTCTTAAGAGCCGCTCAATTTCACCATCGCACATCGTGACAAAACTCGTGATACCATCCATACCATCTAGTTGATTTACGGTCCAGCACTGTGCGACTAACAATAAGTTTTCTTCCTCACACAACTTCTTTGTGGGATCGATTACCACTAGCGATTTTTCGGGACCTATACGAATTAGGGACCTTCAAAAAAAAAAGCATACTCTTTTTTAAAATGCCGGCAACGCACCTGCGATTCCCCTGGTGATGCAGTTATTCATGGGAGGCAATCGACATTTACCATAACTAATAAAAAAGTGGATGGATGGTATTTGAACAAGAAGGCTTCGTTTCACGATTTTTGGTCGGTGCATATGCATCTATCTATTATCATCTATATCTCTGTCAGTAAATTTGTTGTTGTCAATTCATATAAAATATTTTGAAGTTTTTCAGTAATATATTAAGTTATAATAAAAGTTTTAGGGTCTTAGAGTAACTAAGAATAATTAAAATAAAGTTTCCGAACGCAGACTACGAAATTTATTTTGAATGTAAAGTTTTCTTTAACTTTTCTTAAGAAAATAATTTTTCTGTTAATATAACCTTTATCTTAATTATTTCACGCCATTTATTGCTAAATTCTTTTCAGTATTTCTTATCTACTTATTCTTATTCTCAAACATTTCTTTCTATTTTAATTAGTTTGAGTAAAAATATCTGTTAACTATTATAATGAATCTGTTTGTTAATAAAAGTATATTTTAGTGTGGAGGACATTAAAACTGATCGTTTTGATCTCAAATATAACCATTTTCAATGTCCCATATCTATGGGGCATTGAAAATGGTTATAAATGGTTCGCGTCGCTCTTTTTTAAAACCGAAACATTGCCGGGTGCCCATATATTAGTCCATAATAGGTAGCACAATTTTTAAGGGTATATAATAGAGCAGAAAAAAAAATGATTTTGTGGATGGTAAACTTCGTATAAATACTCCAGACCAGACCTCCAGACCAAATTTCGGTTCCCAGTGGCCAGTCACAACAGAGACTTGTCATCTTTCCTGGACAAGATAATATTGCACGAGGTCTTGCATAGGTGCAAACGCCACAACCAGAGAAAGGTTTGGCAACGAACCACCAAAGGTTTTATGTGTTTGTTGAGACACAGAGGGTAAAGCACCGCCGAATCCGGAATGCTTCTGAGAATTGTTTGACAGAAAAACCCAATATCTGATTTTAATTCGACCAAGGATTCGATCTTATGAGATCAGCAGTTACGGTTATGCAAACCAGACCAATGAGACAGTCAACTCCCTTCAAATACTTTGTATCAGATACACAGATATTTATACGATATTTCATAATTTATAGAATATTTGTGGTAAATCAATCCTTAATCAGTTGCTTAGTTGAATTAATTGCTTAGCTATTAACATTTTAGAGCCGTAAATTGACGAAATTTCAAGGCTGCTATCACAATATTGTTTGATGAATAATTTCAACGGTTGCGTATCCATGTATTTGAATTATGATTACTTTGGCCTCCTGACTGATCTTGATGAACTTATAAGTAAGGAATTTGTACTTAGATGTTTAAAAGACGGGCACGTTGATAATATTTTTAAGTTTGTTTTATATCTCTAAGCTAAAAAAATAAAACAAAGCTGTTAACGAATAAAGCTTTAAATGCTGGTGTTAGGAGTAATTTAAGATAGTAGTCGCATTATCCTTACCCTTAACCATATCCTATCAGGCAGCCATGGGTAGTCTATTAAAACGGCCATGGGTAATTCAGTACCCAAACGATCTTGCATTCTAAAAGTTCTTCCTGCCTATGAATTACAGTTTAAATTAGCGTATCTTGATTTTTAAGTTATTCTGTATGAAATTCCCAACCTTTTTTAGTTCTAAAAACACTCGTATCCATACACCAAATAAAAAAACTTTATTTGAACAAACAATTTCTTATACTCAACTCTTACAGAACTTTGAAATTCTCGATTTTTTTCCCAAGACTACGTGTGCTTTTCATAAATATTGCTTAACAAGATATTCACAATGCATTTAAACATATTGTTACGCGCCGAAGTCGGCGGCACTAGCGCCATCTAGTATCAAATTGAACAACTAAACTTTCTGGAAGCTCTACACTCGATTTTTCTGCGCTTGGTCGGTTGGCGCGCGTATTTACTCGAATATTCTGGAATATTCTGGATGTTTTCGTGGAAGAGCCCTATATAAAGGCGCTGCAATACGCGATTGAGGAAGTATTGAAGTTGGCGAGACAAGCGAAGCTTCGGAGCGGAATAAAGTGAATTAGTGTGCTTAATTATTAGTGTTTTAAGTTTTAATTTGTGAAAGAAAATGAAAGTGTTAATTTAGGTAATTTTATCGGCAATTTTTATTGTCACGAACCTCAAGCTCGTAACAATATAAAATATATGGGTCGTCGCTTTAAGTTTCGAAATACACGTATTTTAATGAAGCAATGTGTAAAAATTTACTTGTTTTCTACTTAAGCAATAATTATTTTTAAAAGAATCTATAAATGTTAACAGCACTTGTACAGAAATAAAGATTTTTTTATAGGATAGTGTGACAAACGAGCACACACTCCACCTGATGGTAAGTGGTTGCTGCGGCCCATGGACATCTACATCTATCCTCGATTACAAATCAAAATGCAGATGTGTTGTCACTGTGAGGACTAAGATGGAATGCCTCTTTTCCAGTAAAAAGAGTCTTCGGTTCTCTACACCCATCATACGAAACACAACAGCATTAAGCTACTCTTTTGCGCTGGTATTCTGTAAGAGCGTGGTTCTTCCCCGGTCGCGTCGACCCATTCGTGCTACAACTATACTACTAATACAACTGCAACATGGCTCTACTTCGTATAAACTATACGTGATATAATATTGCGCGGTAAGATTCATTAATTTCTTTAAAAAAAAACTACCATTCAAGGGTCATTTCCGCTGATGTAGAGTAATAAATAACGCTCTTTGTAAACAATACCCAATGCGCAATATGTGTCGATTGCCATAGTCGTTTAGAGCCGCCGCGGGGATGGCTGTTGGCCGCTTGAGCGGATATTTACTTAGTTAACATATAATTTAGAGCGTTTTTTCATTAGCCGATACCAATAACTTAATATTATCTAGAAGCGTTTACATTCAATGTCAAAGTAATGAACTCGTGGCGATAGCACAGAACATTTATGCGTAGAATAGACGGTAATATTTTATTTATTCAATATGACAGAACACAACTTGTATTTATTGTATGTATCTTCACCTACTTCGTTAGGAAAGAAAAAATTTTAAATAATGTTCTCTCTTTTTAAAAAACGTTACCTAACTAAGATTTTCTTTGTTGTGGGGGCAGTTTATAAACATAAATTGCACAAGGACAAACATCCAGAAAAATTTTGTAGTAAATACTTGTTTATCAAATCTTGCATGTGGTTATGTACAATAGTTAAAGTAAGACAAGTTGTAGGTGTTTAATAAACTACATTATTTGGGAAGTTAAAGGAAGATCCGCAAAAATGTATTATCTTTCAACTTCGATGTTCGCTTATTAATAAATATAAACAAACAGCATGAATCATATATGCATATATTATTATAAGCAAAGATTTATTATAAGCAAACCGCGGAATATAATATCACGTATAGTTAACACGTTATACGTTTCAGTGAAAACAAATGTGACGGAGTCCATACACACAACT
The DNA here is from genome assembly GCA_907164705.1 of Parnassius apollo. Taxonomy (NCBI): domain Eukaryota; kingdom Metazoa; phylum Arthropoda; class Insecta; order Lepidoptera; family Papilionidae; genus Parnassius; species Parnassius apollo. Next base: position 176,750 of record CAJQZP010000552.1, on the reverse strand, counting down.
TGTTGTACGAGTAGAGTATGGTTGTAGCACGAATAAGTCGTCTTGACTGGGGTAGAGCCATGCTCTCACTGAATGTCAGGGTGTAATACCAGCTTGATGCTGTTGTGTTAGGTATGGTGAGTGTAGAGCACCGGAGACCCTTTTTAATGGAAATGAGGCATTTCATCTTAGGCCTCAGGGGTCATAGCGCACCAACATGTAGAGCCATTCTGCAGGTTATTAATTCCTATTCAAGTATTGCCATAATTTTTTTCATTAATAAATAAACAATCTAATTCCTGTATTTTAGATGAAATTAAAGTATTGGTACTTGTTTCGTATATGTCAATATTATTAAATTCATTTTAATATTACAGAGAAAATTGGTATAATCAATAGCTTTAGAAGCGTAAAGCGTTTATGAAGTAACCTTAATGCATTTTGTCTTTAACCCACATAATGTATATCGCACAAACACCAGTAATACTGTAATTTTATGGTGATAAAGCAAAGTAATATTCACCAGTGTTTCTTATTTCACGAGATAATCTGCTTCGACTCGGATTACTTCAATTTTCTTCTTTTATTTTCAATATATATTTAGGTCATAATGTTTTATTTATTTATTTATTTCTATGACATAAACCGATTTATAATATTAATTAGAAAGCATCACTAAACTCAAACAGGGTTTGTGTCAATGCCACTTATATTTTTCGTTACTGATTTGAAGGCATTGTTTTATTATTAAACTCATTTTATAAGACGTAAAAGGAAGAGTTATAATTAACAATAATATATCAAATTCAAAAGAGTTGTGTTGTGTTATGTTCCTTTGGTTGTGTAATATTTAGACACGATGGCAGGAGACCCGAAGGTACGACTTTGGTTCCTTTGGCGTTTTTGTTTGGTCTCATCTCAGGGGTACCTTGTTTAGAGCCAGGGCAGCATCATAGGCAGCTGAACTGAGTAATTGGCACAAATGTGAGTCTCTGAAAAATGTTCATTTGTGCCATTTTCTGTACAGATGAATGTATCGGTTCGTGGGGTTCACGAGTGGTGAAGTTCCTAAAGGAACTGTATCCGCATCTGGTAATCGCTGCTGGTAATAAGAGAGCTGGTTAATTTCCCGCTCCAGGGATAGGTATAGCCATTTAGCGAGTAAACACAGCCAGCGCTCTTGGCACCGTACCATGGGGACTAAGACTGTTTGATAATTAAAAAAAATAGTTTTAGTTTTTCTTACTATAGATTTTTTATATTTTATGTTGTGTAAATAAAGATTAAGTGAAGAAGTATTAAATAAGGAAAAGTGCCTTATTAGAAAAAGTATAAGAAACAAGTATGTAGTTCACCTGATGGTATGTGGATGTCATTAAAAATATTGACCCGCTGTCAAACCTGAGAACTAAGATAGAATTCCTCGTCACCAAAGTCTCAGGTTTTCCACACCCATCATAAAAACACAGGAACTGAGCAGCTATTGTACGCTGGTACTCTGTGAGAGCGTGGTCTTTTCCTCGTCCAGCCGTGATATTCTTGCTGCAACCATAATAATATAGCTACAGCATATTTTATATAATACCCTTATTCATTCATTGGGTCATTCACATGTCCATTGCTGAACATAGGCCTTCTTAATGGAACGCCACAAAGCACCCGTCAATTTTGCTATCTTTATTTACGCAATCACTGCACATTGAATAAAACTATTAATTCGGGTTTTATCGCGTTTAATGAACTTATTCTGCAGTTTGTGAACATACTCAAAATTTTCCCCACTATTACATCAGATTTGATAAACCACAAATCCTCGCTGAAGAACACCAATTCCTACCAAGGATGATACGCGAGGCTATGGAAATTAAAAATACTTTCTAATTTCACTAGAGATGATCGATGGGTGTTGCCATCTGCTTTGGATTCTATAATTACCAAAATTAGGTCCCAGCCCAAGCATACCACTACAAGACTTCAAGCTTGTTCTGCGTAGATCAGACCAAAAACGAATATTCAAAACCTAAAGGTAGCTGGGCTCTCTAATATTGGGACGTCAAACATCTCATTTCTCCAAGACCACGGGTGCTGTAAAGCAAACAAAACGTCGAAAATTAAAAATAAGGTAATTGAACGCGATAAAATCCCTATATATAACTGTCATCTTTCTGCATATCTTTCCAAGCCTTCACTCCATCAAGTGAAAGGACCTTACACTTCATTTAACAGAACGAGACAAGCACTTACACACTCTTGTGGCGCAGTGGCTCCAAATTGGTTCTTGATTCACTTTCAATAAGTATTTTAGTAATCTATATTGAATAATAAATTATTCTATTCTATTTTCAGACTCTACATCCGCCATTTTTTCTTTAAACTTGGTTATGTATGGTGTATGGTTTCTATGAATATTCCTATCGCGTCCTAAGGTCATTTCCTTTTTTTATAACAATCGTTTCCCGTTCGAGGTTACGACTTATATTTTTTTGTTGGTACTTTGAGTACTTCAACTTAATAATCCATTGGTCTATGTTGAATACTTCTCTTCTACTGACGATCTTCATTGTAAATTCTATTACGCTAAGAAAATCCAAGCAGAGTTCACTTCATACGGTCGACAGTGAAGAATAAAGTTATTACATATATTTAAGAAACATTAAAGCAAAAAAAAAGAAATTTTGTCAAAACAAATATGGAAAAAGATATTACTAATATACTTTACACATTTTGTTCAAAACGTCGCGTATGAAACGAGCCAAAAGGGAAAAAAGTCCTTTTACCTAAAAGTATCCACTTACAAGCAATGTAGTTGTGTTACAAATGCTATACTCAAAAATAATGAGGCGTGGACCGCACTTTACGCAACTGTTGAAAACCGTTTAAAGTTCAAATAAGGGTATGAAATAGCCTTTACAGAAAATAGAAAAATAATATTACATAATACAAAAAAGAAAACTAATTTCGATTTTTAAACACTTTTAAGTATAATACATTGATTAAAACTACTTTTACGGATTTTACCGCCGTCAAAAATTAATAAAACCGTTTAAAATCCGTAAAAGTAGTTTTAATCAATATATGGTGTTCGCGTAAATATAAGAAATCATTACAGTTTTATGTATAATTCATTTTCAATCAAATGCAAATATTATAAAATATGCTTAATTAAAAATCTTATCAATATTTCTAGTAACTAAAACATTATCACTTTCACCCAGAGTGGGATTGTAGATAATCTTCTCCTTATAAGAACATATTTAACTTACTACTAACGTCCCTGGGTAGCCGCGTTCTACTAATAACGTCCAAAAATTAAAACGCTCAGGTTGCCTAGCCGCGTGCCAAGCGTAGCAACTTTGGCAAATATCACCGCCTATAAGGCAATCTATGGAAGCATATGTTCAGCTGTGGACTTGTGATAGATTCTAACGCTAAATTGTTACTATTTGCCAAAAACATAAGAAGATTACATAAAATATGTCCCAGCGTATTACTCTGTAGTAAATTTAAAAAAAAATGCTAAAACTATTAGGACAAGGACAGTTGAGTATAGAACGGAGGCAGTCTCTAGTCCTAGCTCCTAATATTTCAAAGAGGAGTGAGTTCACTCTTGATGCACCTCATTAGAGGCACTCGTAGTAGCAAACTCAGGCAGTGACTATATTTTACTTTGAACTAACTTGTTCGTTCTTTTTCAAATACAACTTAATTTAAAATAGGATATTTGAAATATTTTGTTATAATTTTATTCGACAGTAAAACTGAATTTAATGCATCATCATCATTATTAATACAGCCCATAACAACTCCATTGCTTAACAAGGACCTCTACAGCGTAAGGTCCTGCATCCATCGACTTTCTGCATCTTTACCAAGCTCTACCATTTCTCTCTCCAGCAGCGGACCGCACTTAACTTCACTTATCGATACGAGGCTGACATTCGAGAACTTTTTTGCGCATTTGTCCGTTCATCGAGCTATATGGCCAACCTATTGCCACTTCAGTTAAATGATCTATTGCACTATGTCTGATTACTTCTAAATTAAAGCATTTTTTGGTTTTAAATTGAGTGAGTGTGATTTAAACAGTTTATGAAAATCAAATATAATATATAAGAGTGTTTTAATAAGTAAGGTGATTTTGAACGAATTTTTTATAGGATACGGTGACAAACGGGCACACAGTCCACCTGATGGCAAGTGGTTGCTGCGGCCCATAGACATCCTCATCATCTATCCTCGATTACAAATCAAAATGCAGATGCTTTGTCAACCGTGAGGACTAAGATGGAATGCCTCGTTTCCAGTAAAAAGGGTGTCCGGTTCTCTACACTCACCATACAAAATAGAGCAGCATTAAGCTACTATTTCACGCTGGTATTCTGTGAGAGCGTGGTCCTTCCCCGGTCGAGCCAACCCATTCTTACTACAACTATACCACTAATATAACTGCAGCATGGCTCTACCACGTAAAAAAGCCTAAGTTTTCTCTTAGTCCATTTTTCATCAATAAAAATTATTTATTACTTCAAATACTGGAGACTTTTGTACACGTGAATTGCACATGGAAAAATAGAAAGAAGAATTATTTGTAGGTCATACAAATAGCTGTGAGCTGTGTTAGCTTAAAAGCTCAGCATTCCCAGCGTCATTCCCACCATCCTAGCACGCATTTATTGTGGCAGCATGAATTTACAGGGGGAAAATTTTCATACAACGATTTTTATGACATTCGATACGATGTATGTCAACAAAAATGTTATAATGGACTTCGATTGTACTTTCAAGATGAAGCGCCATTTCGTGCCAATTTTTACAACTGGTTTGAGTTTAAATGTGGTCGCACTTTTTCTGCGTGAGGGACGGCCTTCTACGGCGACGACTGAAGATAACATCAGTGTTGTTCAGGGTATGATAGAGACTGACAAAAAAGTGACTTATCAGCAGATTTGGACAAGCTTAGGCATCGGTATGAGTCAAGTGCACAAAATACTCCATGAACATTTAGCGGTCAGGAAGCTTCGTACCCGGTGGATACCTCATAATTTGAGAGAGATCCAAAACTCCGGCGTATTGATTGTTGTCGTGAATTGGTTCAAAGGATTAACGTAGGTAACTCAAATGCCATGTTTGACATACATGGGTGACAGAAGCTGGATTTTTTGTTACAATTCTGAAACTAAGACACAATCTGATGTCTAGGTGTTTCCTTCCGAGGGGTTGCCATTTAAAGTGAAGAGAGGTCGATGCGAGGGAAAATAATGGTGTCCTTGTTAAATTCATGATTCAAGATTCTTAAAGAAAAAGAGAAAGGTTATTACGCAACAATTGTTTTAGAGGATTAAAAACAGTTAATGCAGAGTGATACACTAATAATTGTTGCCACTTGTCTTGGAAAAAGTTTGGAAGAAACGACCTCGCAGTAGGACCCTCCCTCACCACGACAATGCCTCATTGTACACCGCCAAGCAAATAACCGACTACTTGGTGATGTCAGATGTGGAATTACTGTGTCATCCACCTATAGCCCCGACCTCGCACCTTGTGATTTACATTTATTTTCGAAAATAAAAAAAAACTTCGATTAAAACGTCTAATGGACACCGAGAAAGTAGTGACCGCGTTTCAAAATGCCATCGGAGAGACCCCTAAGGACGAGCCTATCGCCATCACCCCATTGTTCTCCAAAATAATGCAGTCCGTTATAAACTGCCAGCTCATCACCTCACCTTGAGGAACAATAGCTGATTGGCGACCTCCAATATGGTTTCATCGTGGTCGATAGCTGGTGATCTTCTGGCCTACCTGACTCATAGATGGGTGGAGGCAGTAGAGTCAAAGAGGGAGGCATTGGCCGTTAGTTTGGACATAGCGAAGGCCTTCGATCGCGTTGAGCACAAATCGCTTCTTCCGAAGCTCTCTTTCCATAGCTTTCCCTAGAAATTGTACCAGTTCCTTGTTAATCGGAGCATCAACGTCGTGTAGACGGTGTATGCTCCGATTACAAGCCTATAAACGATGGTGTTCCACAAGGCTGCGTGTTTACCAGAAAGCTATGCATAAAAGTCAGTCTAAAGATTTAAAAAAATGTGAAAATGAGAAGTGGATTGCTTTGACAACAATATGCTTTGGCGTATTCTCATGACAATTTTGATTTTATTCAAGATTGATTCACTGAATAAACTTAAGATGGTGTTATAAAATAGACTGACATAATTCTTAACTTTTATATTTACTTAGTAAAATATTATAAATTTAATCGGTTTCATTGCTTTTTTTAAACTATCTTAAATTTTTATTGCCAAATATATTCACAAAAATTTCGCATAATCTAATGCGAATGCGAATATAAAAAAACGCGAATATTCGTAACACCACTCATAATAAGAATGAACATAATGCAATAAATACATTTGAAAGACTATTAAAACTTGTTAAGTTTGAAAAAACCTTCTAATATTAAGAAAATATATTTAAATAGGTACTATAGTCAAAATAAATATATTTTTTTATAATTTAAAACTAAATACCACTAATGTTAAAATGTTGGTCATGCGATAAAAAATTAAAAATCAATTGATGTCAAATATGTTTTATTTTTTGACATAAATTATTAACCTAACATAATAATAAATATAATATTTTTAACAAGAGAAATACTAATAACTAAAATTATTATACAGAACAATTACCGGCAGTATTGTGCCAAAAACGTTGGCTACGTTTTCTCTTTTACTGGTACCAACATAGCTTTTATTATTGTTATTTTTTCTAGCCAAACTTCTTTCTTTCTGGTTTAACAAATATAATATAATGATTTCATAAATTCACGCGTACACTACATTGAATAAAACTATTATTTACGGATTATATCGCGTTTTAATTACTCATGTGCTCACCTGTGTCTACCATAGTCGCCGACATATTCATAGAGGACTTTGAGGAGAAAGCCGTTCTTACTGCTCCTGTAAATCCAAGGTTCTACAAGCGTTACGTAGACGACACTTTCACAATTTTACCATCTGACAAATTAACTGCATTTTAGACTACCTTAGCTCCATAAACTCTAAAATACAATTCACAATGGAGTTAGAGGCAAATAATTCTTTAGCCTTCCTAGATATTTAGTCATCCGAAATCCTGATAACACTACTGGTCACCCAGTGTATAGGAAAAAGATCCATACCAACCGATATTTAAATGGTGAATCTCACCATCATCTTTCACAGTTAGTGTCACAGATCTGTGACAGAAAACATCTGGCCGCCGAGCTTTCGCACGTCAAACAAGTATTGCAGAAAACAAACTTCGGGTCCCGCGCTCACGGCACAGTGAACGAGTGAAGCCGGCCACAGTCGAGCGCGCGTCTGCTGTACTACCATATTTCAGAGGAGTCACAGACAAGATTGGCTACATCTTGAAGGGAGCATCCATTAAAACGTACTACAAGCCGCCGAAGAAGATTAGTCAATTTTTACCATCCATCAAATGTAACATTCCTCTACAAGATGCAGGTGTGTACAAGCTAGATTGTGAATGTGATCTCTCTTACGTAGGTCAACAAAGAGATCTATAAAACCCGCGTGAAGGAACATATAGCTGACGTAAAGCACCGACGCTCCGGGAAGTCTGCAGTCTGCAAACATGTTCAAGATCGTCCCCACCATTACATTAGCTTTTATAAACCGCAAATTCTCGCAAAAGGACACCGATTCTTACCAAGGACGATAGGCGAGGCTATTGAAATTGAAAAACATCCAAATTTCAATAGAGAAGATGGATGGGTGTTGCCATCTGCTTGGGATCCTATAATTAACAAAATTAATCCCAAACCCAAACATACCACTGCAAGATTCATGTTCATTCATAATACTATAAGCTCGTTTTGCGTAAATAGGACCAAAAATTAATATTCAAAAAACTGAAGGTAGCCGGACTAACTATGACATTGGGACGTCAAACATCTTAGTCCCCCCCCTCCGTGACCATGGGTGCTGTAAAGCACACGAAACGTCGGGATAATAAAAATAAATTATATTTGTAATTAAAACGCGATAAAATCCGTAAATAATAGTTTTATTCAAATATAAGTTTAAAATTTAAAAAGAAATATCAAAATAAATAAAATTTAAAATTTATTTTTTAGTTAATAAATATCGAAATGATTTCAACAACTTATTATTTTTGAATAGAAGAGGGTGATTAATGGATTCAAATTATGGCTTATTTCATTGTAAGCCTTATTGTTGCTTATTGAATAGTATAATTTATTAACAATAAGGAATCATTAATGTCAAATTTTGTCATTAAACATTAGTCAAAAATATTCCTCTTTACTTATTTCCAGATAGTTATATTTTAGTTCTTTACTGCTTTGTTTGTATGTAGTAAAAGCTTGATTATTAAGTAGTACCTGTTAATTTTGACCTTTCATTGAAAATTGAATGTACTTTATTCATACCGCACTTTATTTTCGCAAAATGTAAAAAAAAATTAGAGGCCTTTACAATTTTCCTTTATTTCAATTTGATTGATAAACAATTTGTGATCCACCAATACAGGATATTTTAGTGATAAACGTGCTTGAACTACACGAATGAATGTTCATTCAATCAACATTTTACATTACATTTTATAATTTAAGTTTAGGTTTGTCCAAATATTTTAATAAAGCAAAATTTTATTTTACTATTTAATAAAAATAACGAGCATACAATCTATCTATATAAAGCACAAAAATATTTCTACCTATGTCCGTTGTAGAATTTAAAACCACCTACCGATTTTGATGAAATTATTTTTGTGTTAGAATGGGTCCCTAGATGGTTTATATTCATTACATAGACATTTGGACGCAATAAGCGGCACTGTTGTTGAGATCCAGAAATCATTAGTGCAAAGCCGGGGTGGATCGCTAGCATGTGATATATCCTTATTATTATGTATAAAAACATTTTATGCACATTTTATTATCCATTAGATCCTAAAAATATTCACAGCTGGGCATAGGCCTGCCCCATGGATTGCCTCATATAGGGGATTTCATCATTGTCGCCAGGCTTGGCAGGTAGATTGGCAACCAAATTTTCTACTATTTTGAGTTGCAAAAAGATGATGCTACCGCTGTGTGAGGTATCCTGTGTGAGGTTCCCTCTGTCAACTTTTACGACACCCACGGAATAAAATTGGTGGTGAATATTCTTACACCACTTCTACACGGTTAATTACGCAGTAGTCTCACTATTTTTATTTTATTTGTTCGATTCTGTGAGTTTTAGTATAGACAGTATTGATTTGATAAAAATTTGATTCATGTTTTAAATACTATCTGTGAAAAGATAATGAAATTTAAATTATAACTTGTAGCTCAAGCTTTTGCGACCAAAATAGCGAAACCTTCGTTTCTACCGCATGGTTCGCGAGAAGGGTTCAAAGAAAGTTTAACTTAGGAGTGTTTTTTTTGAACTCTTACTTTGCAATCGTAGCAACATAAAGTATTTAACAACTGTTGCAGTTTAGTGGTATTTTATCCATTTTTAATTAAAAAGTAACTGAAAGGGACAATTAAACAGAGGCGAATCATCATCATTGTTAGAGCTCTTCACAGGTCCACTACTGAACAAAGACCTCCCCCAAGGAATGTCACAAAGCACGGTCCCGATCCACCTGCATCTGTCGGCCACCTGTATATCTCACTAGATCGTCACTCCATCTAGTGGGGGGTCGGTATTAGTACTAAGTCTTTTTTTTGATGTTTATTTAAAAACAAAACCTTTAATTACGTTCATTTTGAAAAATATAATCAATTTTATAGTAATAAATAAATCCTACACTAAAAACCGTAAATCCCATTTATTGGGGGTTGAAACTTTACTTCACTTACCGGTACGAGGCTGCCATTTGAGAACCTTTGTTCCTTATCAGTTGTAGGTTCTACGAGCTAAAGTCTCCAAGTCAGTTAGTTGCTAACATATTACAACCGTCTACTCTCACCACCCCCCGACAATCTAAATAAATTAAAAAAATACTGTTTCTTTGATTGCTCATGTGTTTCTGCGTTATTCATATGATTTAGATGAATTTTGGTTAATAATTATGAGTGTGGTTAATTTTTAGGAGTGTTTGAACATGTAATTATTTGTTTGTTAATTTTTACGTACCAATGATAAAGGATTCGATTACGAGAATAAATAACATACAATTTAAAGTATATAAAATAACAATATTAGTGTTGTTTTTATCGCATATATTTTTAATAAATAAATGAACGGGTATTTGGAAGCACATTAAACAGCACATAACTTGTAAGAGCTCTCTCGCTACAGCTGGGTTTTAACCTACTTTGGATGAAATCTATGCTTGCATTACGTAATATAAAGACTATTTTTAACCATAGTTATTTGAACACAAAGTTTATTGATGTTAAGTAGATACTATGGCTGCATTAAACTGCCATATTACGTTGGTATTCTGAGCGTGGTCCTTTCCTGGACTCGACCCATTCGTTATAACCTGACCATGCTAATATTATATTTAAAAATAATCCCTATGTTTTTTTTTCTGGTTCCTCCCAGGATGAAGGTATCTTCCGAACTAGTGTTAAATGAAAATGACTATCAATATTTCTTTATTGTACACTAATAAACATAAGAAAGAGACAAATTAAATATAACTAACTAGTCTGGCCATAAATACTGTTACATAAAATTTTTATTTTTTTCAACTTTTTAATTATTTTGAATTTGGAACGCGTTCATTATTTTTAAAAGTTCTTTCGATTTTGTGCCATTTCACATATTTTTTCGTGTTCATTATCAAATTACAATATGGAATGGAGTGTTAAAGAAAATAGGATTGCGGTGATCGCCTTGAACATAGTGGGTATGGGGCCGTAGGTCATATTCCAGGCATTTCAAAAGCTTAGTATCAGCCGTATGTTCGTATATTGTACTATCAACAGATACAACAACACTTTCTCTATCGAAAATCATAAAAATCAAGGCGGCCACATGTTGTTAGAACTACAAAGGATGTTAAGGCTGTTAAAGCCAGAATTCGTCGAAATCCCATTAGGAAGCAAAAAATCTTATAGCGAGAAATGAGGTTTTCTTGCTAGCGTTGTTTCGCGTATTATAAAACAAGACCTGAAGCTCGGTGCTTATCGTCGATTTACACGACATGCCCTAAATCAATCTTTACAATTAAAGAGAGTGTATCGATCAAAACGCCTTCTGTTGCGATACGCACGGGCACAGAAATATCCTCTATACCGATGGAAAAATTTTCACGATTGAAGAGCACTACAATAAGCAAAATGATAAAGTGTGCACTCATAGTTCTAAGGAAGCTGCTCAAATAGTTGGAAAGGTAGAACGTGGTCATCATCCTGCATCAGTGATGATTTGGTGGGGCGTGTCCTATCGAAGCGTCACAAAGCTACATTTTTGTGAGAAAGAAGTGAAAACTTCGGCCAAAGTGTATCAAGAGACAGTCTTGGATCGTGTTGTGAAACCTAACAAAACAAAAGTGTATCGCTGAGAGGTTTCACAACACGATTTAAAAATGTACCGTGGACTTTCCAGCATCACTCTGCACCTAGTCACAAGGCAGGAACTACCCAAGCCTGGCTTGAAACCAACGTTCCGGACTTTATAGGAGCTGAAGACTGGCCCTCATCTAGCCCAGAACTCAACCCTTTAGACTACAAATTATGGTCAGTTTTAGAGAACATGACTCGCTCTAAACGACACGGTGACAGTAAGTTAGTATCTTAAAAAATGTCTGTAACAAGCAGTGGCGAAATTTTCCATGGAAACAGTGCGTAAATACATAGATTCGTGGCCAGACAGATTAAAGGCCTGTATAAAAGCCAAATGTCGATGTTTTAAATAGAATATTGTTTTTGTTATTTGTTAAGACTTTAATAAATATGGAGATACATATAAGTTTCAGTAATATCACTTTACTTCATTAAAATGCATTTTTATTTGTAACAGAACTTATTTCTTTCATACAACCCTTGTTTAGCAAAGAATTGTTGTTTACAGCGAATTACAAATAGGGAAGATGTACATGAATTTAAAATTAAGTAAAAAAAATTATAAAGATATAAATACACACGGCCGTGTAGTGGCGGTTAAGAATATCCACTACCCCATATCTTCCCGTGGGTGTCGTAAGAGGCGACAGAGGGAGACAGGCAGGAGATGGGCAGCAGCGTCTTCCTGATGACAACTGTGACGTAATAAAAAACTGCGGTTGCCAACCCGCTCGCCAAGCGTGGCAACTATGGCAAATAACCCCCCAATGAATAAATACACAAACAGACGGCCCCCAGTCCCCGGCGGCTCCGCTATTCCTGGCTACGGTGGCGACCATGGTAACGGCGGGGCAGGGGGTGCTAAGAATCTCCGGTGGAGGTTCGGTTGCCACCTACGACGACTCGACCTGGCAACATATAACGCACGCACCCTGAGGACTGACGAGAAGATACTGGAGCTGGAAGAAGAGGTAGACAAGTTGCGCTGGCATATTATTGGATTATCCGAGGTCCGAAGAGAGGGGGAGGACACGGCAATCCTCGAGTCCGGCAACTTGTTCTATCACCGGGAGGGCGACCATCTGTCCCAAGGAGGTGTCGGATTTATCGTCCACAAATCTCTCGTCAACAACGTTGTAAAGATTGGGAGTGTGTCGACGAGGGTCGCGTACCTGATACTCAGAATCACCAAACGGTATTCGCTGAAGGTCATTCAGGTTTACGCACCAACCTCGGCACATCCCGATGAGGAGGTGGAGGAAATGTATGAGGATATTTCCAGAGCCATACATTCCTCCAAAACCTACTACACGGTGTTGATGGGAGACTTCAACGCAAAACTGGGCACAAGAGAAAGCGGTGAGCTGAAGGTAGGGAAATTTGGAGTAGGGCAACGGAACCGAAGGGGCCAGCAGCTGGCCGACTTTATGGAGAAAGAGGGACTCTTTATGATGAACTCTTTCTTCCAGAAGCGGCCCCACAGGAAGTGGACCTGGTCGAGCCCCGACGGTTCGACAAAAAATGAGATTGACTTCATTATGACGACCAGACGCCAACTGTTCAGTGATGTCTCAGTGATCGCAAGGGTGAAAACTGGCAGCGATCACCGAATGGTTCGAGGCACACTGAACCTAAACGTTAAGTTGGAGAGGTCTCGTCTAATGAAGTCAACGCTCCGTCCCCCTCGTGCTCTAATCCAGAATCCCGAAACCTTTCAGCTCGAGTTACGTAACCGCTTCCAGTGCCTAGAAGATTGCAATGCAGTGGACGATATGAACGACAAGCTCGTGGAAACTGTCCATGCGGTCGGAGCTAAGTTCTGCAAGACCCGCCGCAGTAGAACACAAAAACTCTCCGATCACACTCTTAATCTCATGGCTGTTAGACGGGAGATGAGGCTGCAATCGTAAACAGATTTGACAGCATACAGGCAACTGAACAGACAGATCTCCAAATGCATACGGCGAGACTTACGCAACTTTAATACTTCTCGTATTAAAGAAGCGATCGAGCGGAACCAGGGCTCCAAAGTCTTTGCCAGAGATCTGTCTGCCAAGAAAGAGCCAACTGTCAAGGCTGAGGACTGAGTGTGGCAACATCGTTTCCGGGACACCTGAGATTTTGAGTGAGATTGAGAGGTTCTATGGGCAGCTGTACACATCATCGTTGGAGCCACACGCAAGTGTGAGTAACGATCCAAGAGCAAGTCTTATCCGACACTATTCCGATGATATCCCGGACGTCAGTCTAAGCGAGATTAGAATGGCTCTCCAGCACCTTAAAAACGGCAGGGACCCAGGCGAGGATGGAATTACAGCGCAGTAAGCGGGTGGAACCGGGAGAAGCCTTCGCGGGGAGCAGAAGTGCGGTGGTCTTGTTCTTTAAGAAAGGCGACAACGCTCTCTTAAAGAACTACGGACCGATTTCCCTTCTGAGCCGCGTCTACGTGCTGTTTTCGAGAGTCATTACGAATCGTCTCGCACGCAGACTTGACGACTTCCAGCCTCCCGAACAAGCCGGTTTCCGAAAAGGCTTCAGTACCATAGACCACATACATACCCTGCGGCAGATTGTACAGAAGACTGAAGAGTACAATCTGCCACTTTGCCTGGCGTATGTGGACTATGAGAAAGCCTTTGATTCCGTCGAAATTTGGGCGGTGCTACAGTCCCTTCAGCGGTGCCAAGTTGACTGTCGGTATATCGAAGTGCTGAAGTGTTTGTACAGTAGGGCTACGATGGCTATCCGAGTACAGAACCAGAGCTCGAAACCTATCCAACTGCAGAGAGGTGTAAGACAGGGTGACGTTATATCCCCGAAACTCTTCACCGCTGCATTGGAAGACGTTTTCAAGCTACTGGACTGGAAAGGATACGGTATTGACATCAATGGCGAGTACATCACTCACCTTCGATTTGCCGACGATATAGTCCTTATGGCAGAATCGCTGGAGGACTTAAGCACTATGTTCAATGACCTCAATAGTGCCTCCCAACGGATAGGTCTTAAGATGAACATGGACAAAACAAAGATCATGTTCAATGTCCATGTCACACCTATGCCGGTAGTTGTTGGGAGCACTATGCTCGAAGTTGTTGACGAATACGTTTACCTGGGACAAATAGTCCGACTAGGTAAGTCCAACTTCGACCGAGAGGTCAATCGACGGATTCAACTCGGCTGGGCAGCGTTCGGGAAATTACGGCATATCTTTTCGTCAGGTATACCTCAATCTCTAAAAACTAGATTGTACAACCAGTGCGTGTTGCCAGTGATGACTTACGGATCTGAGACGTGGTCCTTCACTGCTGGCCGTATGAGGACGCTTAAGGTCGCTCAGCGAGCTATGGAGAGGGCTATGCTCGGAGTTTCTCTGCGTGATAGACTCAGAAATGAGGATATCCGCAGTAAAACCAGAGTGACCGACATAGCCCAACGGATTAGTAAGCTGAAGTGGCAATGGGCCGGCCATATTGCTCGAAGAACCGATAACCGATGGGGAAGAAAGGTTCTCGAGTGGCAGCCTCGTACCGGTAGGCGTAGTGTAGGGCGACCCCCCACTAGATGGAGTGACGACCTGGTAAGACATGCAGGAAGTCGATGGATGCAGGTGGCTCAGGACCGTGCTTTGTGGCATTACTTGGGGGAGGCCTATGTTCAGCAGTGGACTTGTGAAGGGCTGTAATGATGATGATGATGAAATACACACGGTGAATATGATGACGGTTGAGGAAATATAGAATAGATACAATTGAGGACGGAAATTATGATGGGAAATATTAGAGTTCCAAGTAAGTTTTGAGTAGATTTTTGAAGGAAAATAGGGACTGAGCACGTCGAATATATAAAAGCAAGAAGTTCCACAAGCGTACACCTATAACTGAAAATGATTCATTGAAGAAAGAGGATGAATATATTGAAATATGAAGCAAAAATTGTTAGTGGAACGTAAATGGCGATCATGAGAGGAATAAATGAAATCAAAGCGGTCTTACAAGTAACATGGAGTGGATGGATTGAACAGTTGTGCTGTATAAAGCAAAAAGAATATGAATATTCCTGCAAAGGCGAATCGGCAGCCACTTGAGACGTTTACGAAATTCAGAAATGTGATCATATTTACGGAGTCCAAATATGAATCATAAGTATAAATTTTGGATTCTCTCAAGTGTATTTATCTGCGCTTCGATAACATCCAGATAGCAAACATCATAGTCAAGAATCGGCAGACAAGCACAACTTTAGTGGCAGTAGGAAGAATTTTTTTTATTCTACTTTACTATGATTGAAGAGAATAGGTGGTATGAGATAAAAGTCAACCCTAGCAACTAATGTCGAACTATCAATAATTATTGCTTGAGTTTTAGCGGGATTAATAGATAATCCATAAGATTTACACCAGTCCAAAATACAAGCAAGATCAGCGTTAATTGTATCAATAGCTTTAAATCATCCAGAGTAGATTGGGTATAAATTTGGCAATCTTCAGAGTACAAGAGGTAAAAAGAAGACAATTGATTACTAATTGAAATAATAAAAATTGCAAACAGAAGAGGAGTCAGCACACCACCTCGTGGGACGCCGGCAACAGTAGTAGTACAAGAGGAATATACATCCTGTACTTGAATATGCTGTCAGCGCCCAAATAAGTAACTACGAAATCAGTCAACGACAGCTGGAGATATATTGAGAGAGCGCAATATTTTTGACAAGATATCAAAATCGACTATAATATAATGTAATAATCTATAGTAATAAAATAAAAGGTTCATTATATTCTATATTTCTAAGCGTATATATCTATAACATAAAGGGCAGTTACATCTATGTAAATAATAGTTACATTATTCGAAATTTGTGTGCTCTGCCATGTAGTGGTAACGTAAGTATATATACCACCACATTTGTCCCGTGGGTACCGTAAAATGTGACTATGGAAATGCGTAAACGATCTTATAGCTTCCGAAGATAGCGTAACTATCCCATTTACGCAAGAAAAAATATTCAGAAAGGAGGTTCATTATATTCTATATTTCTAAGCGTATATATCTATAACATAAAGGGCAGTTACTTCTTTGTAAATAATAGTTACATTATTCGAAATTTGTGTGCTCTGCCATGTGGTGGTAGCGTAAGGATATAGCTTATAGCTTATAGCTTCCGAAGATAGCGTAACTATCCCATTTACGCAAGAAAAAATATTCAGGAAGGAGACGATTGTAATAGAAGAATAGGGGAGGCCCATTCCTAACATTTGACTGAAAGTATACTGCAGCTATATTATGATTGTAGCACGAATGAGTCGGCTCTACCGTGGAAGTACCACGCTCTCACAGAATACCTGCGTAAAACAGCAGCTTAATACTGCTGTGTTTTTCATGGTGAGTGTAAAGCTCCGTAGACACTTTTTTACTGGAAACGAGGAATTCCATCTTAGACCTCAGGGGAGACAACGTATCTGCGTTTTGACTCTTAATCGGGAATAAATCTACATTTATCTTAGTCTATGGGCCACAGCATCCACTTACCATCAGGTGGATGTGTGCTCGTTTGTCACCTTTAAAAAAAATGTTAAAAAATATAATTTTGCCATTCGAGTTAAAGAGAAAACTGGATTATTATTTGAATATTACATAATTAATAACATTACAATTTAAGTCTAGACATACATCACAAATCTATTTTATAACTCTTTGGAAAAAACCTCAAACCAACAAATTGATTGAGAGTTTTGGTCTGAGGAAAGAACAAACCCCGATTTTTTTTTACTTTCAAAAGCCTAACCAGGCTTTTATAAATAGGATTTGAATAATGAATATTATAGTGCTTGCTGTCACAGTATATTATTTATCGCATAGTCTAATATTCAAAAGCCAAAGAGAACTAGTTACTACCACACGGATATCTAGTTTGATCTCAGTGGAGATATTTGTGAAAGTTATTAACAGTTACTGTTTACTGTTTACTAGTTATTGTTTTTGAAAATGCACCTTAACCTATGTCCGATTTTTAGCCTTTATACTCGTACGTGAGATATTATAATTGACTGCTTCCGATAATACAGAAAATGTCGGCGTGGTCGATATTGGTCAGTAGGCCATTATCATTGTGATAACGGGAAAAACAAATGACTTTGAAACTTGCAAAATTTGGGTCATTTAATTTTAAGTGTAACCATTTACGACTAAAGTTTTAACCCCAGAGAGTTACGCTAGAGCATTATCACTTTTTCCATTAAATGTATAAAACTTGATAAAAAGCAAATAACTTTACCAAATTTTATTGAAAATTATGAACTTATTTTTGTTAAATTGCATAACATAATAGTAGGTACCTAAAATTTTTATCAAAAATACGTGGTTTGTAACCAGTGCATGAAGATTAGTTTTTATATACATTTTATGTAATTGTATTTGTAATTTTATATGCGTAACATTGATGTCACTATATTATATAATTGAACTGATTAAGAAAAATTAAAATGAATTATCAACGAATAGTAAGATATAGAGGAATTCATAATACATAATAAACACTCACGCCTGTCACCCAGAGGGGTAGGCAGGGACTACAGACATCCATTTGGAACGATCCTGATACACTTCTCCCGCCTCCTTCACATTCATATACCTACGCATACTTGCTCGTCAGTTAAGAATAATCCTCCTAATTTGGCACATTTTAAAGTTGTGGAGTAAAGTAAATATTAAAAAAATTAAACGATTGAAACACCACAGTGATATAAAAATTTATTTTCAAATCGGTTTGATAGAAATATGCGATGTTTTTTATCCGAAGACCGTTATAAAATTGGTCGCTTTTGAACTGGGCTTCCAAAAAAAGTAGAAACGCAGTTTGTTTAGTTCGTTTTATTCACTCCCTCCCCCCACCTAAATCTGAAAAAAATTAGGTTATACAAATGTTTGTTCCCTGCGGAAATAACAACTCGAACGAAAAGTCAACGAGTCGTGTATTTCTTTGTTTGAACATTTTCCTGTCTTGTTTTTCTTTCCATGCAGTTTAAAACACGTTGAACCTACTTGAAACTATTCAGTATTACGAGTATGCTACGAGCTTCTTATTTCTATATACATTATCATTTGCATAGCAGTATTTTCACTTTGTATTTATATAATTTCCTAAAATATGTACACTTTTTTTAAGTATGTATTGAATGAATTTTTAATTAATATTGTAAGTGGGCAATTCATGATTTCAATAAATAATACTTAATAAGATTAATATATTATATGCCCTGTATATAGTAGGAAGCTACTGGATAATACAAAATGTTGAGAGTTAAGAGACAAAGTATCCAGGATGGCGACGTAAAGCAATGCCTAAGTTGTGAAAAGTCTGATAATGCAAATACTAATCCATCTGCCAAGCTCGATAATTCCTCCTTACTATACCTACGAGAGGGCAATTTTATCCAATCATGATTTTACGAGCTGAAATAATGATGAGGCGAAAACAATACAATTATAAAATTTGTTTATAGGTATTTTAACGCGTGAATTTTGGCTGTGCATTATCATTAATTATAAATTCATTCAATTACTAGTTAGCAAGTCTTAAAACTAGTGATGTTTAAATAACATTTTTTGCAAAAAAAGTATTTATCACATTTTGCAAGACTCCTTAAAAATATAATATTTATTTTTTGAAAATGGTTGCTGGAGCATGTTGTCATAATACTGAGTTAAATTTTTAAAGATACATTCATATTTTATGGGATGAATTGCAATTCGAATATGCAATTTTTACTAGCCATGCTGAAAGCCAATTTTATTTTACTCCACCACCTCCTTAGAATCTCATTACAGTGAAATCTTATTTTCCTTGAGCTTCAGTTTATTGACTGCTAGCAGCAAATTAAATACACTTTTCGCTTCCCGTTTGAAATATTTTGTTATACGAGTACAAATGAATAGTAAATTTTGCCTTTAAAGATATAAGTTTTTTTTATTTTTACTAGAAAATGCATATGTAAAAGAGTTAATCGTTTTGTATATACGCTTCTTACGATAAAAAAATGTGAAATAAAACAGCACCAATATCCTATCGTGTGTATATTGAATCTATACTATATGAAGTGTTAGAAGTAAGGAGTACAGACTGTGTATTAAAAAGTGTCCATAGAAAACCGTTAAATAAGGGTGGCGCCACTATAGCTACGAGCTAAATTTTAAAGAACGTACCAAAAAATATTAGTGGGATAGACGACTTTTTCTAGGTTATATTTAATAAATAAAATTATTTAAGATTTTAGAGCTACTGAGCTGTTTAACAGCACACTTCAAATCGTCGACAACTGCTAAGTTCATTTCATCCCAGTAGCTACTCCAGCGCTGTTGTGGAGAGTTTTGAACTGTTATTTGCTGCTTACAGATGGACACTTTTTCAACTATTCTGCTATGGGAGTTGGTACTCCTTACTTCTACACTCCATACTATACTCCCTGTGATAGCACAGATAGATGTATAGTATTTATCGCATAAAAGAAGATCTTCAGAACCAGATGTGGCATCGCAACAAAATAATTCTGTCGCCTGAGATGACGCGTGGGCTTATCGGGATTAGCATATTCGCAGAAACGACTACAGGAATAATTTCGGTCGGCAGACCACTCCACATTTCGGTTATTTCATTATAAAAGTTATAGGATGCTTGCAGCATATCACATTTTTTTTCTATTCATTAATGAATAAAAATGTCCCTTGTAGTGGTAGGTAGGAATACCCCACTACCCCATATTTTCCCGTGGGTCTCATAAAAAGCGACAGATGGAAACTGAGGCAGAAGATGGGCAGCAGTATATTTCTAATAACAGCTAAAATCAATAAAAGACTGCGGTTGACAACCCGCTGGACAAGCTAGGCAACTATGGCAATATACTTCTCATGAGCAATGACTCAAATAAACGGCCTCCAGTCCCAGCAACCCCGCTACTTGTAGCTACAGTGGTGACCACGGTAACGGCGGGACAAGAGGTGCTAAAAAAGGTGGAGGTTCCACTGCCACTTAAGACAACTCGACCCGCCAATATATAACGTGCGCACCTTGAGGACTGACGAGTTGATACTGGAGCTGAAATAAGAGGTAGATAAGTTGTGCTGTGATAATATAGGGTTATTGGAAGTCCAAAGAGAGGAGAAGACACGGTAATCTTCGAATCCGGCAACTTGTTCTATCACAGGGAGACGAGTCTCAGAATCACATAACGGTATTCGCTGAAGGTTTACATAACAATCTCGGCACATCCCGATTAGGAGGTGGAAGAAATGTTTGAGGAGATCTCTAGAGCCAAGCATTCCTCCAAAACTCACTATACAATGATGTAATGATGTGAAAATATATAATGAGACATTTCAACGCAAAACTTGGCACAAGAGAAACCGGCGAGCTGATGGTAAGGAAATTTGGAGTAGGGCAATGGAACTCAAGAGGCCAGCAGTTGGTGGACTTTATGGAGAATGAAGGATTCTTTATGATGAACTCTTTCTTCCAAAATCGGACCCACAGAATGTGGATCTGCTCGAGTCCCAACGGTTCGGCAAAAATTAAGTTTGACTTCATTACGGTGACCAGACGACAACTGTACAGTTATGTCTCATTGATAACAAGGGTGAAAACTGGTAGCGATCACTGAATGGTGAGAGGCACACTGAACTGAGGGTCAGGTCTAATGAAGTCAACGTTCCATCCCCCCCGTGCTTTGGATTAGCCAAAGCCCCGAAAACTTTCAGCTCGAGCTACAAAATCGTTTTCACTTACTAGAATACTTCAATGAAGTCGACAATATCAATCGGAGCTAACCTCTGCAAAACCCGTCGTAGAAGAACACAAAACTCTCCGATTATTGCAGTTAGACGGGTAATGCAGCTGCAGTCTTCAGCAGATTTGGCAGCATACAGGCAACTAACAGACAGATCTCCAATAGCATGCGGCAGGACTGATGCAATTTCAATACAGCTGGTATTGAAGAAGCGATTGAGCGTAACAACGGCTGCATATGCTTTGCCACAGATCTATCTGCCAGAAAGAGCCAACTATCGAAGCAGAACACTGAATGTAACAGAATTGTTTCCGTAATACCTGAGATTCTGAGTAAGATTGAGATGTTCTATGGGCTTAGAATGAGAGTGTAAGTAACGATGCAAGAACAAGTCTTATCCGACACAATTCCGATGATATTCCAGATTTCAGTCCGAGCGAGATTAGAATAACCTTCCAGCAACATAAAAACGGTAAGTCTCCGAGCGAGGATAGAATCACAGCGGAGCTTCTGAAAGCGGGTGGTAAACCGATACTTAAAGTCCTTCAGAATATTTTTGATTCCGTACTGCTTCGTGATACTACTCCGGAGGCGTGGAACAGAAGTGCGGTAGTCTTGTTCTTCAAGAAAGGCGACGACGTTTTCTTGAAGTACTACAGATCGATTTTCCTTCTGAGCCGCGACTACTTGCTGTTTCCGAGAGTCATTACGCACCTAGACTCGAAGACTTTGATCCAAACAAGCCGGTTTCCGAAAAGACTTTATCACCATATACCACATCCAAATTCACCTTCGGCAAATTGTACAGGAGTCTGAAGAGTACAATCTGCCACTTTGTCTTGCGTATGTGGACTTCGGGAAAGCCTTTGATTCCATCAAAATTTGGGCGGTTCTGCAGTCCTTTTAGTGGTGGCAAGTTGACTGTTGGTATATCTAAGTGCTGAAGTGTTTGTACATGAGTGCTACGATGGCTATCCAAATACAGAACCAGATTACGAAATCTATCCAATTGCAGAGAGGTGTAAGAAAGGGTGTCATTATATCCCCGAAACTCTTCACCACTGCATTAGAAGCCATTTTCAAGCTACTGGGCTGGAAAGGATACGGTTTTAACGTCAATGGCGAATACATCACTTACCTTCGATTTGCCCATGACATAGTCCTTATGGAAGAATCGCTGAGGCACCAGAGCAATATACTCAATAACTTCAATAGTAACTTCCAACGAATAAGTCTTAAGATGAACATGCGCAGAACAAAAGTCATGTGTAATATCCATGTTACACCGATGCGGTGGTTGTTGGGATCAGTAAGCTCGAATTTTTTGACGAGTATGTTTCCCGGGAAAAGTAGTCTAGTCAGACTAATCAGGTAAGTCCAACTTCGAACGAGAGGTTAATCGACGAATTCAACCCGGCTAGGCAGCGCTCAGAATACTACGGCAGATCTTCTCCTCAGACATAACTCAAAACCTCAAAACTAGATTGTACAACCAATGCGTGTTGCCACTGATGACCTATGGATCTGAGACGTGGTGCTTCACTGCTGGCCGTATGAGGAAGCTCAAAGTCGCTCAGCGAGCTATAGAGAGTACATCCTCAGTAGAACCATAGTGACCGACATAGCCCAACGTATTAGTAAGTAGAAGTGGCAATGGGCCGGTCATATAACTCGCAGAACCGATAATCGATGGGGAAAAAATGTTCTCGAGTGGCAACCTCGTACTGGCAAGTGAAGTGTGCAGGGCATCGATGGATGCAGTTGGCTCAAGATTGTGCTTTGTGGCATTCCTTGGGAGAAGCCTATATGTTCAGCAGTGGACTTGGGAAGCACTGGAATGATGATGATGATGATGACAAAAAAATAAACTGTAATTTTTACAATATCAACATGCTGAACTGTCATAAAAAGAAACTTAATCAAGGTAACAAGACTTTCCTAAGAATTTTAGTTATCTTGATTATGATTTCTATTTGCATTATACACATCGTGTATAATATTGACGTGTTTTAGTTTTATCTTATAGAAGAAGGCCTTAAGAGCTATTTAGAACCTAAAACTGAGATAGTCTATTAGAGAGTAATTTAAAGAAATAAATGTATTAATTTAGCATCTCAGTATTTTACAAAATTTTATTGATATCTACAAAAACAATAGTAGTTTTAATTTTTAAATTAAAAAAAAAGTGATGTACTCTCCTTAAATACCAAGAACAAACACAAGCTAGTAATACCAGTTTCTCGACTCCGGTCATTTATTTTTGGGGCAAAGTATACGTTACTACAACAAAGTCCCAGTAAATGTACCACATCACTCTATTACCAAGTTTAACTATTTTATTAAACAAAAACTGTATAAAGAGGGTTATTATAATATAAATGATTACATGCTTTTGAAAAACTTTCGAAAATGAGGTGGTGGTCGCTCCTAAGCTGTTCCTTAAATATGTTTTGTAAGTAGGATTTTAGAACTTGTATTTATTGTTAAAATTTACTTTGCAAAAATAAAGTCCTGCTGGGTTTCTTGTTGGTTCTTCCCAAGGCAGAGGTTTTTTTTTTCCGAACTAATGGTAAAGCCAATGAACAAATACATTCAATAAGAATTACTTTTAATCTATGTTAAAGTAATAAAATAGATTAAATTAGAATTTAAGGAATAAACATGATTATATTCTGATAAACTAATTAAAATAACATTCTTTGAAATAACTTACGTAAAATTTCCCATTTATCATAATTTCCATAATTTAATTATGGATGTTAAAAATCTATATTTTTTCAAAGTTTCGTTGCCCTGGATATACTCGTAGTCTACAGTAATATTTTCCTTTGAAAATCCCGGTTCATTTTCTTGATTGCTAGCTGCTAGCTAATGGAATGCATTTTGCGGTTTCTTTTTTTATCTAGGCAAAACGGAAAGAAATGAAATAATTAATTTTTACTTTAATATAGGATTTTGTAATGGTGAAGATTAGTAATAATTTAATAAAAAGAGGAGGGTTGTTCTTAAAATGGTGGTATTATACTTGTTTTCTTACCCTTTTAATATAGCAGTGTGTTATTGCTTCAGAGGCGAAATTAGCCAAGATAAACCAACCAACTAACCCGGAAGGGCTCCTAGAATGAAAAGTCCCACTGGCTTTTGTTGAAGAAATAAGGATGACAAAAGGAGACGCAGTTCATCTGATGGTACAAATGCGTTGTCACACATAAGGAATAAGGCGGAATACCTCGTTACCAGTAAGTAACTTCACCGTTTACGAAATTCTCATTTTTCGTAACAGCAGCAATATGTTACTATTTTGCAGTGTTTTTCTGTGCGAGTGATCCGTCCCTGGTCCTTCCATTGTTACTGTAACTAAAATACGCCCAAACGTATCTTTTCCGCCTAAAAAGGGTTTCATTACTACTGGTATTTATATTGAATTTGATTTAAACTATAAATATAATTATAAAAATTTAAACAAAAATCAAGCATTAAGGTAAGCTGATAAGTTTTTTTTTCCATATTTAGAACGTATGAAGAACGTATGTTGTAAACAAATACTATGGAGTACTATACTTGCAGTTGACTAGTTCTGTTACCATTAAAAGTTGACATTTACAATTGAACATGCCGATTTTCTTGCTAAAGATCAAAAATCTCTTTTTTTTAGTCTGTGAAAATGAGTATAAGCTAGTCTACAGCGATAGTAGCATCGCTTCAGCACCTTTTCGGTCTTTTACATTTGCTGTGCGTTTGTTAATTGTCGGAGTATTTTTTCACAGAATAAGGGTATTAATAACAAATGATATTAAGTGGATATTGTGACCCATAAAGACCTACATACCTAGACCGCCGAAGACTGAGATGGAATGCCTCGTTTCCAGTAAAAAGCGTTTCCTGTTCCTCGTATCCACCAAGCGAAAAAAAATTTTTTATAGGATTGGGTGACAAACGAGCACGTGGTCCATCTGATGGCAAGTAGTTACTGTGACTCATAGACATCTACATCTATCCTCAAATATGAATCAAAATGCAGATACGTTGTCACCCGTGAGGACTAAGATGAAATGCCTCGTCTCTAAAAACGGTCTACGGTTCTCTACACTCACCATACAAAACACAGTAAATATTTTACGTTTTAAGCTGCTATTTTACGCTGGTGATATGTGAGAGCGTGATACTCCCGCAATCGAGTCGCCCCATTCGTGCTTTCGTGCTACGACTGTACTACTAATATAGCTGCAGCATGGCTCTACCACGTAAAAACAAATAGCAATTTGTTAATTTACGCTTGTATCTTATGAGAGCATGATCCTTGCTCTGTCAATCCATTCGTGCTGCGTAGCTGTTGCATGATTTTTAAAACGTAAAATATACAAATAAAACTCAGTTACTGAGTGGCATTGTCGCATTTAGGTAACGCTTTCATTTGTCACCTCCGGTGACAACATGTCCGAGCTAAAGTGCAAGGTAATGGCAAGGTAGTGATTTTTTAATAATGACTATTCTGAAATATTTCTATGAACATGTTATTTCTTTATCTTATAACCAAAATACATCGTTTTATAACATTCTCTCATCAACGAAAAAAATTCAATATTTGATATTTGTACTTTTTATGGAAAAGTGCAAATACTTTTTGTCTAGTCCTTTGAAAAGTAGTCATGAAAAAAAAAACAATTCATTTTATGTGGCAAAATTAAAATTTAAATTTACGTGAGTTAATAAACTCGACTTTACACGTCATGCAGAGGTCATCACTCAGCATGAAACTTTTTCAAATGAAAGAATCATGTTACTACGACCGATACAGATCCCTCTCACAGTATTTGAAGTATGCTTGCAATATCTATAACGACTTCTTTTACAGACGTGTGCTATTTTTTGAAGTCAAATGCAATTTTGAAACATTAAATCATTGTTTTCAATGTTCAACGTTTCCCAAATAAATGTTATTAATCAATATAATTGTAATCTATAATAATATAAATAAGCAAATGCGATGAACGTTTACTCTTCAATGAAAATATGAAAACATGCATGCATGCAACGTTGATGTAGATTAAATTAATTATAATTAACGGAGTTTACAAACACGCAAAACATGATTCAGGTGCAGCGTGAATGTCATTACTAATTATTGTGAATTATGAATGACATAATCTGTGTTCAGATGATATTAAATAATGTTTTAAATTATGAACGGTTTTAAACGTTATATCTGGTTGTAATTTTGCCGTTACGTAAAGTAACATGATATAATCATTATTTTTAAATTACATTGCACAAATACGTTTTGATTGTTTCATTAAGAAGCTACTAACAATAATAACACAATTCGCGGAAGGCTACGAACATGGTATAAGCCCCGCGATGGTATACTACTTTTATCTATCGTAAAATTGTGTTATATGTGTTACACACAAAAAACATTTTATGTTATAATATGTGTTACCATATCCACTGTGCCATATTTAAGATAATAAAATCGAGGTTATGGTTATGTTTTACCACTTCTTTCAATAATTCTCCCATTTTGGCCAGAAATTAGTTAATTTCTGTTACAAATTGAAACATTTATTTATTTATAAAGGGATGTAAATATGTATTAAGATTATAATATGTTCGTATTTCTTAATTTCTGAAGCAACTTGACTAAATTTTTCTGAAAAAGAAATTACTGTAAATAAGTGGTGTAAATGGCGCAAATGATTTCTCCATATTCTGGCGACGAAAGAGAACCCATGACGCTATCTTTCATCCCGTGGGTTTCATAAGAGCGGTAAGAGGTGGCAATGGGATATGCTAAAAAGATCGTTTAACTTTGATAGGTGGCAGTATATCATCTTGTTAACTTAAAGCACCCAGACCAGCGATTGGAATTACTGTGAAATTGCAAATCCTCTGATACCGCGATCGTCAATTCCCATGCCAAGCGTGTTCAAGACAAATTCTCCATAAAATAGAAATGGACCTATTCTGCAAAAGATTTCTACCGGCTGGTGAAGAAGAAGAAAAACACTTTTAATGCTACTAAATTAGACTAAGTGCTTTCTAAAATATTCTAAATTATACAAACACGTTTTCCAAAGCTTTAAAATAAAGAATGTGCACTATAACAACTTACATCAAACTTTATTCTAAATGTTATTTACACAATAAAACAGGATACTGTAAATGACATTATCTATCACAGTACACAGTATAATGCATCGGAGCGAGCAATGACGTAATTTCCTATTACGAAAGCCAGCCTAGTTACCGTACATATTACTACTCTCTATTGCTAAATGAATATTATTTCTCAACATATAGCTGTGTTTAAATTGATCAAGTATTTATTACAGCCTATCGAAATCCACTAATAAAAATAGGCTCCCCATATACTTCCTTAAGAGGAAGATATTTTCCATAGTTGCCATAATTAGCAAGTGGGTTGGTAACCGCAGTTTTTATTTTAATTTCCAGTTGTTATTAGGAAGGCGCTGCTGCCCATTGCCTGGTTTGTTTTCCTACGTCACCTTTTACGACACCTACGAGATGATATGAGGTAGCGGATATTAATAAATCACGTCTGTACGATCAAGGTTTAACCCAATATTTATTACAATTTAATCCCTTAGGATAATTGAATATTAGGTCTTTATCAGTAAAATTTCCGTTTTATGTACGTTATAAGAGTAATTACCCATGTAACATATGCGTCTTTACCAACGCAGTGGCAGTTTATTGAGGCCTTCTTGAAGAATTCAGCTGAAAACAGCTGTAGGGAACAAATTCTTCAAAGGCATTATCTACTGCCTCTCAGGTATTGAATTTTTTTCGCCTAAAATTTATACAAATTCTGGAAATAGTAGAAGTCTGTAGGTGTAAGGTCTGGTGAGTATGGTGGATGACGGAGAGCTTCCAACCGCCGCTCTTGTAACTCGGAGACCGTTTATTATGAGTATCTTGTATGAGACCGTGCGTTGTCGTGCAGGAGCAACGGGAATAACAAATGACTAATTTTGAAAAAAAAATCCACATTTTTAAAATAAAATTAATATTAAATTAGAATTCTTAGCCAAACAAAAATGATTTTCATTTGAATTGTCTTGAACTGCAGATTGGCAATTTCGTAGGTGAAGACCCATTACTTTATAATTATGATTGACTAATAATTATGGTAAAACGTTTAATGTAATGGTTTTCTTGAGGAGAATGAGTGACTATATATCTTAGTCTTAAAGAAGTGAAAACGCAAACATTTTTATTATTAATTGAGGCATTTGTAGACAACAGCATAACAACTCAGTTGGACTTCGACTCAGTGTCGAAATTTCTTGTTTCAACAACAGTCCACATATGGAC
The DNA here is from genome assembly GCA_907164705.1 of Parnassius apollo. NCBI lineage: Eukaryota > Metazoa > Arthropoda > Insecta > Lepidoptera > Papilionidae > Parnassius > Parnassius apollo. Next base: position 148,122 of record CAJQZP010000552.1, on the reverse strand, counting down.
CATTTACCTATATGGATACATTTGCGACAAATTCCATACTAGACAGACAGAATGGTGAAAGCAGCTCTAGATTTCTCGCACTGTCGACGCTGTTTCTAGTTTCCAGTCTGGGTATTTTACATTTGACATATTTACAAGTAAGTTTTACTCAATTGATCTTTGTGAATATATTTGAGCCGACCCTTATTTCTTACTGTTGTTTGAAATTTGTTCACGATGAGAAACCCTAGATACGCGTATATATCGATACCGATTTACTTTTGAGTTAATTTAAGGCGCATTTACCAAGCATTATAATGAAGAAAGAATAATATGAAATAGATTAGATGCTGATTTAAAAGAAGCAAATACAAGTACCTTCAATGTATCCCATTGGTCCCACTGTTTATTTTTATCAACGAAGCTTTTAACAATTATGAAAGAAAGACCAGCCTTTATATCATCGCGATGAATGTCTTTTTTCATAAAATAAGGATGACAAACCATCTCACAGTCCACTTGATGTTTTTTTTTAATATAGAAGAGGGAGCACACTAGCATTTGGCTCACCTGACTGTAAGCGACGCTCATGAATAACTGCAACACCAGAGGAATTTCAGATAAGTTGTCGGCGTTTCAGAACAATGTAACCACTCTTCTTGATAGTCCTTATGTCGTATCAGTTCGGGAAAATTGCCGATGGTAAACGATTCCACAAAGAGGTTGTATGAAAAAGAAAACTCCTAGTAAAATGCAAAGTGGTGGATGCTGCGGTCCATAGATATCTAAACCCATTCTCGAATAAGTATCAAAATGTAGGTTATATATCACCTCTGAAGACTTCTAAAGAATGCTCAGTTTCTAGTGAAAAGGGTCTCAATATCTATATACTATCTATACACATTTTCACTCCATAATAATAGCTTTTATTTCTCTACACTTTTACAGAGTTATCAAAATTATAAATAAATACATAGAACTATTAAAAAGTTCTTCTTGTTTTATGCAGTCCCTCTTGGGTAAAAGCCTCCTCCAATTTGAACCATTCTTCATGGTTTTTGGCAATTTGCATCCATTCTTCTCCTGCTATGTTAATAATGTCATCCACCCATCTTTTCCTTTGCCGACCCACACTTCTCTTGCCAAATGGGCCCTTCCATTTTGTTGTTTGGTAGGTCCATCTTTTGTCCTGGTATCTAGCTATGTGTCCTGCCCATCTCCATTTTTGTGTTTGACTATGCTGAAGTGCATCCGTTAATTTCGTTTTCTTTCAAATATCTATGTTTCTCGTTTTTTGTATTCTGCTTAGTTTAAGGATGCTCCTCTCCATAGCATGTTGGCAAGACAAAATTTTGTTTTTCACTCTTTCAGTGTATACCCATGTTTGGCTTGCATATGTTAGACTTGGGAGGATAGACGAGTCATTATGACCTTTTTCATTCTTAGGCTGTAATTTCTTTTGAGAATTTCTTTTTGAGCCCAATATTTTTTCCACGCTATATTTTCAAATATCCATTCATTAAAAATTTCAAATAGGATACGGAAATTAACATATATTTTTAAAAAACTCCGTTGCGTAGCAGATTCTAACACTATTAAATCTGTCTATTTTGCTCTATGCCAATCTTTAATAATATATTGTATTACGTGCTGGGGTGGGGCTACCAAATCATCTCTTCTACCCCTCGAAAGATCACAAAGGTTAATCTTAAAAGTAAGTAACTCTCTTCCATTTAAATTTCCAACCAGTCAACTTTATAAAATTTCCAAAGTTCTTACAGTCCGGCAACTGTTTATTATATACACAGTACTAAAAAAACATGCACAATTAAAATATGACCAAAAAAATACACAGCACACGAGACGCAAAGACCGAGTGTGTACTTCTCATTATGACCATTGTACCTACTTTTCCAGAAGATTTTTTTGCTATCTTGGCGGATACATGTATAATAAAGTTAACAAGGAACTTAATATTCACTTCCTACCTAAAATAAAAGCTAAAAAATGTATCCATGAATGGTTACTGAAGACGGACTATAAATATACGGAAGATATTTTTAAATCACATGTGTAAATGTTGTAATTTTTGCATTCACTCAGCACACGCACACGCACACGCACACGCACACGCACACACACACACACACACACACCAACACAAAAACACACACACACACCCACACACCCACACACACAACCCCACACACACACACACACACACACACACACGTAGCATTATTGTTAAATTATGTATATACGCGCAAATGTATTATAACGTATCATTATTGTTAAAATATGTATTCCAAGATAACATACTTTTGTATTTGTTTAACTGGGAGGGAGACCTGATGACCTGAAATACAGGTTCGTCGCCTAGTTTAGGCATCAGTCTCTCACATTAATTTGTGCCTTTTTTTGTTAAAATTCGATATTGTTAATTTAATGTGGAGAGAAAAATAAATTATTATTATTATTTATTCTTTTGTCTATTTCTTTTTCAGTGTTGTTTAGTACGAAAGATATCAATTTCCCTAAATATACATAATCATCAACATATTTAATGGATTTTCCTTCTATTTTGATTGTTTTTTTTTTTTTTTGGAGCTGTTTGTAATTATTTTTGTTTTAGATGCATTCATTTGAAGTCCTGCTTTTTGGCTTTGGGTGTTCAGGCTCTGAAGCATGATTTCTAATTCAGTCGCAGATTCACTAAATAGAGCTATGTCATCAGCAAATCGTAAATGTGTTAATCTTCTATTTAGTATCCATATACCTTTGTTTTTCCATTCTAGGATTTGAAATGTGTCTTCAAGGACGGCTATAAATAGTGTGGGTGAAAGAGGGTCACCTTGCCTCACTCCTTTCCCAATTTCAAACTCTTCTCCGTGTCGTTCTAGTTTTATTTTACTTGTACTCTTAGCATATATGTTCTTTAGCACACTTATGTATTTTTCATTTATTTTGTTTTTTCTCAAAGCCTTCCATATACATGAGTGTGATATGCTGTCAAAAGCCTTAGCATAATCTACAAATGCTATGTATAACGGCATGTTATATTCTTTGTATTTTTCTATCATTTGTTCCATAGCGTGTATATGATCCATTGTTGAGTAGCGTGGTCGGAAGCCTGCTCGCTCTATTGGTTGGTTTCTGTCTATGTCTGGGGCTATTCTACTTAGGAATATCGAAGAGAACAGTTTATAGATTGAAGATAGTAAACTAATTGGTCTATAATTGTTGATGTCAAGTGGATTTCCTTTTTTATACAGCAGTATTATGTTTGAGCTGCACCATTGTTTTGGTATTTGTTCTTGTTGTATGATTAAGTTGAATAGTTTCGTCAGGTAGCTTACTAGAATAGGTGACCCAAGTTTTAGAGCTTCATTTGTTATTTTATCTGGCCCTGGGCTTTTTACGGACTTTAATCTTTTTATATGCCTTTCTATTTCCCCCTCAGTTATAGTAGTTAAAGTTGCTTCTTCCAGTTGGGATTCTCTTTTATGTTTACTTTCCAGTTGTTCATCCTTTTGGGTTTCATCTTGAGATGTTCTTCTGTAAAGCTCTGAGTAGAAAGTTGTTGCGCGCTTTACTATGTCTTCTCTGTTTCTTGTTTCCTCTTTTCCATCTTGTAGACCTTGTATCCAAGTTTTATGCGTTGACAGCTCTTTAAGAGCTCTCTTTGAACTTTTATATGTTGCCATATTTCTCTCTATGATTAATCTTCTATGTCTTTCGTAGTCTTGCCTAATTGTTCTTTTGTTTTCTTATATAGTTAGTGTCTCATTTCTTTAGATTTTTCTCTTTTAGATAGGAGTTCCCTACGTTTAGAAATCAGTTCTTGTGTTTGTTCGGTAATAATTTTAGGTTTTTTGTTACTGGTTTTAAATGCTTTATCCTGTTATAAATTATTTGTGATGGTTTTTTCCAGCTCGCTGCTCAGATCTTGTATTCTTCATTCTTCTCTTCTCATCTTGTGTTCTTCATTGTTTCTTCTAGTCTTGTTGTATTTTCATTTAGCTTTTCTAGATAAGTTTGTTTTTCTTTTGAAGTCTTTAGCATATTATGTGGGGCTTTAAATGATTTCCTGTTTATTTTTGGGGTCCGGAGATTCAGTGAACATCTGACCATTTTATGATCCGATGGGAAGTTTATATTGTTTATAACCTCAAGATTTGTGATTACTTTGGGGTTGTAACTTAGTATGAAATCAATTTCATTTTTTGTGTTGTTGTCTGGAGAAATCCAGGTCCATTTGCGAGAGTTTCTCTTTTTGAAATATGTATTCATCAATGATAGTTTGTTTTCATATGCGTATTGAATTAATCGTTCCCCTCGTGGATTTCGTTGACCATATCCGTACTGTCCCATTATCATATGTTCTTCATGTTTCGGGTACCCAATTTTTGCATTTAAGTCTCCAATCACTAGTAATGTCTTATCTGCTTGTTCTTGCGCTTTTTGTAAATCCATGTAGAAACTTTCAATTTCTTCCTCACTGGAGCTCTCAGTGGGGGCGTAAAATTGAATAATAGACAGTGATACCTTGTTGAAGCTCATTTTTAACAAAGCAACTCTTTCTGATATGCCTACGAAGCTCACGATATTTTGTTTCAATGTTTTCTATACTAAGAAGCCTACGCCATGGAGTCCCAATGTCTCACCAATGTAACAGAAAATATATTTGTTATGTTCTTCTATACTGTACCCTAGTCGTTTAATTTCTGCGAGCCCTATGATGTCCCAGTTAATTTTGGCTATTGCATTATCTAATTCTAATAGTCTTGTCATTGATGATAGTGATCTTACGTTATAGGTGCATATTTTTAAGTTGTGTAATACTTCAGATTCATAGTTTATATTTTCAGATTTTCTGCTCTTATAATTATTGGTTTTATGGAGGGTTGTGGTCTTCTTCCCCCACGGTGACCAGCCGGCTTGGGGTTCTGATTGTATTATTTTTATTTTGCTGTGTTGTTTGATTTGTCTTATCCGGGTTCCAGTTGAGGGAGGCAGTTTTTAGTTTTTTAAGTTTTTTGTTAAGGCACCGATGATGCTCTACCTCATGCTGCATAATTGAGTATGCTTGGTTTTACTAATCCTTGTGTATTATTTGCCGATGGCTCCTCAATATGTTTGTCAGTAAACTGTTTCTTCTTGGTGTTTTGTGCCATTGTTTCTGGTGAATCTACCTTTTCTCTTTTCCTTTTCTCGCGGTTAGAATCTTTTGGGTTTTTTACTACTAACTTATCGTATTTCAGATATGCTAAATTTCCCTTCTTTCTTTCTTCTTCCAGCATTGGTTGGAGATTTTTGCGAGTTTTTAGAACCTCTTTAGGAAAGTCTTCTTTAAGATAGATGCCTTTGGGCAGGTTAGATTTGTTCTTCTGGATAAGATGTTTTTTCCATGTTGTTGTCAATGACACCACTACCGGTCGGTTTTTATTTGAACGTTGCCCAATTCTATAGATTTTGGCTATCTCTTGACTGTTTAGGTGTACACTCGTCTCCACTATTATTTCTTTCAAATAGTCTACTAATTCACACTCTGTTTTTTGTTTCTCTTCTATTCCGAAAAATACTAAATTGTTCTTTCTCTTTTCCTTTTCCATGAACTCTATTTTCTGTTCAAGATTTGTTATTTTCGTTTATAAGGTTTTGTTTTCTTCCAAGAGTGCTTTCATTTTTTCGTCTAGTGCTTGCATGACATTATTGGTGACATTGGCGGTTATTGTCAAAGTTTGTTGGTTTAGCTTCTCGTCAAGTTTAGTTAGCAACAATTTCATACTTTGATCCATATTTATTTTGGAAGAATTTTAAATTTTTTTCTACTGACAACACTAGAACTATCAAAATACAGTTCCTTCATATACACAGTAATCTATGGATCCTTCGTTCATTCAAAATTGTCAGGTTGGCACCATAGATAAGATGTTTATACGGGAAGTTGGCACTACGTTTATGACAGTGTCAGATGGACGCACTTTTTTCTTTTTATAGGTTATCTTTATAATAAATGTTCTTAATTTCACTATATACACTATTTTACACTGAGATTTCTTCGTAATTTGGAGCTATAGTAGGTTTCTTCAGATATTTTCGCAGTTTTATGGTTAATTAACTAGTTTTAATAGCAATTGTGAATTATTTTCGACGGAGCTGATTTTATACGTGTTTACGTCTACAATACCGGAACCGGAACATTTTCACTCCATAGTACCAGTCTATTTTAAGTTTATTTTAATGCTACTTTATAAGATCGTTAGTGGTAAATAAATAGAGTATCAAAAACTTATCACCGGTTTTGTTCGGTGACCGATGTCGATCCGTAGCCCCTCTCCGGACATCTCGGATGCCGAATCAGGCTCCGACATATAAACCGAGACGCGCCCTACCCAAGCCCGAATACGAAGGCTTAACCTTCGTTTAGAACAAAAAGCGTAAGTGTGCAAACCTGACAGAGGCAGCCGAGATACTCGGTCGGTCGGTTATAGTGAAAGTGTTATCTACGTAGCTGTGATAACTTTACACATAAATATAGGAATTAGGAAAAAAATTCATTTTATTTGGCTATAAGTTTTAGAGAAATTAATAAGAACTAAATGAAAATGTAAAAACAATGAACATAAAATAATAGCAGTGATTAGTATCGACAGTGCAATGAATTTTTGCAGCATAAATCGTATTAACGATCTCGGTGCATTTTGAATAACAGTAAGCGGCAATTGCTTGACAATTTCAACTGTACCTTGCTACCCGCCATTTCCGTTTTCGTATAAAAGGAACTCACTCCTCCAATCACTCTCTCAAGGCTATACTCCCTGAGGGCTCCGTTCTCTCCTAGCTCCTCTTTACACTCTATACTAATGACATCCAGAGGGACTCAGTTGTCAACAGCTCTCTTTTCAGATGACACAGCACTTTACTTCGCTCATTTCAACAAAGAATTTGTCACAGCTTAGGCGAATGATTTCTCTTGTGGAGAATCAATGTAAGCCCTGAAAAAGTGTAGCAATATACTTTCAAAGGAAACCCTCTCTCAATCGTCGGAACTTAAATCCGAAAAACTCACTGGGCAAGATTACCCTACTTGGCTGCCAGATCCCGTGGCAATCAAGCGGCAAATACTTTGGGGTCACATTTGACCACTCTATGACCTTCGTGGAATACATCCGCATCGTTTGCATTCGTGATAAATTCGTCACCAGTCGCCTCAACCCGTTATGTAAGTTAAAAGTAAGATCAAACTGTCCTTTAGACACAAGCTCCTCCTTTACAAAGCTTGCGTAAGATCTTTTATGTCCTACGCAAGTGTAGTCTTCGCACACACAGTTCATAAACATTTGGAAGACCTCCAAGTCATACTAATTGGATTAATTCGCATAGCCAATGGAGCTCGGTCGTACTAGCGAAACTCGGACTTGCACACAAGTTGTCAAAATCCGACGATCTCTGAATATTTCAAGGAAATGTTTCTGCGCTACTTTGAGAGCGCTGAGATACATCCCCACCCGCTTATGGTAAATGCCACCTACGTAAACCCATCCACACTGCGTACACACCGTACACCAGTGTCCTTGAGTAGTTCTCAATGCCTAGAACATCAAACGATTCGGGGTAGCCGTCAGAGACGGACCCGGCACCCTCTGCTCGGATGGCCGTTAGATAACTCACGCACGCTTTTTAGAAATGCAGATGCGTTGTAAAAAGAGTCTCCGGTTCTCTATACTTACCATACGAAATACAGCAGCATTAAGCTACAAATTTAAGCAGGTATTCTGTGAGAGCGTGGTCTTTCCCCAGTCGAGCCGACCAATTCGTTCTACAACTTTACTACTAATATATCTGCAGCATGGCTCTACCAAAGTACCACGCGCACTATACCCTGTCATAGGAGTCATCGTTACGCAAATAACGATGCAGAATGATTTAAATTCACCCTTTTTCAGCCCGCGGTCTATCAGGCTACGGACCCTTAGAACTTATAAAGCTGTAAAAGCCAAAAGGCTAACAGCACTAACATAATCAGAAACCAAATGATATATGGTTGTCAATTAGGAAGTTTGTCATTTTGGTATATTGGATATTTTAATGTTTTTTAATATTTTTGTCATTTATATATTGATTTATTATATTTTCTAATATTTCAACATCTATGTAGATGGATTATTTTCGCCGAGTCAGTGAAAATAATTTTTTTATAAGAGACCATTTATAATTACAAGACTAAAATTATAAAGAAATGATGACAACATTACCGTGTTGTAGCAATGTAAGAATATACACTATCCCATATCATCCCGTTGGTGTTGTAAGAGGCGACAGAGGGAAACAAATTAGGAGATGCAGTGCAGCAGCGTCTTCCTAATTACGACTAACAGGAACTGCGGTTTGCAACATGCTGACCAATCCTAGCAACTCTGGTAAATATCCCCTTCTGTACGGCAATCTTAGGGGAAAGCCTAAATAGGCCGTAATTGTATCGATAGCGAATTGGGGCAAGCATTCTAACAAACATGCATTTCATATTTCATAATATTAACTAGGAAAAAAAGTTCAACTATTAACTATTTACCGTACAAAAGTTACCGGTGATACGATTTTAAAATGTTTGCAGGTAAAAGTTTCAAAGTTTTTTCAAGCCTCGCTCAGTATACATGAATTTCTTAACATTAGCAATAAATGAAACAAAACGGGCCGAGGTAAAACCACTAATACTCGAGCCTCTGTCGCAGACAATATGTACGTTAATTAAGATGGGAAGTTCTTATGTTCTCATCCTGGAAGTGGAGGCTGTTTGTGTGAAATCGTGTTGTAGTTATAACTACGTTAATAATAACGTTTATCGACGTTAATAAAACGTTAATAAATTAAAAAAAAAACTTGTGATTATTAAATGTCTTATTTTATAATTAATTAATTTAATTAGAATATCAATTACCATAAACCAAAATTCCGATAATTCTTGAAAAAAATATCTTAATTATAATTTATAATCTACAGCGTAATGTATAATCTTAAAGGTAACCATTACTAAAACAATAAACTAATAAGACTGTAACTAAACTGCATCTTAAAAATGATGATGTGTTTCATGGTGTGTTTTTTTGGATAATGATAATGAAATACAAGTAGCAGGTTTGTAATGGAAAGTAGCACTACCAATCAGATTCATTACAATTCAGCTAAATCCAAAGCAGATGAATGAAGCAAAGAGAATATTATCTGTTTCGAGTTAAATATTCAAAGACAATAGACGACTAGACCTTAATATCAACAAATCTTTTTACCTGACGTAAAAAAGAGACGGTTCTCAATTCTACTGTATATGGTGTATGCTACAACTTCATCGAAAGTAAACCGAATTAAATGGTTCTTTTTTATTACTTAGGGGTGGTTATCATAAAGTTTAGAGGTCACCTTATGTTCCTAAGATTCATTTCTTTACATAAACGAGTCTTCTTCTTGAAGTGAGTTTACTGGTCCGATATAGGTGATCACAAACCAAAACAGCTTCCACTTTTGATGCTAACGGTCTACTAAAAAATCGGTCTGATCTGTATAGTATACTGACTAATATATCTACTTGAACATCCAACCACCCGCAACACCAGGGGAATTGCAGGTGCATTGCAAGGTCGTATCGGTCCGGAAAAATCGCTGGTGTTAAATTATTTCACAGAGCGGTCGTACGCTGAAAATTCCTAGTGAAACGTACAGTGGTGGACCGCCAAGCATCCAGATGGTGTGGATGGCACCGGGAGTATTGCCGCGTAGTGCATTCATGAAACTTGGCGGCTGGGATTAATTCGAACAATTCCTCTGAGCACTTCCCGTTATAGGCCCGATAAAATACGTAAAGAGATGTAACATCTCTTCGCAGCGCCAGTGAATCAAGCCGATCGGAAAGCACTCGTCGTCGACGATTCGAGCCACTCTGCGCTGGATGCAGTCAGTGGAAGGAGCTGGTACTTGGGAGCCCCAGCCCAGAGATGGGAACAGTATTCCATGTGCGGCCGAACCTGCGCCATGTAGAGCTGAAGGCGTCCCGCTCTGCTGAGCATGCTCAGCTTTTTGGAAGCCAATTTGGCCTTCTCTTCCAAGTGACCACGAAACTGTACGTCACTCGATATGTCGACGCCGAGGATTCCGATACTGTATTGCAAAATGCCACCTTGCAGGTCTCGCTAAAGTAGAAGGCGTGCTTAAAGTTAGACAACGGGAAGGTTATTTATTGAACACATGTTTTTATGTATTGATTTTTACTGACTTATCGAAAACTTCCAAAACTTTTTTTTAAATAATTGTTTATAGAGAAGCTTATACTTAAGGGGTGGAAAAATAGCGGATGAATTTTTTAATCTAACTTATTTAACGATATTTCAGTTAAAAGTTAACTGAAATGTCGTTAAATAAGTTTTAAAATTTCCTAGTCCACTCAAAAGGGTTAAATAATTAACTTTAAAAACAAAAGTAAAACGAATTAAATAAACGAAAGAGTATAAAATAATTTAAACAAAAAAGCTTCTGAATTTATGCTATTTTGTGGAAATTATTTTATTACTTTTTGTTTTCAATTTCGGTTTTACTTTTTATAGTTTATTTATTTGTATATTATAAGTGTGAATTTTGGCTAAGAATTTTAATTCCAAATTAATTTTATTTTGATAACGTGAACTTTGCACGCCTCGCGCGTTGAGGTTATGCTCCACTCTCACCTAATGGAAATCCAGTAATTTTCTGAGCTAAAAATGTCTTTTTTTACTATTGCACTTTTAGAATAATGAAAATATACGTATATCGAGAAAAATCATTTGATTTCATGTTTCTATGATTTTTAAAAGTGAATTTTTGTATTTAAAAAATTCGGAGGGTGTCCGGATTTCTGTATGTGTTGTGGATGGCGCACGATTACGGTCGCTAGAATTAATGTATCAAAATAATTCTTTTTTATTAGGTTTAGAATCTCAACACACAGGTTCATTTAAAAAAAACACTGTGTAATTTGGTCTCGTTTAATTGTAATTAATGAAAATGTAAAACACAACTGGTACTTTTCTACAAAATATATTCTCATGGTTCTCTTCTTTTGTCTCAAATATGGAAAAAGAGATATTTTTTTATATAATCAACTGAGATTATGAGGCGTACACTTTTGGATTTTCCAAACTTTTTTTCAATACTAGTCATTTATTGATTAGCGTTATATTTTTATCGAATTTGAATATTTTTAGTCCTTATGAACGTTAAAAATTCGATTGATTACGAAATATAAATACCATTGTAGCGGAAACGTGTCTCGTAATATCAACCTTGTTTACGGAGAAAATACAAAAATTTTGGTAGTCAATAACGAAATAAAGATGACTGTGGAAGCTGATGAAACTCAATCTACGACTGAATTAGCAACAGCTTTCAACGTAAGCATCAAACCAGTATTGATACATTTGCAAGCTATTTTAGTCAAATTGGCAAAGTTAAAAAGCTCAACAAATGGGTGCCCAACGAACTTAAAGAACGCCAGCACGAAATTAGCGTCGAAAAGTGCCTTGCACTACTGAATAGGCAAATGAACGAAGGAATTTTTAACTAAATTGTTACCTGCGACAAAAAATAGACTCTGTTTGGTCTAGCGCCAGTGCGATTTTTTACAGATTCTTACCGAATGAAATGAGCATTACTACAGATTTATACTAGAAAGAAATGAACAAAATGATGGAAAAGCTCACATGTGTTCAACCAGCTTTGGTCAATCGCTCGTCGCCGCTGCTCCTGAAGGACACGTGACCTCATACTGCATAAAAGGCGTTCTCCAAGTTACAAGAGTCGGAGTTGGATGCTCTCTTTCATTCGTCGTACTCACAAGACTTAGCACCTTCTTTCTTACCAGACTTCTACTTTTTCCAAAATTTGGATAATTTTGGTGGGAAAAAAATACCCGAGAGGCAGTACAAAATTCGTTTGAAGAATTTGTTGCCTCCCGTCCAGCTGATTCCTTCAAGAAGGGCATCAATAAACTGCAACTACGTTGGCATTACGTTATATACGTTGATTTATAAATAAATAAAATAAATAAATAAATAAAAATTTAGAAAAAAAACAACTTTGTACTCTCTGTAACCATTCGTCTCTATCACGAATAGTTTAATTTTACATATAAAAATTCTTCAATGCTACATTTAATAATTACTTTTAAGTAATTACATTAGCTCAGATGGTTAACGCTCGCTGCACTATTACAGTATTCGAGTAACCCGGGTTCGGTCGCCACCGACACCAATGAAATTGTTAATTGCAATTTTACGTGCTAATTAACCACGTGCTTGGCGGTGAAGTAAAACATCGTGAGGAAGCCTGGATGTCTATGAAATAAGAAAAAAATATTTCCAAGACAGCGCGGCGAACACGTCCTTGCTCTAAAACCTTTTCAGAAACGAGGGGAGGCACATGCCCAACAGTGGGACGTATATAGGTTGTAACCAACTTTTTTGTTAACTTCCTTTGAAGGAATGTCGATAGTGTTAAACAGCAGCGCTAGAGAAAAAAGTTCAATGCAAAATATGAAAGAAATACATTATAATATATCGTAAAAAAATCAATAAAGTCAGGCCATATCATCGAGAGAGGTATCGTTTGTGGTGCCATTATTCTTTCAACTTGAGCACGAAGTTTCCTATCGACAATAAATAATACACGTTTTACTGCAGATTTTATTGTTATTGGATAGCGGCGAGATCGCGATCACTTTTGATGTTGCTCTTGTTATTTTCTTGGTTATAAAATATGTAGGCGAATTGATACTTTAGCATTGTGATATATTCGCGACCCTTGCAAACATATTGAAGGCAAAGATGTTCAGTTCACAGTGGCGGCCCATAGGTTCGGCGGCTTCAATTATTCGCAAAATTTTACCTAGTCTTTTTCATTGTCAAGTTTCCAATAACTTAAATATTTTAGTTATGCATATTTAGTATTCTGTTCGGTTAGAAATTATACCGTTACCGTTACACCCTATTAAAGTTAACTGCTGAACATAGGCCTCCCCGTGATATTTGCAACAGTTTCCACGCTTGGGGAAGCGGGTTAGTAAACGCAATTTTTTAAGTCGAAAGACGCCGCTGCCCATCTCCTGATTTGTTTCACGCTGTCGCCTCTTACGACACCCACGGGATGATATGGGGTAGTGGATACTCTTACTTTGGCACTACACGGCACATAAACATGTAATTATTGTGACTTTTTCATTATTTTCTTTCAGCGATGTCTTATTTTTAAATGAGCTCTGTCTTTTTTTTTTTTGAAAATAAAGATTAAAAAAAATGAGCTCTGTATATTTATATATAGTTTAAAGTAAAACAAGTTGAATATTTTTTTGATTCTATTTTATATAATTTAATGAATTAAATATCTGTTATAGGTTTATTTTTAAATAACTCAACTTTAAATACTTTTGCGGGCCATAATTAATACCACTAGTGTCATCTAGTATCGAGTAGCAGAACTAGGAGAGCTTTCTAGAAAATTCCATTCTAGAACTTTCTACACCTAGCCGGCGGGACCGGTACGTAGAACATTCTAGATGTTTCAGTAGAAAAGGCTTTATATAAGACTGGTATTGACCGCGTCCCGAGTCAGTATTGAATTCGCGATAAAAGTGAACACTACGAAGCGATTTACAATAACGATATACAATTGCGTTTAATATTAGTGTGTTTTAAGTTGCAGTTGGTGTTTGGTAATTAAAGTGTCAATTTTGGCAATTCACTCGGCAGTTTTTTTGTCCGAACCCCAAGCTCGTAACAATACATTGTCAAGGTCATGATAAGAAATTTGCACTTAAAAATACTAGAACACAGAAATTTTCTATATGCAAAGACAGAATTAAAAAAAAAAACAATTTTCTCTTAAATGGAATGAAATGGTAAGGTAGTAATCCTAACAAAACCACGACATTTTTTACCTTCCCCCCAGTAGGGAAAATACAAAATGGTTTGCGGGCCGTGTCATAGAATTAATGAGACGATTTATATGCAAGTAGAATTTGGAAGATTCACAGCGTTTAAATCGAAAGAATTTAAATTTTGATATTACTGGTACTTAGAAGATTATTACTATGAAGGTATTTGCAGGTTTTGAATTTAAAGAAGCATTTATTTAAAATCAAAAAAGTTTTTAAACGAATATATATATATATATATATATATATATATATATATATATATATATATATATATATATATATATATATATTTCCAAGAGGTTTTACAACAAGATATTTGCTTAACATTTAATATATATCCTTAATAACCATTTCTCTATACTATAAGGCCTACTAAACTAGCGCTTTACTAGCATCCAACCTGATAGTATGTGATGATGCAGCCTAAAATGGTGAATTGAACTGACTTAATAAAAGTAATTTTTCATTTAACAACATTTTGAATAAAAAATTTAACTCAATACCTGTATGTATGATTTTTATTTCACAAGCTTAATACACAGAAAATAATAGAATAACAGGCTCATCCTCAAAATCAGACATTATTGCTTCCGAAATCCGTTGTACATACTAGTAACGCAATTTACTATAAAATTGAAAACTATTATAATGTGTCTCAGCAGAGACGTCGAGACAATTACAACACATTCATCGACAAATAATTAAAAATTTATAAGTGGCATTATTAAGTCCATAACAATTAAACAATAAGTCATTGAGAATAATCGTTTGCATATACCATTTATAAAAATGCTTTTTTATATGATTAAGTGTTACAAACGAGCACACACATGATTGTAAGTGGACACTGTAGCTCATGAACATCTACGTTTATCCCAAGTTAAGAATCAAAATTCAGATGCCTTGTGACCTCTGCGGAATAAGATGGAATACAAAACACATCAGCATTAAGATGCATTTTTACGTTGGTAACCTGTGAGAACGTCGTCCTTTTCCGTTCAATCTGATCCCCTCTATCACGAATAAAATCCACTAAATACATTGAGCAAGTATATTAAAATTATTATTCCATTTATTCATTTTATTTCTGTATGTATCCTTTCATGAATTTAATAGTGCTATACAAATCATTTTTTTATGTCTACTCAACCGTACTATAAAACTTTAGTGCAAGGATTTAACAACCAAAAAGTGACTACTTAATCGCACATATGAATAGGAACGGACATCTAACAAACTGCGCTTATAGCGAAGTAACTTGGCACAGTTGTATGGAGACCAGAAGTCTTAAATGTTTAGCAATAACCCATTGTCTAAAAAAAACTGAAAAATTATTGCCATCATAGAATCAAAATTTGATATAATTTTATTTATGTAATTTAGGTTAAAATGAAATAATGAATCAAGAAATAATGACAAAAATCAAATTTATGCTGCATAAGTGTGTGACAGATTTGGCCTAGAGGGTTTGTCAACCAAGTTGCTGATATATTGAAAATAGGGAAAATGAAGAGTACTCTTAACCAAAGAGCAAATATGAGCATGTATAGATGTGTAAAGAGATTTAGCGATGTGTCAAGATCATGGTAAATTCAAGTTGGAAGTCTAGTCTCTGCCTACCCTTCTGGGTGACTCGTGAAGTTATAAATTACGTAATATTTTTTAAAATTCTCTATAAGGTAAACCCACGCTGCAGCTGTTCATGAAGCACGAACGATCGCCTTAAGCGGAGAAGGGTCAACATTGCCAAAATCGAAGTCGAAATATTTGTATTTTTCTTCATTTCTATCCCTTAACTATCTGTATCACTAGAATGGTTCTCCCATTATTATTATTTTGTCTAATTTAAATAGATGAAGCTTATGATTGTGGTTAGGTGATTAGTTAACTATTTGTTTATTAACAATTCTCCATCTAAACTCATATTTATTGGCTAAACTTGGTACAAGTAGCTTTTAACTTTGCACTCCGCCTACCCTCTCTCTGATTAGAGCGACGTTATATTGTAGAATTATTCTAATTTACCAAGATACAAAAATATTCTTATTACAATAACAATTAAATTTGATCTCTAAACCAAATCAATATCGAAAAAGTTGTATAGGGTAACTTGCTTTAAGTAAAACAAGTCAAGCATAATAAGGCAGTAAACGTATTATATTTTATAAAATCTACAACTTATTTCTCGACCATATTTTACTCGCAGGCGTAAAATGTTACCCGCATTTTCCTCAAGTAGGGTTCAGGTCTCATTATTTTTCGAGAACAGCATTTGCAACACAGCAGTTTCATTGTTTGTAAGTGGACTCTTTTGGGCAAGAGGTCTTTTTGCCGCCACGCTTCAATTGCGGCAGGCTAGGGATCAAAACATAATTTGTTTTGCGGTATCGTAAAAATCATTCTCTTTCATAAATACGTAAATTTACAAACCTATTGTATTGCGTAGATATTCTTAGTATTTCGCATTTATTTTATTAACGCGCGTATTCGGAAATGTTTTTATTTTTATAATATCTATCCATTATATATTATTTGAATGCGATTCGGTAGCCTGTGGGCAACTCTGCGAACTGCGGGTTCCATTTCCGAACGGAAAAAGTATTTTCAATGTTATAAAGTAATTATAAAAATAATTTAAAGCCTAAAAAAGATTGTTTTGATAACAAATTTATAGGGAATATCTATTGTTTTAAAAACTTACATCATTATTTCATTATTGAAAGTATTTCGTAATTTTTTTAAGTAAACCTTTTAGTATTATTTTTTGATATCATTATCATATACGAGCTTAAATTTGAAATTTAAAACAAATTTAATTGATTGGATATATAGATATTTTTACACGAAGGAGAAAATAATAATGCGAAATATGCTATTTCTGAGGTTTTATTTTGCTAAATTAAATGTGAACCTAACTTCCGGCACTCTACACTTGTGGCAAAGAGAATTGGCACAGTTCAACCAAGTCGATAAATCTTGAATCATGTGCTTACTCATGCGACGGTCTTTGGAACGTGGAAGGAATAATAATTATAGCTTTTTAAAAACTAAAGCAGGTTGAATTCTCAATACCGAATTTAAGAAATATTGGAGGATATTATAATTATATTCTTCTATTTAAATATCTATTGAAATGCACAGCTATACTTGAATATTTTCCGTTAAGGACGATTTGATTTAATCATCACGTTTAATAGGTAGATTACTCATCGTAGTACCAGATATCTCGCACTGTTAATGCTGTACCACACACTGCTCTGTGTATTTTACGTCTCGTTTAAGCTGGATGATTACATTGACTTAAATGAAAGCTATAAGATTTTTTAGGTGGTAAAAGAGATGAACGCATTAGTAAGTAATGCGCGTGATATCAAAATGTGATAGATATCACCTGTAATTTTGACTTCACACCACACATTACGTGTATTCATAATGCATCACATATCACACGTTACGAGGCCATAATTATCAATTTAAACCCAGTGATTTAGGTGACGAACAACATATGATTATGTGACGTGTATATCTATGATGTGATTAAATCTATACACGTACCTAGTAGAAAAGGAAAGAAATATTAAAACTAACTTACAGTTTATACCTTATTTGCAATCATCATCATCAAACGTGACTATAAATGAATGTTACGCTATTAACGTTGCCAATGCGCTGGTAGCACACGCACTAAGCGCTCGTTGAAAATTTCACAGTTTCTGAGGAATTAGCCTGAGTTCGATCCCCGCCGGTACTAGTAAAGTTGTTATTTGCAGTTTTAAGTGCTAATTTTCTAACTGTTAACTGATAAAGGAAAATCGTGAAAAACCTTTAGGCCTGAAAAATTCAATAAAATATTTCGAAGATATGTAAAATCTGCCAACACGTATTGAGGGAATGCCTTGTACTCGCTATTCTTGCTCTAAAAAACTGTCTCATTTTAGTGAGACATATGTGGGCTGTAATTTTAACGTTTTTTTTTTTTTAATTTACTAAACGACATATTCTTGCTACAACCATAAATAATAAAGTAACGTGGCTCTACCTCGTAAAATTTGATAATGTATTCCATTTAATCCGTGCGCGTATGACAATATGATAGATACATATTTATATTACAAAATTTCAGTTTTTGGAATTGTGATATGATGTTGTATCACATACTAAGTTAATGCTTTGTTTACGTCTATCAACAGGCACACAGTCTCCCTGATGTTAGGTTGATCTGCAGAGGCCTATAAAAAAAACTACATCTATCCTCTATTACTGATGTAGACATTGAAAATATACAATTACAAGATATTCTTAACGCGCGTATGAATTATTCGCTTTATGTCTTTCTTTCGCGGGACTACATAGAGTTATAAAGAGATTAGGTGAATGTTGCTCGATATGTTTGGATTTAAGATGAATGTATATATAACTATTTAGAAATATTCTTTATTTCTTCTTTCTTTCTAAATAGTTATATAATATATAACTATTTAGAAAGAAAGAAGAAAGAAAGAAAAAAATGCGCAGTTTAATATGCACATTAATATACACTTAAAAAACCCTCTACGATACTGCGAGTTGGGCCGGATTCAGTGATAGCACTGATTTTTGGTATGGCCCGAGGCAACTCGGCCATACTAAAAACCATTTCTGTTCAAAATCAGGCTGAATGTACGCTCGCTGTTGATGTCCGGAAATTTAGAAGAAAAAATTATATATATCTGTATAATATAAATGGACTAATAGTAGAAGAAGCCATACTTTTTTCAAATAGGTTAACGTGTGCATGCAATATCTATAATAGTTTTGTATAAAAATATCTTAGGTAAATAAAAACACAACTCGTATACAGATTTCTAAATGAAATTAAAAGAAAGAATAGATTACCTACATAACATCCAATTCGCTAAATATGTAATATATAATAGTTAACTCATGGTTTAGTAAAAATTAAATTCATTCGTCGTTAAATTTAAAAACAATTGTTACACTAAAGATTTTTTTTTAAATTTATTCCTTTAAACTACGTTTAACCAACACTATTTTGTTCATTAGGACACAGTTATTTATATTTGTCTTTAAAACAGTTAATTGTTGTAAAATTATATAAAAGAGGCGGCAGGTTAATCGAACACACAACAATACTTTTTTGCATAGGACTCATATTATAAATTCAATTCTATCTCAAAACTTTTGTCGAGTAAGAAAATTCGCTTGCGTTGTCTCATTGGTAGGATATTTACCTTAGTTGTCACGCTGTAAAGGTGGATTGGTAACCGCAGTTTTTTTTTTATTTTCCGTTGTTGTTTGGAAGGTCCTGCAGCATCTCCTATTAAAGTTTCTCCCACACGACACCCACGGAATAACGAAACTATTAAAAAATCTAAATGAGATTATGCATTTAACAGTAACAAAGATGTGCATAAATGCGGTTAATTAATAGGTCTCGTATGTAAGCACTATAAATATAATTTTTTTGACAATATTTTGTAATAAGAAGATAACGTCATTTTTATTTCACACATTTATCGTTGCTTTGTACGATGTTGAACACAAAAGGACATTGCTAATAGCATTGCATTTAATCTTGGGAGTGCTGCAGCAATCAGATCAATAATAATGGTGGTATTGATTATTTTATGCCTTTTTACCTTGTTCAATAGATTTCTGAATTCATTAGATCGTAATTTAATAAAGTGGGATCCACCATAAAGTATTCTTGCTGATACAACACTGACACTTAAGAAACTTTATTTTGTTCGTTCACCTTATTTTTCTTGTTACGAATTCAGTCACGTAGGAAAGCTCCAGGGACAGCCCCTTATGTAACTCGCTGAGCAACTTTTTGATTTCTACTACGACGAAGCAGTGTAAGCAAGACAATGGAAAAATGCAATAGTTGAACGTGTTGTGATAAAATTTAACAATATTAAGCATTATTATATTTTTAAATCATTTAAAAGAAAAAGAAATGTATCTTTGTTTGCCCCATAAGCGCTATAAAATTTAACTGAATGCACTGAAACTTTGGGGAGTTATTGTAAGTGCAACGATTCTTTTAAAAAAAGCAGAATTTCTTACACCATTTCTTTTCTGGTCAATCGAAACTCATTTTCAACAGTTTAAAGAATTAAAAAAAAACACGTTTGACAAACAAAAATTATAGCTTCTTACCTCGATCAAATAAATACATATAAACGAAAAGAAACGTTGAAAATTAAAAAATTGGCAACTCAGCGCAATATAATCCGCAAATTTATTTCATTTATTGTGTTGTATTCGCGTAAATATAAGAAATCATTATGTATGATTTCATTTATATTATTTTCTTTTCATTAAATTTCTTCAATATATGTCATATCATTTAATATCATTAAATTATTGATTATTAAAATAAAAAGGACAAGGATATGCACTGTTCTAACTGAAAAGAAATGAATGATAAGCATTTTAAAATGCCAAACGTGAAACTTATTGATGGTATTAGGAGAACAGCAGCAACTGTGCGAGTGTACCAATTCGGCGCCCACCAACCCACCAACACATTTGAATAGATATCCCTATTTTGCGTAGGATTCCGAGTTTTACTACACTCTCATATATTAACGACTCTAAGCAACAGTGTATAACTAACTACTGTGTTCTGGGTTGGAAGTAAAGAAACCCATCATAGTCTTAAAGTTTGAAAATGGTTGCAATGGTCTATGAGTTTTATTATCATATAAATCAGGGTCTGATGAAACTCTTCTTTATCATTTTTTAAAGATTAGATAACAAACAAGCACAAAGTCCACCTGATGATAAGTGCATGCTGTGGCCCATATACTACTACATTTATCTACAATTAAGAATCAAAATGCACATGCGTTGTCACCCCTGAGGACTGAGATGGAATGCCAAGTTTTCAGATAAAAAGCTCTCTGGTTCCCTACATTTACCATACGAAACACACTAGCATTAAGCTGCTATTTTACGCTAGTATTCTGTGAGAGCATGGTCCTACCGATTTCGAACCTACCGACATAATAAAGCTGCAGCGTGGTTCTACCATTTATAAATATATATAACAGTTATTGAAATTGTACATGTGAAATATATAAAATAACTTGTTCGTCATTTTACTCTACTCTACAAGATGATTTTTATATGCCCTATTATAGTTGATTCATATATATATATATATATATATATATATATATATATATATATATATATATATATATATATATATATCTCTTTATCCATCTAGATGTTATTATCAATTATCATTTTATTATATCTAAATACTCTTTCTTAAGAGCGTTTTATTTATATTTATATTTCTTCAAGATCCCACAAAATTTAACAGATGCACATCTCCCTTTAGAGCCTTAACCATCACGTTTGGTAGGCAGATTAGCCATCACTTATTCTTATTTAGTATGAACGCGAACATGTTAAGAAAAAATTCGGATGCGATAACCGCCGGCACCAAAGAAATTGTTACTTGCCAGTTTTAGTGCTAATATATGTATAACGTGCATGGCAGTAAATGAAAGAATTGTGAAGAAACCTGCATGTCTGAGGACTAAAGATATTCGAGATCACGTAAAGTCCGTTACGCACTGGAGCATCGCGAAGGATTAATAAATGCTCCACAACCCTCTCAGAAATGTCTTTGCCTGGCAGTGGAACGTAAACCTTACGTATATAATAATAATTCAAAGAAAAGCTTGTAAAATAACCGATTCAAACAAGTAAAGGTATTAAAATATATCATAAGAATTAAAAACGACGTTGACATATTTTTAATATTTATTTTACTTTTGAATCTCATAATAAGGTATTGCTAGTATATTTTGGTAGCTAATTATTTATTATGTTGCAAAAATAAGTAATATTTACATGGGCTAATAAATAATAATAATAAATACATAATAATATTTTACTATATGTTTGATACCCTCGCATTTTGTTCAGTTAATAATTAGTCGGTGCAGTCTCCCATCACATCCTTTTCCATTCCGCACGGGCCCGGGGATATTTTTGCTTTTAGATAGGTGGCGTCATTTTTGCGCCCAATGGGAGATGCGTTGTGCTTCGATGGAGGTGGGGACGGCCGAGGAAGAAAACGACGAATGCCACCACCGCTCGACCAGTTGCATCACAGTGCCACCAACCTCGCGGCCTAAGTAAGAGGCCACCAGGAGACCAACCCCGGTAAGTGCCCGCTCCTATAGTTACTGAACTGATTTTTTTTGTCGTTCTTTCCTTGGCAGCTCATGATTTCCATAGTACCGGCTAAATACAGTGAGTTAAATTATCGCGAGTGTATTGTCCAAAACTGCCACGTGCCACTTCCGGCATTTTGTTTGAGTTACAGCAAACCAAGCCATACATTCCATTTTCGTTATTTTCACACCCAATGGTTTGAGGCCATTGTCCCCGGGAATCGAACCCGAGACCCTGTGACCTTACCATTTTGTGGTCATTCGTTCCAAATTTGCACCCAGGAATTCTATCGCTACACTACTATATTACTATATAATTACATATATTTATCATTTTATTTTATAATTAGTCCTTACATAATATGAAATTAGCGTTTGGTACTGGAAAGAATATAAAGTCAATTTTTTTTTTGTGAAATATATTTAATTAATCAAAGTGTGTACCGTTGTTATCTATGTACTTTTGCCATCTTATATTATGTAGTTCATTGATCCCTTTACTAAAAAAACCATAGAGGCGATAATCAATAAACTCTTTGAAGGCGGTTTGGAATGCCGCATCGGAGTTGATTTTTTTTCCTTGTTGGAGTCCAAGTCAAAGGAAAGGAAGGAAGTCAAAATCCAAGAAGTTGTCCAAATTCAGGAAAAAATGATAATCTGTTGGAACAAGGTCCGGGGAGTACGTTGGATGTCGCAGACATTCCAGTTGTTCTCATCATCTAACTTATTGGCTCATCTAACTTAGTGATTGATTGTTGTGCAGCGTGTGGTCTTGCGTTGTCGTCAAGCAGCAGTGAAACAAGGTCCAGTGAGTAAATTGGATGTCGCAGACGTTCCAATTGTTCTCATCATCTAACTTATTGGCTCATCTCACTTAGTGATTGTTTGTTGTGCAGCGTGTGGTCTTGCGTTGTCGTCAAGCAGCAGTGGAACAAGGTCCGGGGAGTACGTTGGATGTCACAGACATTCCAATTGTTCTCATCATCTAACTTATTGGCTCATCTAACTTAGTGATTGTTTGTTGTGCAGCGTGTGGTCTTGCGTTGTCGTCAAGCAGCAGTGGCTTAGAGCGATTGAATCTCGGTTATTTAGCAGCTAGTTATTCCTTCATGGTTTATAGTTGCTAACAATAGATATCTGCCGTAATTGTTTGGCTAGATTTGAGAAAGCTGTAGTAAATGATACCGACACTAGTCCACCAAGCACTCACAAGTAACTTTTTATGTGTCCATTTTCATTTAGGACAGGATTTGGCTGGGTCTCCAGGGCTCATCCATTGCGACGAACGTTACCTATTATCGTACCGTATCTATTTTTCATCACAAGTAATGATTCGATTTAAAATCCCTTCATTTTTGTGTCGGTTGAGCAAAGTAACACAGCAGACGACGCGTGTTTGCAAGTTCAATTCACTCAATTCATGAGGTACCCATCGTTCAAGTTTTTTTAGTTTCCCGATTTGCTTCAATTGGATTAATACAGTTTTATCACTAACCCAGAAACCAGAGATAGCTGCATCTCTGAAGTGCTTTGTGATGGACCCGCTTTCAAAATAGCCTTTAATTCTTCATTTTCCACTTTGGTCTCCGACTGTTCATGGAATTGGTTCTGAAGGTCGAAATTTCCAGAACGAAAACGTTGAAACCAAAAACGTACCGGGCTTTCCTTTGCGACACCAGCGCCGTACACATAATTAATCCTTCGAGTTTTTTTTTGCAGCACTGGTGCCACGGCAGAACTTGTACTCGTAAATATACCGATATTTCATGTTTTCCGTTGTACGGTAATAAGCGACGCCAAAAAAATGAGGAAAAAACAAATGAGTGACTTTTTTCAAAACTCAAATGTACCAGCTAAATTTCATAAATTTTAATTTGGAATTCTTAGCCATAGAGGAAATATTTCAGATCAAAATGGTCAGTACGACAAAATGCTAATTTCATATGTAAGGTCGCAATACATTTATATAGCCATACCAGATGAGAAAACTATATAAATACCACAGATAATATATAAATAAATAAAACAAAATATTTGTTAAACCAATAAAAAAATCGTGTAAAAAAAGATAACATCTACATGTTTATAAGTAGAAAATGTATGTTCGTTGCCAAGCTAGAACGTTGAGACACATTTTATTGCGTTTAATTTTATACATAACTCAAAGCACTTAAATCACTGTTCTTTCAGTGTTGGTCTTTTCAGTTACTTTTAGGGCTGTATGAATATACAGCTCTAATACAAGAAATAGGCACACACATTTTACAACATATTATGAACCCTTTTCTGCCTAGAAATTTGTCTGGATAGGCCCATAGGCTCATCATTTTATTTATTTCTGCTAACAAATAACAGTTCTCGAACCACTGTGTTCCTATCAGAAGGGTAAAAAGAGACAGGTATAATTAGAGGCTGTGTGACATTCCATCACTATCACGATAACTTATGCTGCCGTCGCCACTTACTAGTTTGCAATCACATATATGTACACGTAGCCACACACTACTGAGTTGAACTGTAGGTTCGTTTTGCCACAGAGTGTCAAAACAAAACAAGTAGTATTTTTAATAGAATGAGGTTGACAAACAAACACATAGTCTACCTGATGTTAAGTGAATGCTGTGGTCCATACACATTTATCCTCAATTAAGTATCAAAATGCAAATGCGTTGTCACCCCTGAGGACTGAGATGTAATGACTCGTTTCCAGTAAAAGGGGTCTCCGGTTCTCCACACTCACCATACGAAACACAGCAGCATTAAGCTGCAATTTTACGCTGGTATTCTGTGATAGCGTGGTCCTACCCCGATTGAGCCGACCATATACGAACCACAATATAGCTGCAGCGTGGCTCTACTACGTAAAAAAATAATTTGCAAAATATTATTTAATAAAAATATTTTCAACTCTTGTCGCAATGGATTTCCTATTACCGCATATGAAAAATCGTACCTACAAACCTCATTGCTCTTTGAAAATTTACGCCATACTGCGCAGTGGCGCAATAACAGCTCCAATCTACGAAATTCCTGACATATACCGACATCGAAATTTCACGCTCAGAAAGGGACATGATTTCTATAAAATTTTAAAGCTAAACCCAATATTTGGTTGAAATATTTGTTGTCCTAAAATATGATAGTGACTTTTTTTAATATTATTTTTTCGTTTCAGCCTGTCAAATTAATTTAATTGCATCATTTTTCTATTTTATATTTGCTATTTTCATCGCATTTTTCCCGCCATATATAAAACACTGACATCCATTTGGAATAAATTATATATATATATATATATATATATATATATATATATATATATATATATGTATGTGTGTTGATGTGTGTGTATGTGTGTGTGTGTGTGTGTGTGTGTGTGTGTGTGTGTGTGTGTGTGTGTGTGTGTGTGTGTGTGTGTGTGTGTGTGTGTGTGTGTGTGTGTAAATATACATATTTTCACTTGTCATACTTCTATTTTTAGCTTAGCAGCGCAGCCTTAGAAAAGTATATAATTCTTTTTATACTCAAAAAAGGTAATTTTTTGAGTATATAAATAATTATATACTTTAAAAGTATTGACAATAAAATACCTACCTACTTTGGTGGATTACTAATTTTTCCTCTATTTTTATAGAACTTGATCAAGGAGAACCCGTGTTATGGGGTCCTAGAAACTAGTTTTAAATAAATATTAATGAAATTTTATATTTTATCATCATCACCATCTTTATAACCCTTTATAAACCCACTGCTGAACATAGACCTCGCCCAAGGAATGTTACAAAGCACGGTTCTGAGCCATCTGTATTCATCGACTTCCTGCATGACCCGGTAAGTCTTCGTTTCATCTAGTAGGGAGGCACTCCACACCGCCATAATAAATATTTTTAAGTTTATTAATATCATGAAAACGAGATCATGGCAGTGAGACGCACGTCATCCATGTTCAAAAGATCTACGTTGGATGAATGCAGACGAATAGGTAAACGCGTCGTACTCGTCCACGTATAACTCGGTGAGGTAATCGGCGAGGTACTCGGCGAGTTGTTCGCGCCGATGATCTAAACGTGCCATTCTCATTAAGTATCTACTATATCCGAGCGTGCACTATCTCTACCTTCATATATAAATTGAAGTATTTTTATTTTAACTAATCATAACTAAACACTTAAATCTATTTACAGAATGCTTGTGAAAGCTATGAAACAAGTTGCTTAATTACACTTTTACTTAAATTGACAAACTAATATATAAAAGTGTCTTTGAGCCTCTTTTGTATGAATAAACAAACAATTATAAAATTGAAATGACTAAAATCCCTCCTGACTTTATAACAACGTTATGAGCTGGCGAAATAATTAATTTGTTTCGCGTGCAATTTTAGAAGCCAATTTCTCATTTCATATAATGAAAATGGAAATACAGAGAAAAGGTAATATGTATATCATAACCGTGAAAAACATATTTCCTTACCCAGGCATTCCACCTACGGTAACTAACTAAACTAAACTTTACTGTATGTTATCGTTGTATGTCTTCCTCACTGAACCTGCTGATTTACTTAACTATCTCTTTATTTTATCCAATACTGGCTGTTCCTCGCGACTCCGCACGATTAGATTTTAGATTTAAAAAAAAAATGATTTTTCTAATGAAAAAGTAGCCTTAATTACTCCTTATAACACCAGTTATCTGCCAATGAAAGTCCTGTCAAAATTGATACACCCATTTCGGAGATGACCCCGAACAAACAAACAGACAGACAGACGGACAGACAAAAAAAATTGTCTTTTGTTATAATTACACTACATATTTTCACATGCGTTTAGTAAAAAGCTTTTATTTTGACAATAAAACAAACACTTTAATTTTATTTATTTGTATAGATAATATAACCAATTACAAAAATTATGAAATTGCATTTTGTTTTACCTTTTAATAGTTTATTTTTTAATCATAAGTCTCCTATCGTTTCTGGGGAGGCACTTAAGCGGACAAGTGTCTACGACGTCACCTCAAAGCCTCATGGCGGACTTTCTGGTTTCCTACGATGTTTTTCTAATCGAATGAGCACGTGGCAATATCTTAAATTCCAATAATTTTTTATATATTGACGGGAATCGAAGTCGCTTTGCTCATGTGACATACAAATTAAAGCGAGTATTAAGCCCCTGCGCTACAATACATAACTTAATTGATATATATATATATATATATATATATATATATATATATATATATATATAATTATCTGAGTAAAAATATTGATAAACCAAATTATATCAAAATATATTTATTTAAATACGTTTTCCGAAGACCTATATATATATATTCACATATTTTAAGAAAACAAAAAACACTAAATTTATTTATGTAATTTTTCAAATAACGTATACAGAGAATATGGCTGATAATACCTGTTATAAAGATCGTTAGAATTATAAGATTAAAAAATATTGCTTCTTTTACACATTTACGACACTTACAGTTGCTTCAGATGCATTTTACTCGTAGTCGCTGGCAGCAGTTTACTGAATGAATTTAAAAATTCTTAATTTGAAAAAGGAAATCTATGTTGCTTTTATGTGGCCACTTTTAATGAAAAACATCCTTCATTATTTTTTGAATTTTAGATTAGAATATATTATACGTTAAGAGTAAAGCCTGCCAAGCGTGGTAATTAAGACGAATCTCACATATTAAGAGAGCTCATAAGCATCGGTGTACAGTACGCGGGTTGATTAAGAGAATAAAGCTGAATATATATATATATATATATATATATATATATATATATGTTTTGAAAATTATATCACAATTTTAATCGAATTATGTGGAATAATAATACATGTGTCTTATTGACATTGAGTTTGAACGTAAGATATAAAAACAAAAATCGGACATATTGGTGAGGTAATGAAGTAGAGATTTTGATATAGATAAATATTTGGGCTTTCATATTATATCAGACACATTACACCAACTTGTACTAAAAAGGTTAAAAAAACTTAAATATCTGAATATTCCGTAATTGTAGTCACTAAGTGAGCATAAATATTCACATTAGGTTTATTGGAATGGCCTCAGCTGGCTGGGTTACGAACACAAGTATCTCCCTACTGAATCAAATGAACCACTGCCTGCGACACCGACACGAGAATTAAGGGTTATCCTCACCCTCTTAGGCCATTAATTCCAACCGTACTCTTGATAAACTTCGACCGCATTATAACTTAAAAATTACATGTAGAATTGTAAGAATATTACATTAATTAAAACTACCAAAATATTAACCAGTAAAACTAAAAATATTATTTTATTATATTTAATTATAGCGGCTTTGAATTTTCAAATTGAAAGTTTAAGGCATTGATTCTTTTGTAAGTTATCTTTTTTGTGAATGTTCGATTTCGTTATGTTGTATAATTGTATCAGTATCGATTATACTATACCGATGTCTTGTTAATTAATTTCTTATTTCAGGTTAAAAAAAAATATGATTGTTTCACAAGGACAATCGATTCGATTTGAGTTATATTATCGTACTACTAGTAAGTGAGCGCAGATCCGATACTTTCGCACTGAAGGATCATACTGCTGTGCGTTGTTAGCTTTTGGGGGTAAGGTTCGAAATTTTCAATGGATATACCTTCGCCAAAAGAACTTTATTCGTTGATTAGGGGGGCGCAGCGCAATATTATACTGGCATTTTAGAGGAATTTGTTCACCTTTATACCTCAATTGGTTCAATAATCGTACAAAAATCTCGTATAGTAACAAAGATAAAAAAGCCTTTGAATAATTTTACAAGCATTTCTATTATTCAAAAGCTTTGTTCATGACGGTTTGATGAATGTTGAAATTAATTTCAAATTTTATTTCTCGGTAAAACGACGAAAGTTAGAAAATTTACGATTCAACGTCACGGCCAATAAGGCAACGTATTCACTCGTGAAAATTTCTATTTACACACAGTTTAATTATACTAGGTGGTAGGATTCCTTAATTATACTAGGTGTTAGGAGTCCGTCTGAATAGGTACCGCCGTCTTACCTATTTCTGCTGCCACATGAGTTCTGGTATGAAGGGTATAGGAGTATCATTACAGGCTCTAAGACATTCCATCTGAACCTTCAGAGCCTTCGTTCCTGGTGTCCAGGGACTGTAGTGGCCACTTACCTTTAGATGGGCTGTAAGTTCGTTTGAAACTTCAGTTTTATAAAAAAGTTATTTACATTTTTGTATAAAAATATGTACCTATATTAAATTTCATCAAGCTATGTCGCAGGAACATTGGAAAAACCCGGTATTTTTCACTTCACTATTGACATTATAATTGCACGGGCTTTCGTAACTTGTATCTATTACTTCGAGTCAAAAAGAAATTTCAATGACATTGTAGTTACTAGCCAAGTTCATAGATAGAAGGGTGCTATCGTTAGATTGTAAGGTGTTGGTTCGTTTTAAATGTAATTTTAGCTGCAGTGTTTTCATCATATTTGACTAAGGTACCTACGGCTTTAATGAAAACGTGGAGAGGAACAAGGTTTTTGTTGTTCATGACATGAATCCTGAGAGGCGGCCACTTAAGTCTTGTCGCATTTGTGACTGTGAGTTTGCGGTAATACGGACATGACTCAGCTGACAGCTACTGTTAATTTATCACAAGGAGTAACAAGTTGAAACTGGGTGGCAAATTATTGTTAGATTTCAAGTTATTAAATTTTTTATTACAAGATAAATTGACAATAACATCGTACCAGTATATATATTATATATATTCTAGGATGTTAGTACTATATATTTCTTTTGGCTTTTACAGCATAATTCGAATCAGGGGTCGCTGCCTGGCAGGCATTGTTAAGGCGAATCGTGATGATGATGATAGTGCTTGTGGTGGCACTGATGATGATGTATTGGTTCGTGACTATTACGAGAACATGTATGGCGTTTATGTGTTATCCTACCGACTTAGTGTGTAACTAATAATAGTATCATTCTACTGATTGATTGATTTTGTGTATATATAACAAATACGAACAAATTTTGTATATATATATATATATATATATATATATATATATATATATATATAAATGAGTTGTGGTGAATACTTAGGTCGCGAGAACTTCCCACTTTTATATTTTTTTCTTAAGATGAAATAGGTTCTATTTCTTCGACGCCAATTTTTCAAGAACCATCCGCTCTTCTATATCTATAAAAGATTTTTTATCCAGATTCTGATTTTTTTTTTCAACCTAGCTAACTTTTTTCTTTAAAAAGAATTTAGGATTTATTTTTTTTTTCTTCTTTTTATATAGCTGTTGCTGCATTTTTATTTTTATTTTAATCTTCAGATGTTTCCTTAGACCGAGCTTGAGAAACAAATAGGCTCTATTATGATGTTATTATCTTTCTATGTAGCTTAATCAATCTCAGTAACAAAATAGTGAAAATTACTATTTGATAAATATGTATCTATTTATTTTAATCAAACATAATTCTTTCTTCAGTAAACTATTGAAAGGAAACTGTCGACGAACGAACTAGGAACAGTAGGAGTAACACTAATGGCACGTAAGACGATAGTCTGTCATCTTGTAGATTAAATGATAATTGATGGCTTTAGAAAAAATAGATTTACCTTGTACATTTTTGGAAGTGGAGAACCGAGCTTTATTTCATAGTTGTGTTACCACACATTACACTCTTCAACACTTACAACATTTTACGGGTGGCACGGAGCGTTATATCTTAGCTCTCAGGGTTTGCGACCAATTTCCAATCTGTAGCGGTTTGTTGGCCTTGAGATCGTAAATATCCATGGGCCACAGATTACTTACCATCAGCTTGACTGTAAGCTAGTTTGTGTTTTCCATGATCTGATTTTTAGAAAACATACAATAAATAAATAAAAAGCAATACGGTCGAAGTTCACAGTTAGTAATTTTAATATAATGTCTTAATATTCTTGAGCATTGTATTATATTAAATTTTATGCTAGTTGATTGTTTAACTATACTATAATAAAGCTTACAATATGTATTATAAAAATCAGGAACCATAATCTCAAAAATGATTATATGCAGAAGAGACACAGTTGTAAAGACTATATGCCCTTGCCATTTTATCGATAACTATTTGCGAAACGATGTATCAAGAGTATCGTTCGGTGTCAGCGACAACTCAGATATAGACTCGAATTAGTCGCTTGACCGAATCGCAAATTGTATGAGGGTGAGCGGCTTGTGTTGGTAAACAAATCCAGTTCAAAACAAGTAGAAATTGGTAATCAAACCACATAAAATACTTTCGTTTTTTAGTTCAACAGTTCAAAATACAGAGATGAGATTTAAATAAGACAACAGACTTTGGTATATTATGTCAAATTTAGTTCCCGGTACGGAAAATGGTGGCTTTGAATCAGCACAGACATGTCATCAGACATGACACATCTGTATGGTATAGCCAGTCTAGCGTACTTGTATATATAGAGGTCAGTGGGTACCAACCACAAAAATACAGTCGAATTGAGAACCTCATCATTGATGGAAGTCGTTTAAAAATTAAACCAATTTCAATTAGCAGTCTTCTATTGCCATTAAACATTACAGCCAATAAAAGTACATAGCTGAACATTGGCTCCCTCCTCTCATAAGGGGGATTTTGCCATATTATTTTGAGTTGTTGCCTGTTGATGCTGCTACCCTTCGCCTGTTTCAGTTTCCCTGTGTCAACTTTTACGGCACCTACGTGGCAATACGCGGCGATATGGGGTAGAGGATATTCATACACTGTCTCAACACAGTTTATAATTTTATAACAGTTTCATATTGAAATGATTAAAGGGTTTAAT
Organism: Parnassius apollo; assembly: GCA_907164705.1. NCBI lineage: Eukaryota > Metazoa > Arthropoda > Insecta > Lepidoptera > Papilionidae > Parnassius > Parnassius apollo. The sequence continues at coordinate 116,129 of CAJQZP010000552.1, read as the reverse complement.
TTATATTTATTATTAAAATTAATTTATTTATTCTCCGTTACATAAACGGTATGATAATACCGTCATTCAATCAACCTTTTGCAACATGCAACATTCTATTTTTCTAGATAATTTCTTCTTGTCTAGTCTTTTAGTCTTTGGAGACGGAATCTCACCATGAATTTTTAGAACTCATTTCTGAGATAAAGGTGATTTGTATTCTAACCTTCCATACAAGATATAGAACATTAGATTGAAACGGTTTACCAAAATTTGATATTTATATATTATAGTAAGATTTAAATCTCTGACATTTTAAATACAGCATGGTAATTTTTAAAAGTGACAGTAGCCCCAAGAAAATTCTAAAAAATTTAGTTTTAAATCTACCATTTGAAACTGAAAGAAAGTTTTAAGCTTTGAATACTGTTCTTATTTTTGAAAGAGTAATGTAAAGCAGCATTAACCACACTACACTAGTGTGGATTACGCAGTTTATATACTCAATTAATGCATATTTCACTTTATAACTTACAGTACTAATATCATAAATACAAATATGAATTTCATTGAGTTTTAAAAGCTACCAGTTGTTCTAAGAATAATTTTCTCACGATTTCAAATGTTAAACCTCATATATGACAGCTTGCGCAGGTGAAATCTTATTATAATTGACAGTACAATATGGCGTTAGCTCCATTGAGGTTGAAAGGCATTGCTAGATTTATTTCAGAGTTGCGTTAAAATATTACGGTTACCGCTTAAAATGTATGGTTGATTTTTTAATAATTAAATAAAAGTTATTCATTTATCAGTTATTCGGTATTTTATGGAAAAAAGGTTAGTAATAAAAATGCCAATTTAATCTAAATGATCGCTGTTAACCAAAAACCCACCTACTTGTATATATTAGACACATCATTTCATTTTATTACGGTGATCTTAGAAAATAAATTTTCAACATCTTTAATATTTAATGCTATTAATTATCGAATTCAATGTACCATAAGAATGTCATCTTTCACTGATATAAAAAAAATTAACTCATGTAATATATTTATATTAAGAATTAAAACAAATATGGTATGCACGGCGTACCGCAGCTGGAAACAATGACAGTGATATCTAAATTTAACATAAAAAAGAAACAATATTTCCGCGTGAAATAATACGTGGGCTTGACGTTTTTTTGATTTGACTGGTGTGACATGAAAGGTTTGTATGTATTTGGAGGTAGATATAGAATAATGCGTATTAAAAATATTTGAGAAATTTCTTTTGAGTATGACTTTGTATTACTTGAACAGTAGGCAGATGCATCTCAGTCCTCAAGCCATAAACTTAAACTTAAATACTGCTGCCAATCTTCAGTTTCAATTTTCCTCTGTCTATTATATATTTAACTATAATAAATTAGAATTATTTTAAACATCTAGTTTAATTTTTAAACTTTTTCCCCTATATGTGATAAGGTGGTATGCGTCGTTTAGTTACTTGTTATAGTAAGTTCACCTCGGAATTCGAGATACCCAGCTGTAAGTCCGTAAATACTTGTCTATTGACACCCTAAAAGTTGTCTCAAAACCTACATATGGTAAGGTGTACGAATAAAAAAGTGGATAGGTTAGGAATAAATGATAAAATATAATACAATAGTTAATAAAAATTGACAAATATTTATAATCATTGGTTCATCGATAGTTCATCAACTATATATGGTGCGTTTTCGACCGGAGGCACCGGTTGACCTGAAGTGATGCTGTGACCGCGCGATTTCTGCCCTCTATCTAGAAAACAGTTTTTTAAACAAAATTTTTGGAGAATTTTGTGTTCTACAATATTAATAATAAATACAAATAGCAAAAACCCATAGGAAATGAGATATTTACAAAAAAGCGCATAAATCCGACTTTTGTGACCTTTGAACTTGAAATTTAATAGTTGCGTATACCCTACTAAATATAGGTTTTGAGACAACTTTTAGGGTGTCAATATACAAGTATTTAAAGACTTCCAGCTGGGTATATCGAATTCCAAGATTCTTACCTAATTTAAGCTTAAATGACTGGACTAGTTACTACCGAAAAGGGCATCCGGTTCTCGTTACTCACCATACCAAAAAAAAAAACATTATGCTACGAATTGGCTCTACCATTTAAATATCATGGTTTCGTTATAATCGTTAGTTTCCAATACAGTAACGCGGGTGATTACAGCCGCTGCAAAGTCCTCAAATCAAATTACTCAAAATGAATTAAATAATTAGACGCAATTAAATCCATGAAGTAAAAAACTTGTTTGCATAATACCATATTTTTATTATTGTTAATCCATACTAATATTATAAATGCGAAAGCGTCTTTGTTTGTTTGTTTGTTTGTTTGTCCTTCTTTCACGTCGCAACAGAGCGTCGACATGGAATTATTTTTTGTATGGGGATAGTTCGGTGGCTGTAGAGTGAGCCAAATAGATGACATAATAAGCGCCGAGATTCCGGATCCTGAGCAAGATAAAGAATTGTATGATACCATCGTCCGAAATATGATTCACGGTCCATGTTGAGCACGAAATTCAATATCGCCATGTATAAAAGAAGGAAAATGTACAAAGAAATTCCCTAAACAGCTAATTAAAAGAAACAGTGCACAATGACAATGGCTACCCTTTAATACAGACGCAGAGCTCCCGAAGATGGTGGCAGGAAATTTACAATCAAATCTCGCTCTGGAGCGTTCGAAACCTTAGATAGCAGCTGGATTGTCCCGTATTCGCCCATTCTGTGTACAATGTTTAATGCCCACATTAATGTAGAATCATGTAGCTCTATGAAAATTTATCTGTAAGTACATAAATAAAGGAAGCGACTAAGCAATATTTAATCTCAGGATTGAAGGTGAGGCAAATCCCGTTAATGAAGTACAGACCTTTCAAACAGGGCGTTATGTCAGCAGTAACGAGGCAGCGTGGCGTCTCCTTGGCTTCCCTTTACACGTAAGGCACCCAACAGTTACTCACCTTGCTGTGCACCTAGAAAATTGAGAGCGTGTATATTCACCGAAAGAAATTTCCAAGAAAGAATTGCATCACCGCCAAAAACTACACTAACAGCCTTCTTTCAACTTTGTCAAACCGACCCCTTTGCAAAAACGTGTTATATTCTGAAGTCCCCCGCTATTATACTTGGAACACATCTAGGAAGAAGTTGAAATGCCGCATTCAAGGTGCACCTGTTGCAAATTGGCCCGGTGTAAAGTCATCAGATGCCCTTGGTCGTGTGTATACCGTCCATGTAACTAATTTTGAATGTTTCTGTTTACGATTGCTGCTGCACAATATTCAGGATATAAAAACCTTAAAACTAACAAAGGTCAGGAATACACAACTTATTGAAAAGCATGTGAAACTCTGCATCTTTTAGAATACGATAATCACTGGGATGAAACCATGGAGGAAGCTGTGCAGTGCCAGTCACCAGCCAAAATTAGGGATCTTTATGCAACTCTCATACCATCTCCTGGGCTATCTAATGCACATGAATTGTGGGACAAATATAAAGAGTACATAACGGAAGATATTTTGCGAAGATTACAGCAGACACACGCGAACATGACATACAATGAACACATTTATAATGAAGCACTTGGAAAAATTGAAGATAAAGTAATGGCAATAGTAGGCAAGAAATTAAGCGACTTTGGAATAATAAGCCCTCAGCCAACAACCGAAAATGAACTAAGTGATGAAATTATACGTGAAATAAACTGCGATATACCAGCTTTGCAGCATCAAGTAGCCGAATTTGTACCCCGCTTCCTTCCCGAACAAAAACGAGTTTTTGACAAAGTATTAGGACAAATTGAAACTGGAAATTGCGCACTTTTCTTTTTAGATGCCCCTGGAGGAACTGGGAAGACATTTTTGTTAAATTTATTATTAGCGCAAGTACGGAACGATAAAAACATTGCTGTGGCCGTAGCTTCCTCCCGTATAGCCGCCACGCCGCTAAGCGGGGCCGCACTGCACATTCTGTTTTAAAACTCCCTCTAAATCTTACCCAGGAAGAATCGCCGAATTGTAACTTTAGCAAAAATAGTGCACGAAGTATAATGCTACGACAATGCAAACTTTTAGTGTGGGCGAAAGTACAATGTCGCATAAAAAAGCTGTAGAAGCACTAAATCGAACGCTCCAGGATTTGCGCAGCAATACCGATGTAATGGTTTTAATAGTGTTTTTACTGGCTGGTGACTTTTGCCAAACTTTACCTGTCATTCAAAAGGCACACCTGCAGATGAAATAAAAGCATGCTTCAAGTCGTCTATTTTATGGAACAAGGTGACAAAATTCAGTTTAACTACGAATATGAGAGGGCATTTGTATAATGATATCAATGCTGGAAACTATGCTGACACACTATTAAAAAATAACGATGGACGGTTGGAAACGGATGCTGAGGGCTGCGTTAAATTGACGAGAGATTTTTGTAATTTGGTACAGAGCTATTCCGAATTAATTGCGAGCGTTTATTCAGATTTAACGAACAAAATGCAAGAAAACAAATGGTTATCTGAAAGGGCGATTCTAGCACCAAAAAATGAGAGCGTTAACAATATAAATTCAGATATATTAAGCGAAGTAGCAGGAGAAATAACAGAGTATATGTCAGTAGACACAGTTATGGACACATAACAGAGCACTTCATATCCCTTAGAGTTTCTAAATTCTCTAGAGTTGTTCAAGATCCTCAAGTTATTAAAATTAGGCGTCCCAGTCATGCTAATGCGAAATTTAGATGCTCCTCGGTTATATAACGGGATAAGGCTGCGTGTGACACATCTTGGACGGAACATAATCGGTGCTACAATTTTGACAGGCGTAGGAAAAGGTGAAAATGTTATTATACCACGGATCCCTATAATTCCCACAGATCTTCCTCTTCAATTTAAAAGGTTGCAGTTCTATATTAAGCTCAGTTTTGCAACGACAATTAATAAAGCGCAAGGGCAAACGTTACAGGTAGCGGGGGTCAACTTAGAAAAACCGTGCTTCTCTCATGGTCAGCTGTATGTAGCATGTTCGCGTGTGTTAAATGCCAAGAATCTCCACATTCTTTCCCCGAATGGAAAAACATATAACATTGTTACAGTATCGTCTTAAAATAGTGTTCATTAAGTTTTTTTTTTTCAAAACTCCCACAATCAATTAATCAGAATTCCCACAGGTCTTCCCTTTCAATTCAAAATTTCCTATTTAGCTCAGTTTCTTTTCAATTCCAATTGCTGCATCTCTGACGGACTACTAAGCTCAGTTTCCTTTCAACAAATGCCGCACCTCTGACGGACCTACTAGCTCAGTTTCCTTTCAAATCAAAAAGCTGTATCTCTGACAGATCTTTTATTTGGCTCAGTTTCCTTTCAATTCAGAAAACTGCATCTCTGACGAATCAATTTAGCTCAGTTTCTTTTCAAAAATCTGTATCCCTGACAGATCTTTTATTTGGCTCAGTTTTCTTTAATTAAAAAAATAGCCCATTTCCATTTGGAATAAATAGGCTATTTTCATGCTTTCCTATACGCTGTGTTTCAAAACTTGTTTTAAATAGGCTGACGAATCAATTTTGCTCAGTTTCCTTTTAATGGCTGCATCTCTGACAAATCTATAAAACTCAGTTTTCTTTCAATTCAAAAAGCAATGGATAGTTCATTTCCCAGTAACCAGGCGGGCGAAGCCGTGGGTGACAGCTAGTCAAATAATAACGAGAAACTTTTTAAAATCGAAACAGATAATAAGACAATATATTTGTGATTACGAGGTGACCGATTAGTCGACCTTAATTATTTCTGTAATCGTTTCTGCGAACGGGTTAATCTAGGTCAGCCTCTCGAATCATTTGAGGCGACTGGGACTTCGCGACGGTCTGCTCCGTGCTTAAATAGAGAAAGTGGTGTGCCTCAATACTGCTCGCATCGCCCGCGGGTTTTCCTCTCGCCCTTACCGTCGGTCATTTGATTGCCCTGCCAAAGGATTTCGAATGGTTGGATTTATTTATATATTTAATATATTGTAAGTAAAATAAAGTTATTATATTCCTCTGCCGAGCACAGGCCTCCTCTGATTTCTGTGGTTTTAGGCCAAGGAAATATTTTCCGCGCTATCCCTTTGCGTATTCGCGGACTTTACATGTTTTTTATAGTATAGGGTGGCAAACGACCACACAACCATCAGTCCACCTGATGGTAAGAGGATGCTGTAGTCCATAGACACCTACATTTATCCTCAACTAAGAATCAAAATGCAGATGCGTTGTCACCCCTGAGGACTCAGAATACCGCGTTTCTAGTAAAAAGAGCATCTTGTTCTCTGCACTCAACATACGAAACACAGCAGCATAAAGCTGCTATTTTACGCTGGTATTTTGTGAGAGCGTGGTCCAACCCCTGTCTAGCCGACCCATTTGTGTTACAACCATGATATAGATATAATAGGGTTCTACCACGAAAGAAATGAGATGTCTTCAAAATATTTTTTTCACTCTCAGACATGCATGTTTCCTTACTTTGACTTCTTTTACCGCTGTACACGTGGTAAATCAGCACTTTAAATTGCAATTAACAATTTAATGGTGCCGGCGGAGTCCGAACAATATTTACAAACGAGCGCTTAGCCCGCGTATTATATAAATTCTATTTGATAAGTATTTATTTTATTGTATTTTATCATATAGTATGGATTTATATGTATAAATATATGTTCAAACCAGACGAGAACCAAGAAAATTATTATGGTCTCACCTGCCGAACGTTTTCATCTAGTTGGGTTTTTTTGTTTTCTATTTTATACATTTAATATATTATTAACCTTATAGTAATATATTAAATATGTATTTGATTAATCCCGAGTAAGCGAAAGCACTATGATATAAATAATAAGTGTTAGTTTAGAAACATATAAAATATTTCAAAACAATTTTATAGCACCTTAGTAGCGCAATCTGCTTTACTGCTTACAAACTTTAAAGTATTTAAGTGTCACTGTATATTGTTATTCCAAGCCACTGAAGGATGTAGCGTGAGCTAGTACAGAGTCCCGAATTACCCAACTTGGTACAACTCTGCCAATTCTCCACTACACAAGTGCAGCGCGCCGGAACTATGTCGATACATAATTTGGCAAAGTTCACGCTTGAGACCTTCTAGATTATTATTACTTGTATCGTATTTTGTTCGTGCATTTGTGAAAATATCTGAAAATGTTACCATCATAAAATAATATTATTTTGTAAGCGATTATTGCAATCCGAGGTTTGAGGAGGACGTTTTAACGTTAATTATGTAAACAGGCAATTACTCTCTTAAACATGAAATAAAAAGAGATGTGTTATCGAAATAGTGCATCATGTTTCTTTTATTAACTGACTTTATACAAGCAGGATGTGCACTGTTGGAATCTTTCGTACTATATCGATATGTTTATATTATATTAAAATTGACTATAATGTGTGTGGGATATGTCTGCATAGGTACTAAAAGTAATTAAAAAACACACTAGTCCGTGATTTACAAGTAGCAGAGGCAGTCATGCTTTATTGGTGATAATGTGAAAAGCCTCCACGCTATAGTTGGAATTCTTAATGTAAAGAGATATCAAACGAAGGTTTTGTTAAATACTGGTCACCTTTTTAAGCTTTTATCTTAAAATAATACAGAACATTTTATTATTAATCCACAAAACATTTCATTCTGCTTCTAAAAGGCATTGCTAATGAAATATTATCCTTAGAGGTGGTAAAATTAAAAATGTTGTACAACCGACTTCAGAATGAATTAAATCGAAGTCAGTTTAATACGCATTATTAAGAATAACTCAAAAACTAATAGTCAGTACTTAATCAAATTTATATGGGACCACGTGAAAAGCACCAACTATCAAAGAATCATCAAAGTTGGTTCACTTAGAAAAAGTTCTGAAATTACACACATCGAAATAATACAGATGAATTGAGAACTTCCTACTTGTTTTTGAAGTAAGTTGAAAATCTTGTCTAATCAGATGTTAGAAAATTAGCAAATAAAAAGTTTACTGCAATTAAGCGTTTGTAAAACTGTAGATATTTATTTCAATTTGGTTGGTACGACGGTTGTTGCTTTCTACGGTGAATCCTCTAATCCCATCCGGATCCAATACTTACACAAAACATTGTTTTGACGTGCTATTATTGTCCTTCAGTAATTTATTCGAGACTACATCCGACCTCACTATTATATTTGAAATATAAACCAACAAGCACAAAATATAAATTCAGATAATACATAGATTCTGCATGTTTTACGTCTAAATATTTCCTGAAATTATTTATCATTCGTAGTTACTCGTATCATTAAAGCTTAAACTGTGTAGTGGCGGTGTAAGAATATCAACAACCTCGTATCGTCCCGTGGATGTCGTAAGAGACAACAGAGTGAAACTAAAAAAACCGGCCAAAAGCGTGTCGGGCCACGCTCAGTGTAGGGTTCCGTAGTTTCCCGTCCGTCACAATAAGTGTTCCCACTTATGAGTTTAAAGGTGGGTATCCATTATGTTCGCGCTCCAGCAGCGCTCCGCGCTCCTGCAACTGCTTCCGGTAGTGGGTACTGTTGTTTCCATCCAAGTTCAAAATGAATTTCCTAGAAAGTCCTTATAAAGTTCTACTTTTCAGATTTTTTTCATATTTTCTAAACTTATGGTTCAAAAGTTAGAGGGGGGGGGACACATTGTTTTTTACTTTTGGAGCGATTATTTCTGAAATTATTGGCATTATCAAAAAATGATTTTAGTAAACCCCTATTCATTTTTAAATACCTTTCCAACAATATATCACATGTTAGGGTTGAAATTAAAAAAAAATCACTTTCCACTTTACATATAGGGGGGGCTACCCTAATAAAACATTTTTTTTCCAATTTTTATTTTACCACTTTGTCGGCGTGATTGATACACATATTGGTACCAAATTTCAGCTTTCTAGTGCTAAAGGTCACAGAGATTAAACGAGGACGGACAGACGGAAAGACAGACAATGGCGAAACTATAAGGGTTCCTAGTTGACTACGGAACCCTAAAAATGAAGATGAGCAGTACTGTCTTACATTTCGTCGATAAAAATGTGCAGTGGTAGCCCGCCAACTAAGCGTGTTAACTATGACAATCTATGGGAGAGGTCTATGTTCACTAGAGGAATTTTATAGGCTGTTATGGATCGGTGACAATAGCTTAAAATGACCTGGAGTCACATTGAAATCTTTCATGCGTATATGAAAAACGTGGCTTGATATTTGTAACCTATTTAGGTATTACAATTACAACCCCTTCTTTAAAAAAAGGGACAGCGTTGATATAAAAGTACGAACAAAATTTGAAATAGTTGCAAATTTCTGTTCTTTGAAACTACTGGAAAGTAACGTTATGAGAAAGTATTTCATTCGGAATTCAACTTCGTCAGAATTTCTGAGACGACGAGTTTTCAACGAAGTGCTGCGAGTAGGAACTTCATTCGTACTTAATATCCCCAACTCTGGACCATAATTTATTTTAGTACTTACGACTTTTAATTTAGCTTTTTTTTTGTACGAAAGACGAAAAACCGAGTACAATATTTTAAAAATAAACATAGGGGGGTCGATGAATGCAAGCAGCTCAGGATGACATTTTGTGGCACGATTGGGAGGCTTATGTTCAGTGGACTTGAAATGGGTTAGTAGTGATATTGAACACATTGCGTTAATAAGATGTTGTCAACTTCATTTAAGAATTACACATTTTAGAGCCACGTTGAAACTTATTACGGCTTCATAGGATTTTCTTTAAGAATAAGTGTGACAAACTAAATACACAATTCACCTGACTGTAAGTGGATGCTGTTGCCCAAAGACATCTACATAATATTACATCTTATATTAAGAAGAGAAATGCAGATGCGTTGTCACCACTGAGGGCTAAGATGGAATGCACCATTTTCAGTAAAAATGGTCTCCGATTCTCTACACTCACCATATGAAACACAGCCGCAATAATCTGTTATTTTTCGCCGATATTTTGTGAAAGCGCCCTGGCGAATCGATCGATTCGTGCTACAATCGTGACTTAACTGCACACATTTTAGCATATAAAAGTCCATATCTGAGTCTCCCCCATAGATTGCTTCATAAAATGGATATTACGCTGCCACTACAAGGTGATTTAATATTTCAGGTACCTATTACTTCAGGTATCGATTTCTGTGAAATTCATAAGAAATTTATTATAATCGAATCTAAGGAGATCAAAAGAACGAGTTAGCGTAATGAGCAATTTACATATGTAATATAACAATAATTTTAATAATTGATGAAACGCTTATGTTTTTAATTCAGTGTATAGCAACTAACGTCTCATAATATCTAAGGAAATATAAACTTCTACGTCTTTTTGCGATGCAAAATTAGTTTTAAGCGAGGCGTTTACTCGTCACTTTATTATAAAGTGAGAACCATTGTTACTCAAGTTTTTAATTGTTTAGTACGTCACAAAATTTTTTTGAACTGGAAAACGATGAAACTTTTATCTAATAGGCAACAGATAATTTTCCTACGTTTACATAATGCAATGGTCTATCTCATTATCATTATCATTATTACAGACCTTCCCAAATCTACTGCTGAACATACGCCACTTTTCAAGGAATGCTGCAATACACCAAAACATAGACCAATATTTTTGTTTCGATATAGAAAATATCCAGCTGGATCCATAAACACAGTAAAACCAGATTAACCAACGTAGCCACAGGGCGACGGATCAGTAAGCTGAAGCGACAATGGACGGCTTTATATCTCGAAGAATAGATCACCGATGGGAAAGAAAGATTCTCGAGTGGCACCTTCGTACGATCTGGTGAGATATGTAGGAATTCGATGTATACTGGTGGATCAGGAACCTGCTTTGTTGTATTCCATAGATGATATTCGAAGGGTTTTAATGATGATCATGATGATGATAAATCGCACAATTACTTTACATTATTTATTTAATATTTTTTCCTATTAACTATATTCCTTTAAATGTTAAAAGATGTTTGCTTAGTCAATTTTAACCAATTTGACAGATACAGAATGATAATAATTTCAGAAGCTATCAACTAATAGATTTTGTTATTAAAGGCTGAACTAGTAATTGTGATTTAAAATTTAATAATAATGACACCAAATGTTTCATTCATTATATGAAAGACAATAAGCTAATATTAACTTGTATTTTAATCTCGAATCTGAAAAAAATTAAACGCATAACCGTAGCAAACACTAACCACCTTTAAAAGAGATTCGAACTGCAGTAAAATGTTCTATTTATAGCCGAACAAAATGCTTTGTGAGTTCATAATTCTTATTTAAATTTTCAGTATTATTTTAATATAAAAGCTTCAAAAGGCTTCCAGCATTAAAAACGTTCGTTTTATCTTTTTTAAGGTTGTTTATGTTCTGATAAACGTTTGGTTACGTAGTACTATTATTTATTATGTAGTTTGGTGTAGTGTAGATAAAAGAACAGTAGAATTTACGTCTGTAAAAAGGAGTTACTGCCAATATACACTAGGACTTCCACGACTACTAATAATCGACGGCCCATTACCATTGTCCTTCATTTTATTTTTTTATTATTTTTTGCAAGTTGTACTTCTACCTCTAAAATATATTTTCACCTAGTTTTTTCAGGTTTATGGACAATATTTTATGCATTTTTTTACATATGAAAGATATAAAAATATAATATAATAGTACATATATGAAAAGACACACATAATAAGCACATGTATAAACTGAGAAATAAGATAAATATAATATAAATAATAATTAAATAAAAATCCCAAACAAGTTGGAAGACTTCTGCAGAGAGTACCAAACGTCCTTGTATTTGAGCCTGGAGCAGTCTGTTACGGAGTCATAATCGCCTTAGATGACCCGACAGGCTATCCGGGATTACTCCACTCGCAGGCCCTTCATCTCCGTCACCTACACATCTACGTCAAGATATTTTACCATTTTATCTATTTGGGCTTTAACGCTTTTCTCTTTATAATTTTATATCTAAAATTAACAAATTATAATAGTTTGATTGAAAGTAATTCATTTTTAACAAATTTGATAGGATTATGTGAATTAGCTTAATATTTCCCATGTTTTGAGTACTTTAGATTAGCTATGGTCACCCAGGTTTCTGTGATAGAAACAAACAATAATGAAACCGTTTAATAATAAAATACTGCTGTTATCAACCCGCCTGCCAAGCGTGGCAACAATTTAAAATAAAATCCCCTATCATACAATCAATAGTGGAGGTTTATGTTGCGTATATGATACAGAACAATTTTGTAAATACTCCTACCTATCTATAAAATTTTCAATGTATTGAAGATGAGCCAAATTAAGAGTTCACATATCGCGAGCATGTTTGACTAGATATTATATGGTTGTGAAGGAGACGGGGAGAGGTGTTTCAGGATAACGGCAAATGGAAGTCCGTAGTATCTGCTTACCCCTCTGGGTCTCAGCCGTAAGTTTTAAAGTTATCTTATTTACAAAATATATATCCTTTTTTTTATTGAATAGGGTGACAAACGAGCACACAGTCCACCTGATGGTAAGTGGTTGCTGCGGCCCATAGACATCTACATCTATCCTCCATTAAAAATCAAAATGCAAGTGCGTTGTCACCCGTGAGGACTGAGATGGAATGCCTCGTTTCCAGTAAAAAGGGTCTCCGGTTCTCTACACTCACCATACGAAATACAGCAGCATTAAACTACTATTTCACGCTGGTATTCTGTGAGAGCGTGGTCCTTCCCCGGTCGAGCCGACCCATTCGTGCTACAACTATACTACTAATATAACTGCAGCATGGCTCTACCACGTATAAAACAATATATCCTTTTTTTTTCAATAAATCTAATTAAAAGCTTTCATTAGGGTATTACACCCATTTTCAAAAAGTGTTTTAAATTAATACTAGAGTGATAATGAACCGCAATAATTTTTATATTAATTTTTAAAACCGAATAGTGCCATAAAATTCATTTTAATCTCGTTTTAAATTTCCGCGTGAAAACGCTAACTACCATGCTGTTCAACTCGCGTCTTCACTGTCCTAAAATTTTTGCCGATTTTGCAATGGAATAAGATACTTTTGGATGTTTAGTAATGAGTTATTATCTTTATCACTGGTGTGTTATGCCTGAATGCAAAAATACGAGCATAATAACGTTGGGGAGGTTATGAATTCAAGTGCCTACTGGATTATATATAAGAAATACTTAGTTAAACCTGGCAAGAAGATACCCGAATACATTGTCTACAAAAACTAGACTATACTTTTGTGAAGATCATTTGATGCGAGTCTGATTATATTTAACTATCGTTTATACAAAACAAAACATCTTGAGGTTATAGGTATTGCAAGTCAAATTTTGTAATATATTACGTTATCTTAGATATTGTAACTGACGATTGCCAATGATTAATTTAAATAAATGACTGTACCTAATATCAAAATATATCTGACCTTGTATTGTGTTTTTGTATAAACTAAAGTTGGTAATAGGTTCTTACATTGATGTTTTAACATTCCCCAACTGAGCAGAACAAAAATTTGGATTGCATGTAAAAAAAAATTTGCCACCATCAATTTATTTATCCTTGATAGATTTGTACTTTCTGCTTTTACGAATTCGTCTTCCATTATGACTTTTTAATAAAATTCGGAATTAAACTCAATAATCGTAGAGATAATTTTAAAAATTTCTTAATAATTTCTTAATGAATACCCTTAGGAGGGATCAGTGACGTCACGACTGTACTTTAATATGACGGACAGCGTTTTGCAGATTTGAGGCACTGTCACAAATATTCTTAAAACTGAAATATATAATTTATAATGCATTTTTATAAATAAAAATCAATATTTCTCGTTTATTTTTTACAAAATCTATCATAAATCTATTTTTTTTGCATGGTTTCAAATACCCTATTTACTTGCTTTTGTTGTATATCTTTCCGGTTCGAAAATTTTGATCAACTTACTTACTCATCACACTATTTCTGAAAATATACACCTAATTAACTTAAAATTTAGTATAGTTACTCATTTCAGAGTTTAAACTCTCAGTAATAACGGATTTTACTATAGTTCTTTAAAAAATCTTGATATTTTACATCTGGGCTCCGCACTAAAATATTATTGTGCGCCCAGCGAAGCGAGCGGGTGTAAGCTAGTACTTTTATATATTCAATGACAATCAATAATAATCATTGAATTCATAAAAGTTCTTCGGCACTATGGAGCTGATATGATGTTGAACCCCGATTCTGGCCATTACAATGCCTATACAAACTTATTTTAGAAAAGTTTATTTTATATTATTATTTTTTTGTAATTAAATATTCCGCATTAAAATATCATCATGCGTCCAGTGACGCAAATGGGTATCAGCTAGTACTTAATAAATTCAATGACGATGTAATAATATGGCACTATGGAGCTGATTAGACATTGAACCCGGATTCTGGCCATTACAGTGCCTATACTACAAACTTATTTTTTTAAATTCATTTATATTATTCTTGTTATTCACTTAAATATTCGTTAATATATTAATTGGAGTCCAAGTCGTCTGGCACTGATTTCTCCTTAGCTTGCAAAGCGTTATGAATCCTTTCTACAATAGAACAGTTAAAATTTACGCGCAAGTTAAAAACAAGACGAAGAAAACAGCTACATGAAAATAAGAAAATTAAACGCGATATAACCGATTTTTTAGTTTAATGTGTATTTGCACATAAGAAATCATAATTTTAGATAAAAAAACAAATGTTATAATGCTATATTTTGAAGAAGATACAATCGATAAATGTATATCACAAACAGGTTTACGTTATATGATTAAAGTAGGTTTTAAGGGCAAAAGGGTACTCCCAGTACGAAATAACCTATTAGGAAGGTTTCCGCTACAGTGCTCTACAGTGGGTTAGCGAGATCTAAACGTACATTTGATAAAGTAAGTCAGACATTTTCGATAATCTGAAATCATTTTGACATTGAAGTACATATCTTTATGGAGTCCTTAATGTGTAGCTGTTCAAAAAAGATTTTAATAATAAATATTATTTTTACATCGGCAAACAAAATTACATACCTGGCTGTTTTACGGATTTTTAGCATATTGTAATAATTATCGGTGGAACTACTCCAGAGGGCTGGAGCAGAAGTGCGGTAGTCTCGTATTTCAAGAAAGGCGACAAGCGCTCTCTTGAAGAACTACAGATCGATTTATCTTCTGAGCTGCATCTACGTACTATTTTCGAAAGTCATTACGAAATGTCTCGCACGTAGACTCGATGACTTCCAGCCTCCCGAACAAGCCGGTTTCCGAAAAGGCTTTAGTATCATAGACCACATACATTCGACAAATAGTACAGAAGACTGAAGAGTAAAATTTGCCTTGCGTATATGCACTATGAAAAAGCCTTCGATTCGTCTACCGTCTTTTCAGCGGCACCATGTTGACTGTTGGTATATCGAAGTGATGAAGTATTACAAATACTTCATCACTTCGATATTAAGTAGGGCTGCGATGGCTATCTGAATACAGAACCAGAATAAGAAATTTATCAGGAAATTACGATACATCTTCTTGTAAAGTATACATCAAAACCTGAAAAAGAGATTGTACAACCAGTAATGTTTCCAGTGATGATTTATGGATCAGAAACGTGATCCTTCACTGCTGGCCGTATTAAGACGCTTAAGGTCGCTCAGCGAGCTGTGAAGAGGGCTAAGCTCGGGGTTTCTATGCGTGATAAACATAGAAATGAGGATATCTGCAGTAGAACCAGAATGACCAACATAGCCCAACGGAATAGTAAGCTAAAGTGGCAATGGATCTACCATATGGCTCAAAAAACCGACAACCGATGCGGAAAAAAGGTTCTTGAGCGGCAGCCTCATACCGGTAGGTGAAGTGTAGGGCGATCCCCCACTAGATGGAGTGACGACCTGGTAAGTCAATCGATGCAGGTGGCTCAGGACCGTGCTTTTTGGCATTTCTTGTGAGTGACCTATGTTCAGCAGTGGAATGGTGAAGAGCTGTTATGATGGTGATGATGTAATTATCGATAATCAAGACGAAGTTAAAATATAGACTTTTTTACAATAAACAAGTAACAATACCCGCCACGGTTTCGTCTGTATAGGATCTGTTAATGTGGCATTATTTAGATTTAAGACCATTTTTATTTAATATGTATTTCGTCTTTACAAGAAAAAGAAAACATCCTTCAAGTTAATTAGTCAGTTTAATAAGTTGTATTCTAGATTCTTCTAGGCATTGATCTCTATAGTTTTATCAAAATCAGTTCCGCCATCGCGAAGTTGAGCCCAGACGGACAGACATACTAGAGGTTACTAGACTAGAGGAAACTGGAGAGCGAGCTTTTTTTTAATAGGATAGGGTGTTAAACTAACACATATTCCACCTAATAGTATGTGGTTGCTGCGGCCCATATACATCCACATCTATCCTCGATTACAAATAAAAATGCAGATGCGTTGTCACCTGTGAAGACTAAGATGGAATGCCTCGTTTCCAGTAAGAAGGGTCTCCGGTCCTCTTATACTCACTATACGAAACACAGCAGCATTAAGCTACTATTTTACGCTGGTATTCTTTGAGAGCGTGGTGATTTCCCGGTCAAGCCGACCCACTCGTGCTAGAACTATACTACTAATGTTACCGCAGCATGGCTCTACTACGTTTACATTTATGTCTTAATAACATGCAAATAACCCCAGTGCTTAGTAGAAGTCAGTTATTTCAATATTCAATTTTATTGTTATGTATAGATTTAAGATATTACTTTTACAATGGCTACTAAGATACACAATAATTAGTGTGGCCACCCACTAGATGGAGAGACTTCCTAGTAAGACATGCAGGAAGTCGATGAATGTAGGTCGCTCATAACCCTGATTTGTGGCATGCTTTGGGGGAGGCCTATGTTCAGCAGTGGACTTGTGAAGGACTTTAATTATGATGACAATGGTGAGGACATAATAATTCTACTGCTACTGAACTTAATACTACGCTAAACAATTGTAAGATGATTAAATAATAATACAATAATTGAAGTAAACAGTTACCTATGTCATTTCATTATGCAAATTTTAAATCATTACCACGTAATTCCCTCTGAAGTCAGTGTTTTCTTTTACTAATGAAGTGATAAACGAACATACAGTCCAGTTCACCTGATAGTAAGTGGCTACTACAGTACATTGATAGCTGCAACTTCAAATGGACATAGCTACATAATATGCGTTGTCACCTCTGCGGACCAAGATAGAATGCTTTGTCGCCCATATATACACTTGCTTTTTGGCAGACAAGGACCAAGTAAGTCCCAGCACCGTCTAAGAATACAATATGCATGATGTATTCAAAAAAAACTATAAATGTTACGTACTGCTACTGGTTGAATATTATGAAAGTGAATAAAGTTCCTACTAGGTGGTTAAATTTAAATCGAATTGCACAAGAATTTATTTAAAATTTTCAATACAAGTTTATGCATTGTAGGTAATACTTTTTGAGAAAAAATATTCTATAAGTCCAATCTGTGAGCTGTGATAATTTAGAGGCTAAGCGTTTCATATAATATTCACAGTACGCAAGCAATCTGGGTTGTATCCTCACCGGCACAAGTGAAATTGTTAATTGCAATTTTAAGTACTGATTTACCACGTGCTTGGCGTTGAAGGAAAACATCGTTAGGAAACTTGAATGTCTGAGAAATAAGAAAAAAAAATATTTCGAAGACATGTGAAGTTTACCAACACGCATTGGGGCATCGCGGCGGACACTTCCTGCCCTAAAACCCTCTCAGAAATGGGCGGAGCCCTGTGCCGAGTAGTATGACGTAGACAGACTGTAACTTTTACAATATGTCACGGTGGTCAGTCTTAACGGAGAATTGTGCTATTTTGTTTTGTGATGTAATTGTGATGGCTAGTTTGCGCACTGTAATTCGAGTTCCTGGTGTAGTCCAGGCAGCGCAAGCTTACTTTATATTCCCTCACTATCATTGTCCGAAGGGTTTGCAATCCTACACGACCGCGCCAATTGCTTCATACGTGCTTTCTGAGGCTCGAGGGTTAAGAGTTCCCAGATTCCTGACTTCGGGTTGCTACTGAGCATTTTTTTAAATAAAATCCGATTAACTCTTTTATCCTGACCCAGGATTCAAACCCTGTATCACATAGTCAAAAGTCGGATAACAACTACTGGGACAACGACACAGTCAAAAAATGTATTCTAAAAGTAGGTCATAAAAGAATAGAAGGAAACGTTGGGTAATAGATGCACGTCACAAACTATTGTTCCCAACGCTGTGATGAAAAATAAAAATGAAAATGATTTGCTGATTTACAATGATACATTTCAAACCAGTCGCAAGGACCCCTGTACTAGGTTGGGAACCTGTATTACTGGGTACCCCGCTCATCCACTCAGACAATACAATGTTAATGAATAAATAACAAAAGGCAAGGCAAAAAATTTAAAATGAGTTTTTGATGTTATCTTGAAAACTATGTGTAATATGTACTATATAATGTTCAAGATAAAAAATCAAAATGTATTAATCTTACGTAAAAAGGCTTGTACCATCTTCTTATCCGTTGAAACTTTTTTTTTTTAAATAATTTTAGGTAAAAAAATTTTAAAACTTTAAGACTTTGCACCAAAACTTTAAGAAATAGAAGTTAAAATGTTATGAAAGTTTTGATGGTAAATTGCAAACCAATAAAGTTTTGTTTGAATTTTTTATCTCTTATAATTTTATAATGATTTCTTATATATACGCGAACGCTATACATTGATTAAAACCACTTTTACGGATTTTATCGCGTTTTATTTATATTAATTTTAATACCCGACGTTTCGGGTGCTTTCCTGCACCCATGGTCACGGGGGACTGAGGTGACTGACGTCCCGATGTCAAAGTTAACCCGGAGTACCTTCAGCTTTTTAATTATTGTCTTTGGTCCGATCTACGCAGAATGAACTAACTGTATTTTGAAGTCCTGCAGTGGTATGCTTGGGTTTAGTTTTAATTTTATTAATTATAGGATCCCAAGCAGGTGGTAGTACCCAGCCTCGTTCTCTATTGAAATTAGGATGTTTTTTTTATCTCAATAGCCTCACGTATCATCCTTGGTAGGAATCGACGTTCTTTCGCGAGGATTTGTGGTCTATCAAATCTGATGTAATGGTTGGGGCCATCTAGAACATGATCGCAAACTGCAGACTTCCCGGAACGTTGATGCTTCACGTCAGCTATGTGTTCTTTTACGCGGGTTCTAATTGATCTCTTTGTTTGCCCTATATATGAGAGACCACAATCACAATCAAGCTTGTACACTCCAGCATCTTGTAGAGGAATATGACACTTGACGGATGGTAAGAACTGACTAATCTACTTCGGCGGCTTGTATAATATTCTAATAGAAGCTCGCTTCAAGATGTAGCCAATCTTGTCTGTGACACCTCTGACATATGTTAGTATAGCAGGCACACGCTCGACTGTGGCCGGCTTCACTCGGTCACTGTGACGGAGGCGCGGGACCCGAAGCTTGTTGTCGTGCAGAACCTGCTTGACTTGCTGTACCTTGGGGTACAGCACCTGTATTGAAGCGAGCTTCTATTAGAATATTCTACAAGCCGCCGAAGAAGATTAGTCAGTTCTTACCATCCGTCAAGTTTCATATTCCTCTACAAGATGCAGGAGTGTACAAGCTTGATTGTGATTGTGGTCTCTCATATATAGGGCAAACAAAGAGATCAATTAGAACCCGCGTAAAAGAACACATAGCTGACGTGAAGCATCAAAGTTCCGGGAAGTCTGCAGTTTGCGATCATATTTTAGATGGCCCCAACCATTACATCAGATTTAATAGACCACAAATCCTCGCGAAAGAACATCGATTCCTACCAAGGATGATACGTGAGGCTATTGAAATTAAAAAACATCCTAATTTCAATAGAGAAGGAGGCTGTGTACTACCACCTGCTTGGGATCCTATAATTAATAAAATTAAAACTAAACCCAAGCATACCACTGCAAGACTTCAAAATACAGTTAGTTCATTCTGCGTAGATCGGGCCAAAGACAATAATTAAAAAGCTAAAGGTACTCCGGGTTAATTTTGACATCGGGACGTCAGTCACCTCAGTCCCCCGTGACCATGGGTACTGGAAAGCACCCGAAACGTCGGGTATTAAAATTAATATAAATAAAACGCGATAAAATCCGTAAAAGTAGTTTTAATCTTATAATTTCATTAAAAAAAAGTATCAAAAACCCTTATGTATTATATTTTATCCGTATTTCTATTTCACAAAAATCCTCCGAATTTTTGGAATAAAATATAGCCTTAATTATTCCTGACAGTGCTCTATCTGGCCTCTTTCTATATTATCGGACATTCTACATTTCAAAGAGTATCCCAGACAGACAAATACAGAAATCCCCTCAGCATATTCGAAGGCGGTTATTTAGATATTTCAGCCAGACAATTCAATTTTATTTATATGTAATAATATATTACTTATTATACGCTAAGACAGGGCAATACCATTTAGGGCTGTCTCGTTGGACTAGTGGTCGTAAACGCGACTGCTGATCATGAGGTTCTTTACAGAAAAACTTAAGTATTTTCTGATTTTTTTCCCATCACGAGGCTTGAACCCGTTGAACTCGTTCAAACCTCGTGACGGGAAAAAATCAGAAATTACTTAAGGTTTTCTGTAAAGAAATTCGCACTAGCCTCTGCGTCAAAAAAGCGGTGTTTCATTCGCATACCTCGGAAAGACGTTAAGTCGTTGATCCTGCTCTTGATCTCTCTCCGGTCCTGTCGGATTGCTATCAAATCGTGATTGTGTATATACTCAGACACTTTAACTCTCTGGAGGACATTAAGCCTTCATCGCCACTTACCACCAGGTGAGATTGCAGTCATGCACTAGGCATAATAAGTAAAAAACTTTATGTATTTTTATATTCATATACTTTCATTTTTATTACATTTTTAGTTTCCTGATGATAAGAAAACTATAAAACTGAGGTTGCTACTTTTGCTGTTTCATTACGCGGTTCATTTCAGAGAAAGAAATGATAGGATGCACTTTTCTCGGATGAGAGCTTTCCAAGAAATTCATTACGATAATGACTCCATTTGAAAAACTACGATGTATTGATTTCCATTAGCAAATGAAATGCACTTTTGCGGCCCACGTTTGATATGTGCAGCGGGAATAACAAACTGAACCATTTAATACAGGCTACAAATATGTACGGTAATACAATTTATTAAAGAAATATATTTTTAACAGTGTTATTTCTTCTTTCAATCAGCTTTTATTAATTATTTAATATACAAAATTATAATAAAAAATAAAAATATAATTTTCTTTGCAACCTTCCGCTAAATAAATACAATGATGTGTCTTACCTGGATTGAAGAGCACCTCCCGCCCTCCCTCAATTGCATGCACTAACTCCGTCACCACTAGTCCCAGCACCACTACTCCCAACACCACTACTCCCCGTACCACTACTTCCAACACCACTATTCCAGGTAAGACACCCATCGACGATAATATGACACGTACACGTACGACACTAACAGAATTACTGAATGGAATTGTAGTATTATCATAGTAAATAAGAGGTAAGTCTGTCAGATTAATCTTAGCTAGCATCATATTGAGATTTCTTTAATGATATCTTAAATTTTCGTCAACTCTGCACATTGAATAAAACCATATATACGAATTTTATCGCGTTTAATTAACTTATTATAACTTATTTTTTAATTTCCGATGTTTCATGTGCTGAAAATCACCTTCTTAAGACTACTTCGATAAGGTGCCTCTATCAGTAAGCAATGCAAAGACCTTTTGTAGTAGATCAAGGTGCTGCCTCTCGGGCTACTCAACCTATCATTTTCATTAAGGTGTAATTTACGATATAGGCATCGCAAAGCAGGTCTCTTGCACTAGCACAACGTCTATATCGTGGTTGCTCGTCTTTTTGTTTTTTGAGCCCGTTTGCGTTAAAATACGCGACAGTCAAAGAGCGTGATTTAAGTCTATTTAACAGTTGTTAACTGGTGTTAACTGCTGTAAAAGTTTCTGGCCAAGTGGTCGTACAGTTGGCATCGGCGGCATTGACCAAGGATGCCAATGTTGCGGGGAGCTTCTACTGCAATCTCCGTGAGGTTGCAGATACTACGGATGTGAAAGATTTCCTGGGTGCGCACGTGACTAGTCACGCTACGGAATTTCTCGGTCGAATTGACGAATATTCTAATTCCCTGACCGGCGTTTTGCACCTTTGGGCAGTATATTTGTTTGGAGTTCAACCAATTGGACAGGTTGTTCTACTTAGTTTTGTCCTGAATGACGATTGGTGGCGGCTTTTTCCTACATTCAGCAGAGGAACTTTTCTCGCGAGCTTGGGGGGTTGAGCGAGCGTCGTAGAGGCCGGCTTTTTAGCTGCAGTGGCGGTAGGGGGCCGAGTTAGTCTCGGCTGCCTTTTTCGGTGTTGCGATCTTTCGCTTCGGAGTGCTATCGGAGAGCTGTCGGAGCCAGAGTTGGTATCCGAGAAAGATGGAGATAGGCTGCGGGCTGATATCGCGAAGGGCGCGTGAGACACAATGTCGTTCACCGACGCGAACGATGTCAGTGATTCAGAAGCGGAGGGCGGAGAGAGGTTGTTTTCCTTGTGGTATATCGGCGAACGTGAGGTTCGACGCAGGAAATCTGCCGGTTCGTCGTTAGAAAATGACGCCATCTTACCTATGCCAACACTAGTTAACACACATGTTTACCAAGTTGTGCCTAGTGCACCGGGGAGTACACACACCTAAATAAACGGCTATACACCTAGCGCGTTGGCGAGCTAGGGTGTGTACCTCGCTGTTGCCTAATTCAATAAGCAACACAGAACTTAAAATTAAAATTGCAATAATTATTATATTTCAGATTATGTTAAGATTTTAACTTGTACCTTATGAAATGTCTGAAAACCTGATAAAACAATAGAGGCATGCAGTAGATGAATGAATTCAGAAAGTTTCTTCACCCTAGCCTATAAGACATGTTGAGAAACTTTTCTAACAATATTTTACAATCTTAATTATTTCATATTTTTAGCATTTCTTCTAATTTTAAATTTGCTTTTTATTTATTTCTTTTTGTTACCTGTACCTAATTGTCGAAAGTATTTGTAATAAACAACATGTCTTGATACATAAATGGGAAATGTAGCAAATGCTGATAGGTCTAATAAAAGAAAATCATTAATTTATTTATTAGGCCAATCAAAAGTTGCTTCATTTATCTATTAGTTCTGTCAGCAGCTACTAGTAAATAAACTATTTTTTGTTTATTATGTCTACAGTAGTTACAACATTTAGCATTTATGTAAGTACTTAAACATCCTGATTTTACAAATACTTACCGTTACCGTTACAGCCTACTAAATTCTACTGCTGAACATACGCCTCCTCCATAGATTGCCTATTAGGCAATCTATGGCAAGAGGATTGGTAACTGCAGTTTATTTTCAATTTTTAGTCGTTATTAAGAAGACGTGGCTGCCCATTTCTTGATTCGTTTCCTCTCTATTGTCTCTTACGACACCCATGGGATGATATGGGGTAGTGCGTATTTCTACACCGTCACTTCACGGCCTTTCACCGCCACTGGATCATTTTTCAGCCACTTCCGTCTTGTATTATAAGAACTATGATGATTATAAGTAAAGTCAAATTATGATATTTAAAGTTCTACATCCCAGCTAGAAAACCATAATTTGCTTGTGATTTTTCCTGTACCCTAACACTATTTAATGGATATGAGCAACTAAAGATTGTAAATATTCCTTTTTTCAGCCCGATGCAAAAGGAGGAGTCTTACAATTCCACTGTAAGTTTTTATTTTTATTTTTTTATTATGTATGTTTTCCATATCATCAGCGGTTTTGAACTCATTTTGATGATTTTTTTAATTAAATATACATTTGAAGGAAAACTTCCACCCCTAAAGGTGACAATTTAGGGCATGAAGTTTTAATAGAAGACAATGAGACTGCACAAAAAATTATGTGCTTGCACAAATGCCAACTACGACTGTGGCCCGAATTCAGGATACGCAACTTAGCATGCAGGTGCTCTAAACACGACCACACTGTCCTAACTGGTCTAGTAACAAATAAGTATTCATAATATAGCCTACTAGTGAAATAAGTTGGACTCCCAATTGGTCAATTTCTGCTTAATTGTGCGAATTAGCTGTAATGCCCACATTTCCCGGATTGATGATAGAAGTAACAGAATATTTTTGTCTCGTATTTTTTGGGATTATTATACATGTGTATTTTTAAGAACAAGATATTTTTGCAGTCTATTTACTTTTAACCGATTACCAGAATACATTTTGTTAGTAAGCAGAATCACAACAAGCAGACAAGATTGATACTTAGAAAAAAAGTTTGCATATTCTTCCTTATTATTCGTCTTATTTAAGTTCCTCACTACAATACTCTACAACAACAGTATTGTTATTATTAAAACTAAATAGCCTTCTTAATATCGGATAAGTTTCTTTCCCTCTTCTATGTCCAATCTCATGATCAATATTGTACAATAAATAATAGATTATATGTAGTACCGGTATTCTCATAAAGGAATATACGTAGAGCTTAATAAAGTAATGGCTTTATTATACTGATTTCCACTTGTATTATGTTACAAAAGGAAGGAACCGCAACGAAATCAGTTGATATAAATTTGCCTTAACTAGCAGCGATGGAAAATGCGGTAGCGAACTGAGCAATGTTAATATCTTTCGCACTTAATGATCACGACTGGGCTTCAGTGAATGGTACTAGTGGCCTGTTATTGTCTGATTCAAATAACTAGAACATTCTGAAAACGGTTATGACTATGGTAAGATGCAATGATATTAAAAAACAATGTGGCTTCTTATTCCATGTTGTCGTATTCCCGTTATGACATTACTGTTTTCTTTAACGACTGTACTCTTCTGGACTTTCATTATAAAATATTTAATCAAGACTAAATAGTAAATTATACACACGCACACATATATATTGTTTATTAAATACCTTTATATAATTCTCTTTTACTTAATAAATAACAAGAGTTTTAGAGTACCTGAGTCATGAACACTGTGACCCTTATATTAGGGTTGAAAAAATCTTGGAAATTGTTTGTATGAATAATTAATGGAGCTTTCAAATTTATTTCTCAACTATTCGCTCTTTGTAAAGACCCGGTTATTATTAGATATTATTACGTTTTGAATGGAGATACAATGGAAATACAACCTATTTATAAATAGTATATTTTTCCGTATATAAACATGGTTTTTTAAGAAAATACAACGAGGACTTGGTGTGTCATAAAATAAAAGGGTATTTTCGTATTGTATTTTGATTCAATTAGATGTTCTTGTAAATCCCTGGAGGACTTCTTTTAAATCCGTAGTCTATTAAAACCAACCCTATGCTGAAATTATAGCGAATATAATCGTTGTTAATCAATTATTCATCTAATTATAATCACGCATGCATGTAACTAGTAATTAACGATCTAAAATTTTTAGTAATTAGATAGTTAGCAATTATTTTATTCACTATCTATCAAATAATGTTTTCTTTTTAGTTTTTTTTTATAGGATAAGGGTGACAAACGGGCACACAGTCCACCTGATGGTAGGTGGACGCTATGGCCCATAGACATTATACCTCACTTAAGAATCAAAATGCAGATAAGTTGTCACCCTTGAGGACTAAGATTTAATGCCTCGATTCTAGTAACCGGGTCTCCAGTTCTCTACACTCACCATACGAAACACAACAAAAGCTGCCAAATAGCAGAATTAAGCTGCTATTTTACGCTGGTATTCTATGGGTAATATAAAACCTTTTAAATTAATTGGCAGCTAAAAATGAAAATTTTAATACAAACTTTTTTCTGTCGTTAGTACGCACCAGATACAGAACAATTTTTACAATTTAAAACACACTAATATTTATTTTATTGTAACAGCCCTTCACAAGTGTACGGCTGAAGATAGGTCTTTCCCAAAGAAATCCACAAAAGTGGTGGTCCTGAGCAACCTGCATCTTACGTGGTGTCATCCTATCGCTTAGCCGTACGTACGAAGCTGATACTCGAAAAACTTTCGTGCCCATTTGTTTTCAGTTCTACGAGCTATAATATGGTCAACCCATTGTTGGGAAATGTTGGATAATTTTATAATGCAGAGAAACACCTAGCATAACCCTCTCCATAGCTAGCTGACCTTCAGCTTCATACGCCATCTTTGAAGGACTACTCTCGCAATGGTTGTTCACTCTTGTTTTCAAGTATTGCTGAAAACGTGACGAGAAAATCTGTCGTAATCTCCCAAACGCTTTCTAACCGAGTTGGATCCATCGAATAACCTTTTGGTCGACGTTGGTCTTACCTAGAATGACATAAACGTACTCGTTAACAACTTCAAAAGTATTGTTAAATGACAATTTTTTATGGATAAAAATGTTCTGGTACTGTACAAAAAAAAACTTTGTAAAGCTGGTAATAATTCAACATTTTAAGCAGCGTAATAAATAAAGAAAATTATTTTTCTCTTCTACCCTACAATTATCAAACAAGATTGAGATGTTAACATAAAATTTGTAACCAGTGTACTTCCCTCTAAGGAAATCCTGAGGGGACGTCTCCATAAATAAAGGAAATGAAATGAACGAATAACGTAAAAAGGGGAGCAACGGCAAATACATTTGTACGATAATGAGACAACACGATTTGCGGCGAACGTTAACAAACTTGCTTCCTTTCCGTTTACTCTATATCCCATATGACTTCTTTATTACGCTTAGGTCATCAAATTGAATTAAGCTTGTGGCAGAAAATATGTGTCTTTAAGAAAGATATACAAAGAAATGGGAGTGATTCATAATTGATTAAAATAACTCAATCTCATCGCCTACGCAGTTCTTTAAACACCACAGTTTTTAATAAAAATGAAGTGACAAACGATCTTACAGTAACCCTTTGGTAAGTAGAGCTACTGCAGCTCTTGGACACCTGTAACCGATTTCAAACCAAAGGAGGCTACGGATGAGTTGCCACCTCTGAAGACAATGTAGAATGCCTCAGAGCCTGTGAATATACCGTCTCTTTATAGCCTTTTGACCGAAGCAAAGCAGTGCACGCACTGCTGCTTAGCGGAAAAATAGCTAAGAGTGTGGTAGCAACCTAGACCGACTCCTAGGCAGAAAGGGAGTCTATAACCTCACATGATGTTTTACTTTTATTTTAATGCTATATAGCTGAATACGTTAGACCGTCGCATATAGTAACAATTCAATAACAACTGGTATTAAAAAAATATTATGGAAATGTAAACAAAATTAGTCTACAACGCGTGAATTGCGCCTTATTTTTTAATTTTATTTATTATTGTGACACAAACAGTTAAGACTAACACTTATTTCAATTAAGCCTGTTGGAAGATCTACACCTAGTTAGTTGAATCTGATTATAAATTTATATTGTTTGCAAACTAAAAAGCAATACTAACAACAACAGTGTAGCTACGCTTAAAATAGGTAATTTAATCAAAATTGTTTAGGAACTGACATTTAACACATTATAGAGGTTAACGAATGCTATGCTGTTTCTAAATAACTTTTAAATATAGTTCGTTAAAGACTTTGGAGAAGATATTGAGGGAGTAAAGTAGTCTTATATTGGCTATAGAATACTGTGTTAAATTATATCGTCAAATACAGTACAACTTTTCAATAAACACACAATCGCAAACAAAAAGATCGACATAATACTAAGTTTGTATAGCCTATCGTTATATAATCATATTTTATTTAAATTGTGTTCATTGGATATTTGTATTATTATAGATGTATACATTTTCCATTAAAACATTTTACCATCCCGTAACCAAATATACTTATAATGGAGTTCTTAATCTAGTTTACGCACTTTTTCAAATAAAGTTTTATTATGTGGTGCCAGGGGGTCATTAATAAAAACTGGTCTTGAGGTTGTTGTTCTGTGAGGTGCTTGTTGTTCGTATGGTTTCCTTACTGTGATCTTTGCTAGGATATCGCCTGACTCAATGAATGTAGTCGATATCAGACGGTGATATTATGAATCCAATCTTAGTTGCGATACTTTTTAGGATAGTATTGAGGTTTTTACCTTTCTTGAACGGGACTCCGGTAATCTACAAATTATTCAATCGACTTTGCTGCTCTCTGTCACTGAGCTGTATGGATAGGGTAGTAATGACGTGGTGTTTTTCAGACAATTCTTTTACTAGGACACTTGTCCTGACATTTATCGATTCTATTTGTTTATTTAGAGTCGTTGTGTTAAGTTTAATGTCATTAATTTCATAGGACATGCTTTCGGTAGTTTTATCTGCTCCTTCACATCACTAACATCGTCACATAACTTGCACATTTTTTCACTCTGCTTTCCAAGCAATTTCTTTAGCGATGCTATCATACTTTGCTGAAAAGCTGCCAATGGTTCGGATGTTTCGCAGCGATATGAAAAAAGTGAGTTGCTCAGCTCTTCGCGAAATGCAGCAATTTCACATTCTGAGGAGTTTTTATTTCTGATGGTAATGCCTTGTGAAGAGCTAAAATCCCGCAGTTTGGTGAGGTCAGGGTGAGAACCAGTAGGAGGAGTGCGCTGCAGATTCATTTTTTGGAAATATTATACTTTTATTCAATTTATTCGAGATATTATACTTGTACAGTTAGCGTACGAATAGGTTGCTCGACGTAAATAGTAGGTGGTGTGAAGGTATCAAAAGAAAAGTTAACAAAGTGTTCCGAGGATAACCGATACGCGTACGAAATTTACAATACACGTATGAATAATACGCTCGTTTAGTTGTAGAAGTACACGGAATAGGAATGTTTGTTAATGTCTCTTTCGCTCATATGCGGATACACTGTCAATATCCTTATTGCACTTCACAAGGTAATGAACAATAGTGTATAGCAACGTAATAATGTAATAGTTTAAGTGACACTGTGTTTCAATACCGATTTCAACTGACACTGATCCGCTCATCAACAGGCTTCGAACAAGACGCGTCGTTATCTACGCGACCGACCGTCGACCGTCTCTGGAAAGCCAAACAGGAGCGCGAGCTGTTAAGGTTAAAAAAGATAAAGTTACAGCCTATATACGTCTACAGGCCTCCTTTCATTTCCGAGAGAGTTTTATGGCAAGGAAATATCCGCGGCGCTGGCCAATGGATGTTGGCGAACTCCAAGTTTTCGAAATATTTTTTCTTATTTCTTAGACATACAGGTTTCCTTCACCGCCGAGTTCATTGTAAATCAGCACTTAAAATTGCAATTAACAATTTCATTGCTGCCGACGGGGATCGAACCCGGGTTGCTCGCATACTTTTAAACTTACAGCGAGCGCTTAGCCCCTAAGCTATCAACGCTCTCGAGAGCCGTGAGTTATCACTCTAATGCTACACCAATATTATATAAGATTGCATTTAATCCTGTATCATAATATCTATTGACGTCAAAGATTGTCCTATCCCATGGAATAGACTTTTAGTATAGCATAGTGAGCGATATCCAAGATATATATCGTGTAATGACGGTGCAAGAATATCCACTACTGCGTATTGTCCCCTCGCAAAAGGCGACAAAGGAAAATAAACAAAGAGTAAGGCAGCAGCGTCTTCCAAATAACTGCTGAAAACAGAAACTCCGGTTACTAACTCCCACGCCAAGCTTAGAAACTATGGCAAACATCCTCACTATGAGCCCAATCTATGGGTAGGTGTAGGTTTAGCAGCTTACTTTTGATAGGCTGTGATGATAACGTTCATAGGCACCTAATGCCTTCTCTAAATGCAACGCTGATGGTGTTAACTTAACGTGAGTTTTGTCCTAATGTGCGTTGGTGGAATTTACGATTGAGATTAATTCGGACAATTCCTCTGATTATTATGGAAGCCAATATATCTCGCATCACCAGTGAATCGTGCCGATTAGAAATAATTGGGTCGTCGACGATTCAAGCTCCGTTTTACTGGACATGGTCAAGTGGATCGAGCTGATAATGGGGTGCACCACTCCAGAAATGAGAGCAATATTCCAAGTGAAGCTGAAATTTTGCTTTGTAAAGTTGCTAGTGGTGTGCCAGCATGAAATGCCGCTCTGATGAGCACGCCGATCTTTTAAGACACAAATTTAGCAATCCCTTCCAAGTGACTACGAAACAATATGTCACACACAGAGTAATTTGATGTAGGCTGAGGTAGTGCCCTGAAATTGAGAACAAACAACAATGGGTTTTTTAGAACAATACCTGCAAAGCTGTGTCTTCTGAGGATTAAACTAGACTAGATTTAGTCGTTATGAATCTCAGACTTCGTTTGAAGAATCGACCTCAGATGCATTTCAGATCAGACTGCAGATCATGAACCGTTAATGAGTTGTATGCTGAAACAGAAGATTGATAACAAGATGCTTGTAAGTTAACTATTACAACACAAAAAGCAATTACTCGTAATTACTGAAAAGTAACTTTAGTGATCGAAAAAATATAACAACAATCTTCTGTATTCAATTTTTTTTATAGAATATGGGTGACAAACGAGCACAGTCCACCTGATGGTAAGTGGATGCTATGGCCCATAGACATCTACATTTGTCCTCGATGAAGAATCAAAACGCAGATGCGTTATCACCCCTGAGGACTAAGGCGGAATGCCTCGTTTCTAGTGAAAAAGGGTCTCCGGATATTTTACACTGACCATACGGAACACAGCAGTTTTAAGCTGCTATTTTACGCTAATATTCTGTGAGAGCGTGGTAATTCCCTGTTCGAGCCGACCCATTCGTGCTACAACCATAATATTACTGCAGCGTGACTCTACCACGTATAATACGGCATGTTATGTTTATTGATTTTATCAACGCACTTTAGGCAGTTATTTTCGTTAAAAGGTCATTTAAGAGATTATTTTACCATTTTAATACCGATATTTTTCCCAAAAACGTGTTTTGCAAACAACGGTTATTTCAGACATATGATCGAGATTTAGCCAGTTAACTCGCCTGCACGCTTTACACTTTGCTAGCTAAAGAACCAGGAACCACAAAAACGGTAGTTATTTGAAACTGTTGAATTTACATCCCGCAGACTAATCATGGCCAGAATTTCTATTTTGAAGGCATTGCGGTCATCGATTCCAATTCAGGATTGTTTGGTCAAATGTTTTGTGGTATTTTTAACCTTTTTACTGGTACGGAGTTTTTTCACTTTATTCCTCAAATTTGACTATGTATCACCTTTGGGGTCTAAAAGGATAGATGTAAGTGTTAAGATTCCACTTATCATCAGATAGACTGTGTGCTAGTTTGTCACCATCACTTATAAAACCCTGATGAAGTATTATAATAGATTTGATGGACACATGACTTCTTTTATAATTGAAAGGTATAAATGTTCAGTAGAACAGAAAAAATCCGCTACACTGCTACCGAGCTGGATACATTTCGCACGACATCGTCATTTTTACACGTAAGACTGCACTAACTAGCAGTTAAGCAGTCATTAGTGGACTTTGTAGACACATCCTCCTCTTACTAATATGTATCCCACTGCCTTGTTACCAGTAAAACGGATCTCTGGTTCCCGTCATTTATCAAACGGAACACAATATTGCAATGTTCTGCTATTTCATGCTGGTTTTGTGAAACTTTGTCCGTATAGCCAAAAAACATGATGAGTTCGGACAATAACAGACTATATAGTAGCTTCGGCCTGTTTAACTTTTTAATTAAGGTGTCGTGTTAAGACCAGAAATTGTCAGGAAATACTTTAGTACTCAACAAAGGCCCTCTTAGAGTAGCGGAACAGTACGTTATACGTTGTGTGTAGAGGACTTAAGAAAGCAAGTTTTATCAGGATTTTTTATTTCACTACTGAACAAGTATCATTTTAGCATGCGAAACTACCCCATACCATCCCTTGGGTAAACTATAAAGGGCCCGCAACGCACCTGCAATTCCCCTGGTGTTGCGGATGTTCATGGGTGTCCGTAGTCACTTAAAATCAGGTGAACCGTATGCGTTTTCCCCTCTTCTATAAAAAAAAAAACTAAACAGAAGGTGGATGGCAGCATCTGCCTGCCAAGCGTGGCAAATATGGAAAAACCTCCCATATAAAACAACAAATAAAACAATTTATGGGCTATATACATCAGTGGACTTTTATAGATTGTTTTAATGGATGGAAAAAACATTACCGTTATAAATTGTTAATAAATTCGATATCTGAATATAAAAAGTAACTAATTATTATTCCACCAACGCACGAGAGAGTAGCGCGTGAGTAACTACATCGCTCTAAATTGCCCGACTTGGTCCAACTGTGCCAATTCTCCTCACCACAAGTGCAGTGCTCCGGAACTTTGCTCATATTTAATTTGGCAACGTACACGCTTGAGGCTGCCTAGATAATTGTACCTCATTTCGTATTCTGTTTATATTTAAAATGTTTTGCTTTACGACGAAATGTAAATAATATTACATATTTATTACTCAAGTAGTGAAATTCTCCAATGGCGAAATTTTAATAATAAAAATAAAATTACGACGATTTCGATAGTCTCATAACACTACATTTTCTCTATTAGCATTATATTGGCTTCCATAATAACTGCTCGTAGCGTTGTTGGCCGCAGGTAAGCTTTAATCACGAAACAACTATTGACTTATAAATTATTATCGCTTAAGGTTTGGATGTTTGTTCTTGCGCAATTTATGTATGTACGTCGCCTTAAGATTTATCATAAATTTTTAAATTGGGAATAGTCTCTTACTTTAAATATAAATAATTTTATGGAGACAACACCAAAGGTCGCTACAATCCCCTCATAATAATATTCAAAGAACGTCAAAAGTATTAAAGGAAAGAATTAATTATAAAAAGGTAAAATTAAACGCGATTTAATCATAAAAAATTGTTTTATTTAATGTGTAGGCTTCTCGTAATAATAAATCATTATAATATTTTTATAGTGTCTTATCTTTTAACCGACTTCAAAAATGAAGAGGTATTTAATTGGCCTGTATGTTTTTTTACGTCTTACATTAGAATTTTTTTCTGGGTGCTTCCGATTTTGATATATATATTTTTTTTTTAATCCGGTGCTTCTCGTGTAGTCCCATATAAATTTAAACAAGATCTGATAAGTCATAGATGACGGGAATGGTTGACTTGACTATGTTGAAAAAAATCGAACACCGTGCGGTGATTAAATTCCTTGCTAAATAAGAAAAAACTCAAAAATACCTCCGACTACGCCCTGACTTTGAAAGTTACGAAGTCTACGGAGGTCCCGTATCGTTTTAATCGAACTCCTTGTTTCGCTAGACTCCGACGACATAAATGTCGCAGGCCAATCACGCAACAACATTAAACACTAAATTAGTGCGACAAACACAATTAGGATATTGGATGGTTCGCAACGAGTCCGTAGACAACACGTCCCTGGGTGGTTTTCCCTGTCTCAAACATAGAACGATACGTGTTGGCCGACAGAACCAGTGCCCGCCACCACCTGTTTAGACGGCCGTTAGATAACTCATTTACGTGCACTTTAAATTGACGGAAGTGAACATCGTTATGCAAATAACGATGCAGAATAATTTGAATTCGAACCTTGAGACCAATTTATTTGTAAAATAAAAAAAAAAAAAGCTTACAGCACTAATATCATCAGAAACTAGTTACGTTATTGTTATGCTAATAAATTCGTATACCAACCAACCGCCAACGCGCCAACACACTCTTGCATTTCGTATTTGTTAGTTGGGTTGACTGACATAATCCCCCACTCTTCCGTTCCTTCCCCGAATGGGCCTGCCTAGTAGGGGGAACTAGATACTGGTGGACAGATCTTTGGTCCTACAATGAGAGGCGCGCTCCGCCATGTGGAAAGGGGAGATGGCGGAAGCTACAAGAAACGCGCGCCGCCATCGTCGTCGCAATTTCTTCGTGCACGCATAGCTGCCAAGATAAAGGCCGCTCGCCGCTTCCCCTAGGTAAATGTCCATCCTTATTATGAGCTGTTTTATTTGTTGTTCCTTTATCTACAACAGTTTATCTTCCGTCGCGTCAGGCAACGCCTCAAATTAATTTCAAAGCAAGAATATTGTCCAAAGTTCGCCACGTGCCACGTCCGCCATTTTGTTTCGGTTCCCTTTGAACCACGCTAATACAATCCACTTAATCCGATACCTTTGGTCACTTTTGGCGCATCCAAAACTATATATTACCAACATATGTTAAGACAAAAAAAAAAACAAACAAAAATCTGGAGCAATGTGGGGAATGTAAACAACTAAACCAATATTCAGTACTCTATTCTATTTTCAAACAAAGGAGACTCAAGGGAAATTTTCATAAGTAAAACCAATTGGAACGAATGAACAATAAACAATGGAATAAAAAAATATATCTTCAGCTTAGTAATGAGACGTCATGATTTGCGGTTTAAATATGACTTCGATACTAATTTTTACGGATTTTATCGCGTATATAAACTTTTTTTATATCCGACGTTTCGAGCACTTTAGAGCACCCATGGTCACGGGGAAACTGACACGTTCAACGTTCGGATGTCATAGTTTACCGTTACCACAGATTAATTTTTGTTCCGATCTACACAGTTTGAACATATATTAAAGTCTTTCAGTTGAATGTTTGGGTTGGGGTTTAATTTTATTAATTAGAGGATCCCAAGCAGATGGTAGCGCCCAGCTGTCTTCTGGATTGAAATAAGAATGTTTTATTTTTTATTTTAATAGCCTCGCGAAACATCGTTGGAAAAAAATTGGTAATCCACTTAATCCCATACCTTTGGTCAATTTTGCATACTAAAACTATATATTACCAACATATGTTAAGACAAAAAAAAAAACAAACAAAAATCTGGAGCAATGTGGGGAATGTAAACAACTAAACCAATATTCAGTACTCTATTCTATTTTCAAACAAAGGAGACTCAAGGGAAATTTTCATAAGTAAAACCAATTGGAACGAATGAACAATAAACAATGGAATAAAAAAATATATCTTCAGCTTAGTAATGAGACGTCATGATTTGCGGTTTAAATATGACTTCGATACTAATTTTTACGGATTTTATCGCGTATATAAACTTTTTTATATATCCGACGTTTCGAGCACTTTAGAGCACCCATGGTCACGGGGAAACTGACACGTTCAACGTTCGGATGTCATAGTTTACCGTTACCACAGATTAAAATTATTAATTTTTGTTCCGATCTACACAGTTTGAACATATATTAAAGTCTTTCAGTTGAATGTTTGGGTTGGGGTTTAATTTTATTAATTATAGGGTCCCAAGCAGATGGTAGCGCCCAGCTATCTTATCGATTGAAATAAGAATGTTTTATTTTTTATTTTAATAGCCTCGCAAAACATCGTTGGAATAAATTGGTGTTCTTTAGCGAGGATTTGTGGTCTATCAAATCTGATGTAGTGACGAGGGCGATCCTGTACGTGTTTACAGTCTGCAGATCAGGTTCGGCCGCACATGGAATACTGTTCCCATCTCTGGGTTGGGGCTCCCCAGTACCAGCTCCTTCCACTTGACCGCATCCAGCGCAGAGCGGCTAGAATCGTCGACGACCGAGTGCTTTCCGATCGGCTCGATTCACTGGCGCTGCGAAGAGATGTTGCATCTCTTTGCGTATTTTATCGCATCTATCACGGGGAGTGCTCTGAGGAATTGTTCGGATTAATCCCAGCCGCCAAATTTCGTGAACGCACTACACGGCAAACGTCCCGATGCCATCCACACCATCTGGATGCTTGGCGGTCCACCACTGTACGTTTCACAAGGAGTTTTCTTCCACGTACAACCTATCTGTGGAATAGTTCACCACCGGCGATTTTTCCGGACCGATACGACCTGGGGACCTTCAAGAAAAGAGGGCCGTTTCCTTTCTAAAGGGCCGGCAACGCACCCGCAATTCTCCTGGTGTTGCGGTTGATCATGGGCGGCGGTAGTCACTTAACATCAGGTGAGCCGCATGCTCGTTTTCCCCTTCTTCTATAAAAAAAAGCTATATGTTCTTTAACGCAGGTATTTAATTGATGTTTTAGTTTGTCTTGTTATTTGTTTAGGAACACTTTGACTGATTGCCTAATCTTTGAATTATGCAAATTGAATTAGAATTTAATTTCATCATTAAAGTAACTGTTTGAGTACTGGTTTTTATTATTTAGTAGGTTTTAACGTTTTGAGTATGTAACGTATATCTTACAGGTTTAAATTTTATGATACGAAGATAAATTTAAAGTTACGACATAGTACGTCAAAATTTTTATAGAGACAGCATGGAAGTGGCACCAAATTATGATCTGTGAATGTCGTTAACAACGACTAACTAAAAAAAATTAACTGAATGTATACGTGGCTCTACTTATAAATTCAGTTGTGCAGCTATATTATGGTTGTAGCATGAATGGGTCAGCTTGACCGGGGAAGGACCCTGCTCTGACAGAATACCAGCGTAAAATAGCAGCTTAATGCTGATGTGTTTCGTATGATGAGTGTAGAGAACCGGAAACCGTTTTACTGCATCTACGCATCTGCATTTTGATTCTTAATCGAGGTTAAATGTAGATGTCTATGAGCCACAGCATCCACTTACCATCAGGTGGACCGTGTGCTCGTTTGTCATCGTGATAGGATCATATATCATAAATAAAGAATGTATACCATAAAAAAAATTATTCGAAGGGCACAAGTCTTAAAGTGTATTGTCTGGTAGTGCCATCATATTCCCAGTTGTCATGATCATGGCAAACTCTCCCAGCTGTAGAATGGCACTTTCATTTGTGGACTGTTAAGGGCTGATAAATAGATTAAATATTTTATAATAAATA
Organism: Parnassius apollo; assembly: GCA_907164705.1. NCBI lineage: Eukaryota > Metazoa > Arthropoda > Insecta > Lepidoptera > Papilionidae > Parnassius > Parnassius apollo. Next base: position 79,004 of record CAJQZP010000552.1, on the reverse strand, counting down.
AGGTAGTTGAGTACATTGCAGCTGTATTTATAACTGCTGAACGAATGAGTCGGCTCGCCTTTGGAAAGACCATGCTCTCGCAGAATAAAATACCAGTCTCAAATATGTAGTAGCATAATTGTTATTTTGTATGTTAGTAAGAGAGATCCAGAGTGTAAAGTACCGGAGATCCTTTTCACTGGTAACGAGCACTTCATCTCTGTCCTCAAGGCTGACAATACATCCCATTCTTGATTATTAATCGTTGACAGAATTACGCGTCAATATACAACATAATCCACATAATACCCTCAGGTATGGTTTTTCACCCATACTTCTATAAAACTAATATTTTTATAGAAGTATGGTTTCTTTTCGACCGCGCGGCCTTAGCGGTCACAGTTCCTGCCTTTAATTAATCAGGTTCATTATCCATCTGTCCATTACAGCCTATAAAAATCCACTGCTGAACACAGGTCTCCTCCATAGATTGTGTCAAAGGGGGTTTTTGCTATAGTTAACACACCAGGCGAGCAGGTTTGCATATTGCAATTATTATATATATATATATATATATTTTTTTTTTTTTTTTTTTTTTTATATTACAATATGTAACGTAATTAACGCACACCCTCAGACACCCCAATTAGTATATTATGTTATAATCATAATATATACACTGAATTTTTACTTAAACATTTTTATGCACTGATTATTTATCAAATTAGTTATACTAATTCCGGAAGAATGTTGTGGTCACAGTACGAATCCACGAACGCAAAGACTTTAACGTGCTTGGAATAAAGTTCATTTTTCTTTATTTTTATTGAATGACTGAATTAGTAATAATACAAATAAAACTGCACTCTTGAAAGTCTTATTGCCTTAAGTTACGGTCCATTTCAGTTTGTTTTGACTGTACAGATTTAGTGTGACTATAATTTACGTAGTTTTAATTATTTTTGGGATAAAACTTTACCTATATTAAAAAATGATACGAATCGATTCAGTAAACGATTCTGAACAAACTACTTTCTCAAAGTGCGTTAATTATGTTACATGTTGTATATATATATATATATATATATATATATATATATATATATATATATATAACATTGAGCTCTTATCAGGAATATGCTGCTGCCCATCACCTGCTCCAGATTCCCTCTCCTACGACACCCACAGGACGATATGGGGTAGTAGATATTCGTACACCGCCACTATACGACACGAAAGAAGCAAGTATTAGGTTCGAATATTATCTGGTGCTTTTATTTGTGTACGAACATAAATTGTTTATTTTATATCTAGACTATGTGTATAAGTAAAAGAATATTTGTAACTCTGATACTACATCAGTCCGAACTATGTTACTTATAACTGCAAACATTTAAATAATTTGACGGCTCGGGAACGCACTGGCTAAGCGATGACTTACGGCTAAAAGATATAAATTATATATATCGTCGTAACTTCATTTAATGAAAGAATTTTCTACGATCGCCGACACAAGGCTATCTTTCGAGAAACTTTACTCTCCATCCGGTATCGGGTTTCCCAACAATAAGACCAATCCATTTCACTTCAGATAATTTGATTCGTTTAGTTATGTCAGTCACGCTATTTCTACTGCGGATATCCTCATTACGGATTTTATCGCGCAGAAAAACCTTAACCATAGTGCTCTCCCATAGCCTACTGGATGACTTTGAGTTTTCACAATAAAATTCTTTGACCAAAATGACTGCGGAAAAAGGCAACATGTTCACATATTTTTATTAATCGTAGAGATGTAAATTTATTTTTCGTAGCTGGGCACCCTCATCCATATATATACGTTTATAAAAAGGGCATGAAGATTTCGCCGCGCTGCACCAGTATAACTTGATATGTCTTCAATATATTTTTTTCAATATTAATTTCTTAGACAACCAAATTATACTGAAAATGTTTCTGTAGTATATTTATTACGTAACTATGTCATAATTTGCGATTAATAATGTCATAAATGCCATCGGGCATAAAACTACTCGTAATATGAGTTTTTTCAAAGAATAAGGGTGACAAACAAACACACAGTCCATGTGATGATAAGTGGTTTCTGTAGCCCATAGACATCTACATTTATTTTCGATTAAGAATCAAAATGCAGATGCATCGACACCCCTGAGGGCTAAGATGAAATGCCTGTTTCCAGCAAAACATATCTCCAGTTTTCTACTGTTGTTATAAGAAACACAGCAGCATTAAGCTGCTATTTTACGCTGGTATTAATGTGAAAGCGAGGTTCTTCATCGATCGAACTAACCCATTCATGCTACAACTATATTATAGCTGTAACTATAATATACCGCGTATAAACGCATTTTAAGACGTTATAAGATGAGTGTTAAATCCCCCTGAGCTACCACAATCCTTTTTTTAATTACATTAAAATTTTTTATATGAAATGTCATGGATTCGTAAAAGTTTAATGTATACTAGTCACAAGTCTTTCCCGTTGTAGAAAGGATTTGCCTCACGCTTGGCAGACAAATTGACGATCGCAGTGCTAGACGTCTTGCACCTGACGCTGCCGTCTGTTAAGGGTTTGCGTATCGTAAATATAAAATAAATCTATATATATATATATATATATATATATATATATATATATATATATATATATATATATATATTATAACGTGGCACTCTTACGTACACAAAACATTTGCAGACAATACATTAAAAGAAAAGAAAATTGCAAGTTAACCGCAAATCGTGGGGTCTTAGTTTTATGTGGGGTATTTGTTATTTTTTCCTTTAACCGGTTACTTTTCCTCCATTAGTTTTATTTATGGGAAGCCCTTTCACATTGCTTTTATTGAAAAGTTTTATGTAAGTGAAGAAATAATAGAAAATAATAAAGTCAATTATATTTTTCTTATTTTTTCTTTCCGTATTGTTATACCTAATATATAATAAATATTATATTGATGTATGTACTATTCCATAAGTATAATACAAGGACGATACAAAAAATCTTCCCCTTTCTTCTTCTTTGAAGAGTAACTCTAACACTAATTCTAATTTTGCACTCACTTCCCCGCGCGTCGTATGCTATGTATCGACATGTTTGTAATCACTAATACAGTAGGCAGGTAGGTCGTTAGATACTTATTTCATTTGGTTTATCATATTTATGCCTACTTCTTGACGCCAACCCAGTCGTTTATTATTTTTATTACGGTTATTTCCCATTTTAATTTAAAGTCGTCCTGTTGCGTAATGTGTAGTCTAATCGTAATGTGTAATCTAATCGATACAGCTTTCCCGTTCGAAAGCCGAAGCAAGACAGATCGGGCGGCAGGAAAAAAGCTTCAAGACGGCGCGGCGATAGTTAAGTAAATTTCTTTTTACAGTGAAAATAATGGTAATTAACCTGTATCCTCGCAAGGTCACGTCAATTGATACTCCTGTTTGCTCGCGACCTTAAAATGGCGGGAATTGCAATTTTTTTGCTAACTTGCAAATTTTGTTATATTTTAACTTTAAGACAATATTTATGAATAAAACTTACAGGAATTCTTATTAGATGTATAGTCGATCGAATAAAATTATTTTTATTTGCTAGAGACATTTGAAAAAATAAAAAACATAAGCCCTGCTTTATGGTTAGTGCAGTTAACTATCTAAATTAAAGTATTTTATGAATACCAGCGGTTTATTGTTCAGTTTGGAGGTAACTTTGGATTTTTTTTCTGTCTAAAATTTTTTACGGAATCGTGTTATCGTCCAACATAGTACTTAACATTAATTCTCAACTTTACCATATATTTATTTCAAAATTAATGCTGCAATATTTTCGGCGTAGCGGAGGATCTTGCTAAGCCATTTGAGGTAGTATTTTTATATTCCCCTTAAGTTTAAATCTATTTCTTAAAAGTTTGGTACTAAATGTTTTGCATCTCTTGTTAAAGAGCCCTTTTTTACATTCGCGGTTTTGAAATTCAACATTCGGTTATCGTATATTATATATATAGTTTATATATATATATATATATATACAATAGCCTCGCCGTAGCTGATTATTTTGTATATTTGTATTAAATGAATATTTAAAATAAATATTTAGGATAAAATAACAAATAACTTACCGAGAAACTGAAATGCAATGCAAATCATGACAGCTTGCAACAGGGATGTCATTTTGTTCACGTTTCTCGATTTTCGTTTTTCAGCCATTTACTTCGCATAATAAACATTTTAGCACACCTTTGTTATTTAAGTTATTTAAGTACAAATGTCACTGTCATTGCGATCCACTTTATTATAGTTCAAAACTTAACATTCTTGTTTCTTTACAAAAATGGTCGTTGAATACCTGACACAGGTTTTAACGACTACGTATTCAAAGATACCACCGACATTTGGAGGTGAGTAAAATTTTCTGCCCACACGTTCTTATCCTGAAACAAAGATAAAATTGTTACTGAGATTATAATCTTAATTACTAAGTAAAACAACAAGATGAAGAGTGCGGACGTGCAGTGGCAGCGTAAGAAAGTCCACTATATATACACAATATATACACTATATAATAAAATAGTCCGCCAGACCGAATTCTGGCCATGGCGGCCTGCCTCAATGGAGGCTAGCCATCGACGCAGGACAGGATTATAGTGCCCAAGTGTATGCGCAAGTACAGGGTTACTCTCCATTCCCTCACTCTCATAATCCAATGGGACGGTAAACCAACACGACCGGAGAGAGATCAGGCGCAGGACCAACGGCTTTACGTGCTTTCCGAGGCACGGGGATGAGACACCGCCAACTTCCTGAATCCGGGCAGCTATTGAGAATTTCTTGACAGAAAAACTTAATAATTGATTTACTTGGCCCTACCCGGGATTCAAACCCAGGTCCGCATGATCAGCATTCGCACTACTACAACCACTTGACCAACGGGGTAGTTGTACTATATATACACTATATATACACCATCAGTTTTCGTGGGTGTTGTAAGAGGCGACAGAGTAAAATGTAACAGAAGAAGTCTGCCTGAATACTAATTAAAACAATATAAAAATGCATTTACCAATCCATCTGCTAAACCTGGCATGATATGGTAAATATTTGCCTATGAACCAAGTAATGGGGGAAGCCTATATTCAGCAGTGGACATTTGACAGGCTGTAGAAAGATAGAATAACAGGGCACTTATTAATGATTTCTTATATTTACGCAAACACTTCACATTGAATAAAACAATTTTTACGGATTGACGATACCTATGATCACGGGGGGGATTGTTGGGGTCCAAGGGTGCTGCAAAGCACCCGAAACGTCGGAAATTAAAAACAAGTAAAGTTTTATACAAGTTTAGTGTGTTATACAAGTTTTATAAAGTTTTATAGTTGATTGGATTAACGATGCGATTTTATTGGCATGCACCAGGGTATACAATCGACATAAATTGTATTAAACTCCAGCAACCTAAATTCGATTCCTGCTAGATGGAGATATTTCTAGAATATGTTCTTATGTCCGCAAATAGACACTGTAGCTTAGCGCATTTAACAAACAGATCCATAGGCCTCTCAGAAATGAAGCCGGTTTCTAGGCAGAATGTACCTTTTTACTTAACTTTAACACCAATTGTTATTATCGCTGTGTGGCCGTTTTCTTAATGTTACGTTATTTTTGCATTTGCTATGATATATTTACGCTGTGTAGTGGCGGCGTAAGAGTTTTTACTACCCATTTAATACCGTGGGTGACACGACAGAGGGAAACTGAAATTAACAGGAGCTTCCTGAGCCTCGTGATAATAGCTGAAAATAACGAAAAACTGCAGTTAAGTAAAATCCCCTGTGTAAGGAAATTTATAGGAGAAGCTTGTGTTTAGAATATGGCCTTTTATTAGGCTATAATAAATGAAATGAATGAAAGATATATTTTAAGTTTAAAGGTTGATTTAGATAGAATGACAAAAATGTTAAATCAGGCCATTCCAAATCCATTTAAAAAAAGCGCTAATAATTAAAAAAGTGTGTGCAGTTATCTAAAGACACAAATCCTAGTCTATAATTACCCGTATAATGTAAATGGTAAACTAGGGCACAATATTATAAACATATAGAGTGGCTTCATAATAGACAGCGAACGCAAAGTCTTGTAGTATCAAATCAGCTATTCGACTACTCCAGTTAACCACTCTGAACACAAGCATTTAAGGTCTACTTGGCGTAGTTGAAAAAATAAGGACTTTCCATACTCCTATTAATGACGTTAACTTTGATTTAGTTTTCTTTTAAATACTACTGAATGGCAAATGCGGGCCATTCAGTAGTATTTAAAAGAAAACTAAAATATTTAAATTAATTTATGTTTTTGCATATTTACGCCGGCTTGGTCACAAACCAAGAATCAAAAACAATGAATTATTCATGAATCTACGCGTGTCATTAAATATTAAATTTTTATGTTCGAATTATTTGTTAATTCTCTAGGCATTAAAATTCTATACATTAAAATTAATTAAAATATATCACGAATACATGGCCAATTAGTAACCGAAGCAAAAGGTAGATAGGCAATTACGATTGAAACAGGTTTCCACTTGGGATCGCTTTCTCAGTTGTTACAATCTTCGAATCATGAAACTCATTATAAAGTTGGGCCACTTTACCAAATTGAGTCAGTTATGAAGATAACGGTTTTTCATAAAAGTTTTGCATCCATGGAGGATTTGCTGACACTGGTGTCTAACACCTAAACACCACTAAAAATGTTTCGGATTTAGGGTTGCTAAGTAAAAAAATTGTTAATACTCCACTCCTTATATTTCCTCCTTATTATATTTAGCCGGATATTTTGCTTCTTGCCTGATTCCAGACCAAAAGCTACAAATATTTTTTAATGGGGCAAATGCTTATCGGATAATATTTTGGACTGCAATCAATTTTAAATAACGTTCCATACATATATTAAGAGATTGGTCAGGAGCCGGGAAAATGCTTGAAAAAATAATACTAAACAGATCCGCAGCGCTATCTGCACTTTGACATTCCCTCGGTCATATAAATTCTCCTAAGATTTACAATAGCCAGCACTGGGATTAAGAAAATACAAAGTACAGAAATCAAAAAGTAGGCCAATATTTGACAGGACAGGATCGTAAAAATGTCTCTTGTCTTATTTTTCATTGAATAAAGGTTACAAGAGATGACATAGTTACCTGATAGTCTGTGGTAAGAAAAACGAAGCAAGCATTAATGGCGCGGAAGGTTTAAAATAGCGTGTCTTTTTTGGATTTTGCTAATGCTCGTAAAAATCGAGGTCGTGCTAACAAATACAGTATATTGTGTTATACTTTACGTGTTTTGTATTGTATATTAGTATGTGTTTGATAATTCCACTTAATAAAGAGTGTTTGATGTAATCCTAGATAGTCAAGCATGGGAACGGGAGCGAAATTTCTTGGTGAGCCGGATTGACTGGAATTTCCAGTCAGTGCAGTGTCAACCATGCTAAAAGGAGGTTCAGCGTGGAAGGCTGAAGGCACTTTTTGCACTTCACAAATCGTTCAAAAGGGGATTGCTGAGGAGGTGGAGCTAGATAAGAACATTGGAAGGCATTGGAAAAAATCTAACAGCATAATGTAATTGTTAGTTATTTAAGTATTTTAAAAACTAAGTTTTATTTCATTTATTCTCATGGTAGAGGATGCGATGGAGCTGTTGTTATAGTATCGGTATTAATTTAGTGTACGTATAGTTGCTAATATTTTTTTATAGGATAGGGTGACAAACGAGCACACATTCCACCTGATGGTAAGTGTTTGCTGCGGCCCATAGACATTTACGTCTATCATCGATTACAAATTAAGAAATGCAGATGCGTTGTCACCCGTGAGGACTAAGATGGAATGCCTCGTTTCCAGTAAAAAGGGTCTCCGGTTCTCTACACTCACCATATGAAACAGCATTAAGCTACAATTTTACGCTGGTATTCTGTGGGAGCGTGTTCCTTGCTACACCTATACTACTAATATAATTATATTTTGCATATATATATATATATATTTGTCACCTTTTTCTATAAAGGTACACGTACATATAACAACGAAGCATTGCAATTGCTTAGGGAAAACTCCCGATTCAAATGACTATTAAAAGAGATAACACAGTTTTCTGTGATCTCTTCTGGGCACTTCTTTAACATATTTTTTGCACTTCAATTTTATGATTATAATTTATAGTTTAGTAATCACGTTCATTCCAAGGATAATGCCTTCATTGGATAATTCATGAGGCTATGGTAATCAAAAAAGTGTTAATTTCAATAAAAAAGACTGCTGGGTGCTACCATCACTTGAAATCCAATAATTAACAAAATAAAATCCCAACCCAAGCATACAACTTCAAGACTTCAAAATACTGTTAGTTCATACTGCGTAGATCGGAAAAAAAATTAATAATTTTAATCTGGAGGTAGCCATTGGGACATCAAAAACCTCAGCCCCCCCCCCCCCCCCCCCCGCGTGACCATGGGTACTGTGAAATGCTCGAAACGTCGTGAATATAAAATAAGTTAATATACGCGATAAATCCATAAAACTCAGTTTTATTTAAAAATAAGTATAAAAAATAAGGATAGTATTATTTAGAGTAAAATTACCAATTTACAGAAGCAAATGATTGCATTGGTTGATAATGTAATAATAACAAAATAATATAATGTTTTACAAAATGACACATATAACATTTCAATTTTCCTAAACATATATCATTAGTTTAACGAGCGTGATGGAACAGCAAATAAGCTTCAACAATTTCAATTTCGCATGGTAAACAGTTTAAAAGCTCATAGTTTCGAGTAAGTATTGGATAATAATGGAATGAATTGGATCTAATTTTCATAGTCGGGTAAATTGAAAATGAAAATGGTAGTAATGTAAACTGAAAATATTGTGCCGAAATCGTAGTGGAACTATATTTCACGTGGTATTTGACTTTCAAAAATTCCATACCATATTTTTACCAGATAATGAAATTAGTCTAATTTCTTCAAGATATGTAAAGACCATAACCTCATTCTTTCGTATGTTAATATATCCACGAAAAATTCGAGTAAGCGCTAAGATCTTAAATCAGGCAAGTAAAAAGTAGTTAAGAAAGGTGGTTCAGCAAAAATTTATCGATCTATATTAAATAGATTAAACGATAGACAACTCGTCAATTGAATTAAAGGCAGTTTTATCGACATTTCATTATAAAAATTACATGAAAATATTGTATAAACGCGAAACAACTAAATACAATGAATCTAAAAATAATTATGTAGATTAATACCAAAAACTAACAACCAAATCGAACATCAATGACAACGTGAGAACACAGACGCGAGTAATAAAATCGCGCGGTCTATAATCTGTAAAAACCAACTCTGGGTACTACCACCTGCTTTGGACCCAGTAATTCATACAACTAAAACTAAACCAAAGCATACAACTGCAAAACGTCAAGACACAGTAAGTACATTGTGCTTAGATCGAACCAAAAGTATTAAAAAGCTGAATGTACTACGGGTTAACTTTGACATTGCGACGTAAATCATCTCAGTGCCCCGTGACCATGGATACTGCAAAGTACACGAAACGTCATAAAATAAAAGCAATAAACGCGATAAAATTCATAAAGATATTTTATTCAATATGTTTATTTTCGACGGTTTTTACTTTCGTACGGTTACGTACAAGTGTTTTGTCAATAAACAGTAAATTATATTAAATAACAAAATATTGGGGTAAGAGATCAAATAAGAATTCGATGTAATTTAAATCAATTTTGCTTCTTACTAATATTTTCGTAAAGTGAGAAGCACATACCTGATAGACGAGTTGATCTAAAACGCTTGTTTGCACGAACATAATACATTAGGGCCTTAAGCAATCGCGAGTAAGTCATTACTGAATTCAATGGAAAGAAATACGTTTTTCGTCTTTTATAGAGCACGTTTAAAAAGGAGAATGTTTTTCTTAATGTTACTTCTTATTGCCTAATTGGATATTGATTCTTTAATTGTTTTATTTATTGGTTATGTTAATTTAATTTTAGTTTCAGAATTTATTTTATTTAAATATATGGTTTAAGTCATATCAACACGGGGAGAATTATTATATTTCATTTACAAGGTGCTTGGCGGGGAGAGAAAATATTGTGAGGTAATATGTATTTTGAAAGATCATAAATATTTTAGAAGACTAATTGAGTCCGAAAACACGCAATGAAGCAACGCCCCCTCAGAAAATAGAGGAAGCATATGCCCGTAAGCTGTAAAACTTAGGCAATATATGGTGCAGGCCTATGTCCAACAGTGTTACTAGTATTCTAGTGTTAATATTAATACGGAACATCTTTGACATTTAAAGAAGTAATAGCTTTCAATTTGTTTTATACATGTATTAAATCTTAATTAACCACCCCCGCATTTGAGTTATTCTATTCATTATAGTCACTCTTAGGTTTTTATTTAAAAGAAGTTTCCAGAGTCATATACTCTGTAAACTTTCATGTTAAAATGTGTTCCATGGTAAATTTTAATACGTGCAATCTCATTTTTACTATCCAGATCGAAGAAACTCTATGCGAGAGGCCTATGTTCACCAGTGGAATTTTAATGGGCTAGATTAAATTAAAAATGGAAAAGCCTACAAAACCATTAACTAAAATATCTTCCATATTAAAACAATGTTTAAATGAGTACTTTTTTATTTCCGTTTTTTTGCATATGCGCTAATTTAATATTTACAATTAATATTCTTACCACACAATAAAATTAAAAAAATATGAATATAGGAAAACTAAAACTAAAAATTCAAACTTTCAAAAAGTCCTGCACCCCGTGGTATAGAGCCAAGAACGCTGGCTGCGTTTCCTCGCTTAATAGCTATACTTAGCCTTTGAGCTAGAAAATAACCAGCCCTCTAGTCACCAGCAACGATGACCAGTCGCGGACAGAGTTCCTTTAGGAATTCACTGCACGTGGACCCTGTGGACCGATAGTCTCTACAGAAAAAAATCACAAATATGTAGTAATTTCTCAAAGACTCATATTTGCGCCATTTACTAAATTCAGCTACCTCTGATGCCGCTTTCTTTGATCTTGAATCTTCCTTGATTTTTTTCGGTAATTGAATGGAGTCATATGTATATTCGACCCCACTATTACACAAACAACACCTATTCATACCTGGCAATTTATGGGAGATATTTTTACATATCTATCTAATATGACCAGGTTCACCAAAACTTTATGATACCGCTGCACAAAATGAATTTTATGATAGAGATAATAGATTTTCTTACACCAAGGCGTGTGGCTACACATAGATTCCATTTCATTTATTAAAAGTAAAAAAAGTAAAGTTACAGCCTATATACGTCCCACTGCTGGGCTCAGGCCTCCCCTCATTTCTGAGAGGGTTTAGGGCAAGGAAGTGTCCGCCGCGCTGCCCAAATGCGTGTTGACGAACTTCACATGTCTTCGAAATATTTTTTTCTTATTCCTCAGACATGCAGGTTTCCTCACGATGTTTTCCTTCACCGCCGAGCACGTGGTAAATCAGCACTTAAAATTGCAATTAACAATTTCATTGGTGCCGGCGAGGATCGAACCCGGGTTACTCGCGTGCTGTTATATTTACAGCGAGCGTTAACCACTGAGCTACCACGGCTTTCATTTATTAACTATATGTCTTTACTATAGTAAAACTGTAACGCGACGATTTCTGTACATTAAATATTTTTTGCAATTTGAATTGGGATATAATAAATTACAGATACAGATTCAAAAACAACAACTTTTGGAAATATTGTCTGTCTGTCTGAACATATATCACACTAAAACTAGACAAACGGATTTGAATGGAAGTTTCACTATCGTGTTACGTGGAGATCAATCCGTTGAATTAATAATTTACAAACTTGTATAAATATTTCTGACGTTCTGATAACTGTTTCAGTCATTAATTTAACATTTTATATATTATTATATTATTTGTTTACAATATCGTCAGCAAATATTTCTTTTAAGATCTCGGATGAAAAAGAAGATTTATTCAAATGAGAAAACAAGGAAGTTGTGAAGGAGCCAATGTTTAAAGTACACGGTCATCAAACGTGCACCGCAGTCTTTCATCGTTTGTTTAGTAGTAGATGACATTTAAGGCAGGCACATTATTTTAGTGATGGGTCACAGTTTAACAATTCTCTGTTTAAGTACACCGCACCGCATTCAAATCTGTATTTATGTGAAAATAAATAATAAATATACTTGATGTTTTTAGTTAATTCAGTCCAGTTGTGCTCACGACTCTTTCGTTTTTTATCATCTAGTTTTGAATAACTTAATGCTTAGTTTTCTCGAAGACTTTGATCGATCAATATAATAATGAGGGAGATCTATTTTAACCAATTTCAAAAAGAGGAGGTTTTCAATTCGGGTGTTTGTTTTTTCGATTTCAATGATTTCAATTTTACTAAACAGACTTTACTTCCAGGGTGGTATCATTAAATTTGGAAGCAAACGTTGTCTCATAAGGGTGAAAAATAGGGTAAGAAGTCTCATAATAGACTCTCGTTTGAGTAATTTTTGATTTTCACCGATTCTAATGAAACTTGGCACCTAGACGTAGTTTTGTGGAAATGTTTGGTGACGGACTTGTGTGCAATGATGATGACGATGATGAAGATAATTTACTGATGCATAAGTCATAATGGAAGTGTTTTTCATACTGCTGCATTCAAGTCTACCTCCGATTTTATCACATGAGCGCTACTTAGAAATTTGTGTGTTTGTGTACATATTCATGGAGATTTATTAGTAAATACCAAATTTCGATGAAATTTCGAATGCCCGGAGTTTTTACCGTGTGGTACATTAAATCACCGTGGTTTGCTGGTGTTAGAGAATCCATTTTCCCATATCTTTCTATGTTTCTTATGAAGCAACAGAAGTAAACTGAAACAGGACAAGCCATCCACTTGATAAGAAATGAAAATAATAAAAAACGTCCGAGCGTAGCAATTATCCTAAAATTCCCCTATAGGACAATCTAAGAGACTGGTAAATGTTTAGCAGAGGAACTTAATAGGTTGTAATTGATAAAGGATGAGATTGTAAAACGCCTCGGGTATATAACACAATGTTTAATAAAAGTTGATATGAAAAATTTTGTATTTAGAGATTAAAAATAACAGTTTACAAAACTCTACATAGGATACTCTCAATCAAAAGGATTGTTAAAAGTAATGCAATAAAGTAGCTGAATTGAATCTAGATTAGAGGAGGAAAATTGTGTAAAAAAATTATTTTACTTGTCAAACCAATGCATGACAGGGTTCCATTAGTCGAAGCTTCAAGCTTCAAGTTTGATAACGATAGAAATGCTTAAGGTAATTGAGTTGTACAGGAGCGTGTAGAGGTTTTGTGTATTTATCTTGCAATAGACTAGTGTTGTTATGAGGTACCGTATCCTTAACCGAAGCTACGAGCTTACTTTACATCACTAGTTTAAACCATCCTGAATTTTAAAAAAATGGGTGTAAATCCGCTGGTACAAATGAAATTGTTATTCAAGTGCTTATTTATCACGTGCGTGATGGTAAACGAAAATATTGTGAGAAAACGTACATGTCTGATTATTACTTATTTCGAGATATGATGCAGCGCAGCAGACTTATTATTCCACGACACTGTCATATAAAATAGGAGCCTATGCCCATCAATGGAACGTTGTTGTGGCTCTAACTTATCAGACAAAAACCTTGTTCTATTCTTGTTCTAAGCCTTTACTTGAACATTTTCAGGAATTCATTATTCAATTATTATGGCCAAATAACGAAATTCATGAGATAAAGTTATTGTGAATTACTTCTAAAAAATTAATAATTAGAATTGAGAAAATAATATTCATTATATTATGCAAGTATTTTTGATGTGAAACATCTCTTGGCGCACCGAGGCAGTAAAACCGATTTGTATGCCGTGACGGCAAACGGCGTGAATCTCTCTTATGCCGTCACGCTCCCTCTACGTCACCGCCATCGACTTCCTTGTATGTGCGCGTATACTGTAAGCTTCGTTGCTTCGATGTGTGAGTTATGTACTGCGTGTACCTTTATATTTTTCTATACTAGGTGTTTATTTATTGGTGTTCACTAGTTATAAATTTTACCATTATATATGATATTTCATATCTAGCGGTCGTCCCGTCATGGCCAATCTTTATTTTACGTCTGAGTAAGCAATGGGCGATTTTTCATTTTTGCTATTTTAATAAACAACAATAAAACTGTCTTCAATCAGCCCTTTTGTTACCTTATTTCGCGTCTATTCGTAATACAGCTGTGTTCAATTTATTGCTTAACCTTTTCGCCTTCTGGAATGAAATTGAAGACAATAAATTATACTTCGAACCCAAATAAGGCTCGTAAGTTACGAACGGTGCAAATGCCCACCTAATAGACGATCAGTCTAGATAGATTGGATAGCTTTGGAGAGAAAATAAGCAATACTTTGTCTCTCTAATGCATCGCTAATGCCTTATAAAGTACAATCTTTCAACAATTTAAACAAAAAGTGTTGGAGTTAAATAAATTTACAGCCTATAACATTTTCGATTATTATATTCCACTGTTAGGAAAAGGCCTTCCCTCCAAATTAGACAACTAGAGATATTGTGGAAAATCTTGAAGCACTCTACCTTTTTAGCGTAAAAATAATTATTTTTGATTACTACGTAAAACAATATTATAAAACTAACCCGATATTAGTACTAACAATATTATGTCAAATAAGAAATTTTCTACAATTATGAAATAACCACATGACATAAAAATAATTGTTGATGTTGCTTTTGCCTCATTTTGAAATGCTCAGTTCATCTGTGGAAAGTATTGTCAAGCAATAATTATTTGTTCTAAATTTTGAAAAATAAATGTATAACAATAGTATTTATTTAAATTTTATTTTTGTACCTTATAAAGAGAGGTTTATAAAAGGGAATTAATGAAAAGTATGGTAGATTGGGTTATGTCATGCTTGCTTAAAGGTCACTGCTTGCGACGGTGTGTGATGGGTCGTTCACTTCCTTTATTTATGACAATTTGTGGATTGTCGTCGTTTGCGAGTTCTGGTGTGTCCGAGTTTGATATGCATTTAATCTAAATTGGTAAAAATATTTACCAATAAGAGGCCCCGCACTAGGTGGCGTGATGACCTGATAAGATATATGGGAAAGCGATGGACGAAGCCTCTTATTTTTATAATTAACTTATACGTGCTTAGTATTGTAAATAATTTTTAAATAATTGTGCCAGTATCATTGTACATAATTTTGTTTTTTACCATTTTCCTATCAAAGTATGTGTGTACATAAACTGTTAAATAAATAAATAAATAAACAATTATAAAAGACGAGATATCCGCGAAGTTTCTCTCGCATTTTTCTTTTCTCGTGAGAAAAACTTTATTTTGTACGACATTAAAGTAAACTTTGTTTCGTTTCACAAAACAATTTTTTACGTCGAAGATATAAAGATATTTTATATCATTACAATTTCAATATTCTCGTAGCAAACTATACGTATCAGTGTAATATATTGGTGCTACCTCATATACTATGACTATAAGGGTACAGCATTTTTTAATTAAATTGCTGTGTAATTAAAGTCATAAATGATACAAGAATATATTCATTAATGTTTGCACATCTATACATATGAAAAAAATTGAAGTATCTGTCTGAAATAACTGCCTTATAACTGAGGTAATTATTTGCATGGCAAAACTTTTTTCTGTCTGCTTGTCTATCTGAGCTATCTTTGCTACCGCTAAAGCGAGTGTGATGACACGTCACCAGAAGATAGAAATCAATGCTAGGAGTGATGTACACTGTATTTTATAAGAAAAACTTGGATATTAAAAAAATGTATTTGGTTTTCTTAAATTTAAATACATTTTATAACAAATAATAACCATTTTAAAGATCCCACCCAGGCGAAGCGAGAGCGGGCCGCTAGTATATAATATATAAACGTGGTAATAAATCACATTTAGGTCTGAGAGTTGTCATGAAGTTATAAAATAGTTACGAATCATTCACAACCTTCCAAATATACAATCATACGTACATATTATAAACTTTTCTATATCCTTGCCAGACTACTACATTTTATTACATAGTAAGTTTCCTTTTCTATCTTAGTAGGTACCACAGTTTTACATTTTTTTAATGGGGGAATATGGCAGTGCCTAGACTGTGGTGTTCTGCTCTCAATGGTTTAGAGCCGATGAAGCAGCCAGCAAGATAATTACACGCTATGAAGCATTACATCTTATTCCCCAGAGGTGACAACCCATCTATAGCGTTCTTTGTTTAAAATTAGTTGCAAATGTGAGTAGTAGGTGGCAGTAGCCACTTACCATCAGATGGACTGAAATGTCGTTATTCACATCAGTTTAATTAATAAACAAAGGCATAACTTACTATTATATAACAAAATATTAATAAATTACTCCATTTCTGTAATAGCGCGCGAATTGTCATGAATTCCACAATTTATTGTTTGGAATTTTGCTTAGTTTTCGGATTCACCGAAGATAAATAGAAACTTTGGCAGGAAAGATCCGAACGATCTATAACAATTTGGTGGTAAGTGAAGCATTATTGGTTAGCAGTCGTTTTATTTATAGAGGAAACCAATTTAACAAATTACAACGTTTATTACCGTTCTTCGGGAAAAATAATGTGTAGTTTCTTATAGGTTATCTACTACATCTACAATAATAAAAGTATTATAGATTTATGCCTAACATATTATCATATATTTTTTATGTTTATTTTCCAATAAAAATAATTTAATATAGATAAATATCCCTTATAACATATTTTATGTCAGAAATTTATGTTTTGAGTGCATAAGGATAGGTTTTTAAAAGTTAGCAAACTTGTTCCTAATTCAATTTTATTCTGTATGTCTTCACAAGCTTTACATTTTTAATTCCTTTTACCGTAAAAAATGATTTTGGTATTTTTAGAGTTCAACACAATAAAGCACAGTAGTGTACAAAATATACATGAAGGAACCCTAATTTATATAAATAACGAAACCAAAATACATATTTTTTTTAGTTGGCTTAAAAATGTAGTTCAAGTAAATAGTGATAAAATGTACCTCAGATTATACACTACACGAATAATTCCGTTGTAGTTAAAAAGAGAATTTGGTACGAAGCGTAATACGTTGTATCTGGACAAAAGTAATTACAATAGTTAGTTTCAAGAGCAAGGCAGAAACGGCACGTTCGTTCATTAATATGGTAATCCCACTCGAGCCATACAGACAGATACCAAATTGCTTACAAAAAGTATCCAGCTACTGTTGAAGCAAAAACTAAAAATATTTTTAAATAGTCATTTTAATTTCATGCAGTTTTAAGTTTACAGTATTAATAACAGTATTAAAATCTTGGTATTCTCAACGTAGAAATTTATCTACAATTGCCGATAATAAAGATTTATAGAAGATTGGTGATGTATTTACTTAAGACGAATGTCGGGATAAAAAAATGGAATAATCTTTGCCCATTTCTTTCGTCTTTGTTTAATATAATCTATGCTATAACATCTTTGGCGGTGCACAGATTGTGTATCGGTATATCAACATGCTGGAGTGTTTGTACTGTAAGACTTTGGTTATATGAGTTTAGCTGAGTTGAATGAATCTCTCCAACCACAAAAAGAGTAATTTTAAATCCCCGAAGCTTTACATCTGTGCTATAGAGGACGTTTTGCCTTGATAAGTAAACGGTAAATATATCACTCACCTCTCAAAATATATCGTCGTATTAGAATCACAAGACGATCTCAAAGGCCTCACTATCGTCTTTCAAAGAATATACCTCAAAATTTAAACGACAAAATGAAGATCTCTATTGGTTCGTTAATAATTTTTGTCGCAATTATTAGAGTAGAGTTTTTACATGACCTTCAATTTTATTTTATAATTACGAAAAATATACAATCGAAATTATAAATACCAAAAATATATATCAAAAAAAATTTAAACGACAAAAGTTCAACCTTTTGCTTCAACCCTATTGCCGCGAATTTGTGGTATACATAATATATATATATATATATATATATATATATACATATATTACATCAGAATTTTTATATTTATTACTTTTATTCCTTCTGACTATATTTTGGAAAATATACCTTTCATCTGTCCTCGAATAAGAATGTGTTGTCACCCCTGAGGCTTTTGGATTGAATGCCTCTCTACTACAATAAAGGATTGTCTGCTTTCTTCACTCATCATACAAAATACAGTAAAGTAAAGTAAAGTTACAGCCTATATACGTCCCACTGCTGGGCACAGGCCTCCTCTCATTTCTGAGAGGGTTTTAGGGCAAGGAATAGTCCGCCGCGCTGCCCCAATGCGTGTTGGCGAACTTCACATGTCTTCGAAATATTTTTTATCTTATTCCTTAGATATGCAGGTTTCCTCACAATGTTTTCCTTCACCGCCGAGCTCGTGGTAAATCAGCACTTAAAATTTCAATTAACAATTTCATTGGTGCCAGCGGGGATCGAACCCGATTTGCTCACGTATTGTGAAATTTACAGCGAGCGCTAACCATCTGAGCTACCACGGCTCTACAAAATACAGTAACAATAAATTACTATTTTCACTGGTATTGTGTGAGATTCTGGTTCTTTTCCTTCGAATTAACCAATTCGTGTTGCAAATATTCATCTGCAGCGTAATAACACCACTTAATAAATGGAATTGTACTCATATTAAAAAAAACATAACCGCTAGAAATTGCTTTGGTTTAGATTTGAAACTGAGTTATTATTTCCGCAAGCACCGCTGTAATTATCGATCACTCTAGGTACGAGAAATAGATAAACAACATAAACGGTCTGATTTCCGTCAATGAATTCCTTATCTATTTATTGCAAACTTACACTGACAAAACTTAGAGTCTTGTTGTTCTCGATAATGTTAAAGATTATTAAGAACATTTTTTTTGAACTATGAAAGGAGATAATTTCTTCTGGTATGGAGAATGGGCCTATTACGAAATGCAGCGTCATTTAATGAAATGCATGTCAATATACTCGTATTCCTTATAATCTACAAATTCCAAGTGATATTAGTTTTATCGCATCTAACGGGAATACTGAGACATAACTAATTAAATATGAATATCATAATAATCTTAAAACAAACTAAAAGCGATTGTCTGGTAGTTTTTGCATGTCCGGTATTATAAGTTGAAATAGTGCATTGTTCAATAGTTAATAGTATAAAACAAACCTGTAGTTAATTCAGCATTTATTGGTACTTTTGGATAGATGAAAAATCTTTTAGTAGTCCCGGAAATATCTATTATCTAGTGCATAGATAAACAAATGTGGTGCGGAAACTATTTTTTATATGTATTGATTGATTAGATTATTTAATCTGAGATACCATTACAGTATTTAAAGAAATATTATTAAAGTTAAGACGACTAATGAATAATATGTCCAATTAAAATATCACTATACACGCTATAAGATGATGGGTAAATAAATACAAAAAGCAGCAACGTGACGAACGTCATTGCCGTATAGTAATACCCATACCCGAAAGTCAATGACAAAATAGTTGTAGGATAATGGCTTTTATAAATTGGATAAAAAACAAGTATATATAATATGTTATCGTTTACAAAAATATGTAGATTTTATTATACAAACTGCAAAATACTTCATTTCGGGCATGTTTTTTCATATTACATTAGCCACAACACGAGTATCAAAACAATTATTTACTTAGATTTCATGATTCCAGTTAGATTTTCATAAAATTTTTAGGCCGTTTACTATAATAAATGTTTTTTTTTTTAAATTTGTAATACAATTAAATTACGTTAAAATTTCTAGTGGTCCCAAAAACGATTGTCTCCTTTAGAAACTTAATCAGTCGAATATCATAGAAGTACATATTACTTGTAATTATTTTAGTAATGTGATAATATTCATCGTTCCTAGTATTGTATGGTAATGGTTAAATGCTGGACATGAGTCGCTCTCATTGCAGGAGGGATTAGCTCTTATTGTCGTGTTTGATAGAGGGGTTACTAACTGCTGTATCGGACATCTCGATTCCCATATAGTTAGATCGTATCTGGCTATCCCGCATATATGAGATAGTTAATAGTTATGCTTGTGATTTTTCTGATTCCTTCGAATTTTACGATATCCAAGTTATGAAATGGGGTAATTATTTCTCTAAAAGCTAATGTGAATATAATTTTTAAGTGTGATATATTTTTTTATAAAATTGAAATAACAAACGAACTTTCAGTCCAACTGTTGGAAAAGGCTACTGAGTCCATTGACACCTGCAGTGACTTCAAACAAAGAAGGATACAGATGCGTGGTCACCTCTAAGAACTAAGATGGAATGATTCACGGCCTCATACCGGAACAAATCAGTGCAAGCACTGCCATTGTTATATTTTAATTATTACAAAATCAAAATGGACTACATCGTTCTTATTGTTTTTTAATAAGAACGATGTAGTCCATTTTGATTTTTATTTATATATTTTTTTTTGTATTTCATTGACTATCTCGGCTTTGTGTTTGTCAAGAAAGAAGTAACTTAGTCCCAAAAAACAAGTATTTGATATTTCTTGAAAAATACCATATGTTAGCGACGACAAGTGAATTTAATTATTTAATTTCAATTTATTCTTATTTGTGATATAAAACTAAGTGTAAAGACTGATAGTGTTAATAACATTAAGTGAGTTAATTACTCATATTAGCTTCAATTCTTATTTGCAATCTAAAATTACGTAACGAAAGTTAGTAACGAAAGTCACTAACAAAAGTCTGTAACGAAAATGTGAATCTACTTGCTTATTTAGGTTTAATTAGAATGTTAGAAAGGATATAAGTCTAGTTACTTATTAGATTTTTCTCTTATTATAATTTAAAGAGATGTATTAGAAATATTAACATTTAAGTGTAAATTTAATGATTTGTTTAATTCCTTTTCTTTTAAAGTAATTTAAAACGACAATATGTCAATATTTCACTTCTGTAATCCTATTTCTTATTATAAAATAGATTTTAATTTAATAAGAAGTTAAAATGTATTCTGTTTAGATTCTTAAACATAATATTATCATGATAAGCATTGTGCATTCCTGCCGCCTGGCGGCGCTGCTTGTATGTTAAGCGGAAAAAGCTTAGCTTCTACGGAGCTAAACCTTAGGAAGACCGCGCCACTATTTTTATTTTTTACAAACGTAAATTAGGAGTTTAATAAATGTTTAATGTTCGAAATAATAAAGATAAGTTATCTCTACTGCCAGGAATGTATAAAAACATTGTAAGGTATGTTGTACCACACATATTAAAGAAATTTGTAAATTTCCTTTAGAAAAGGTCGTTCTGCGCTCTGATTGGTCGACGGGAATCATTAGTGCCGTGTGCAAATTCATTAGTGCCGTGTGCAAATATTATTAATTCTGATTGGTCACAGCTGCCTATAAAAAGAGGCGTTTTTTGTGGTAAAATATTCCAAATCCGGCAATGTAAGAATAAAGCATCAAGAAAATAAATAAGAAAAAACTCTGAAGAAGTGTTATTCAATGCTCATCTAACTGCTACTGCATGCTCTCCAGTTAACATCCCGCCAGCATAACCCGCTCCATTACTAACATTCTCACACACGAACATCAACACCATACTTTACATAGTATTTTGCATATTTTCACCGGGACCTCATTACCGAAACAGAGATTAGTTATAGGCTACCTTTTGTAACAAAACGAAATATTTTCAGATTCAAAAGTAAAAATAAAAATAAATATTTCCCAATTCTTATTTCAATTAAGAAATAATAAATTTCTAATCTGAAAGTAAAGATGTTAGTCAATTTCTAATAACCTTTTCTTATTTCCTAATCACAACCAAACATCACAATTTATTATTCAGAAGTAACGATTTGAAGATCGGCTTACTTAGTTATTATTATATTATTAATATACTTTATTATATATTTAGGAGCATGTTACTTGATTAAAACACATTATTTCAAGAGAGCGCAGTAAGCCTGAATAAACAAGCCGTGCTAAGGCTGATTCCTTCTACTTTGATATAAGGATATATAGTTAGTAGTGTAGTTTTTCTCTTGTATTGTAGAGGCGTTTTATAAACATAAATTGCACATACGGTTGTCCATCTTGACCAAAAACAATTTTTTTTAAATAAAACTTCCCAATTAGATTTGAATATAAATAACAAAAAATGTAAAATAATGATCTTATTTAATTTATAACTGCTCAAATAATTTTGTGACGGCAAGTTTTTCTCACTCTTGGTGTTGCAGCCTCAGTTTTTTCGGTGGCTCAAGTAAGTCAAAAATGAAAAAGGACTTTTGATTATAATTTTGTTAATTAGCTGTTCCTGCGCAACTTCGTATGCGTAGAGTTTTGTTTTTGTAGGCTAATCTAAAACTATATATCAAATTACATAGATAAAAAAGCAACTTTGCACATTAAGACAACTTATACACGTACCAATTTTCGTAAAACGTTTTCACAATTCATATAGTACCGTGTAGTGGCGGCGGTGTAAGAACATTTAATACTCCATATCTTCCCGTGGGTGTCGTAAAAGGCGACAGAGGGAAGCAAATTAGGAGGTGGGACAACTATGTCTTCTTAGTAACAGGTAGCAATAATGTGGTTACCAGCCCGTCTGCCAAGCGTGCCAACTACGACAAATATCCATTTACCACACAGTTAATGATTGTAATTCACGTAATTATTTTAAAATCTTTAGGTCCAATTGTGCATGCCTTAAGCGCTCATGTTATATGTCAATTTTTTAAAGTATTTTAAATACATATGTACACGTTTTAACAAATACCCTTATTGTTATTATATCTAATTTTCCCGTAACTTTATGTCAAAAGTCAAAAAAATTTTGGAAAATCCAAAAATACCACGACTCATAATGCTCATATTATGATCGTGAAAAAATATAGAAAAAAATTCTTAATCAACAAAAGAAAATATTTATTTTTAATTTTACTGTTATTATTATTGAGATTATTTTTTATTATTATTGTTAATTGAAAAAAAAATTAACAGAATTATCCAAAACGATCATAATTCTACTTTTTAATATTACTTTAATTTTTAGGTATTTGTACTTAGGCATTATCGTAAAAACTAGTCATTTTTACCTTTCTCGTTAATAAATTTTTTCATCAACTTTATTCCATTTTCAAAAAAAAATTCATCTAGTCATAACCAGTTTTTTAATTTCGAATTTACCAAAGTACACCTCCAGGTCACTACATAAAGTCCAAGACGTATAAGTATATTTATAAATAAATGCTACGAACTTTTAGCGAAACAATATATTGTAATGAAATTCTGTGATCAAAAATAACAATAATACCTTACCTTGGTCAAGTATGTGTCAAATTTAGTTTTTAGAATATTTTGTATTTCTACAACGAGCGATAATTTTCATCACGAGCTGCTGTAAACAAACGATAAAGTAATGCATTCACGATGGCGGCCGAGCCCGCAGCAAGTCAAAGTGTATCTCTCTTTAGTAAAATATTTTATTCCAAGGCTGCGCAAACACCGAAAATTTCAGATTTTCTCAGCTTAATTATAGGAGCTTAATTATAACCAAACAAAATAAAATTAAACACCCATTTACATTCCATGGATTCCCACATAATAGATGAATAGTTTAAAAAATAGATTGAGCTGAACAATTCATTTTTCAAATGTTATCGTGCTTACGCCTCCATGCGGACGTAATAAATCTACAGAATTAGCCACTAAAACTGCTTTTTAATGTAAAAATAGCAATATATCTGCTTAAAAAAATGGTTGACGTGCATCACGAATGACACAGTTGTTACACATGTTAAAGATGTAACGCCTAACCACATAATTTATGTCTACTATTGTACGCTTTAAATAAAGCGATGTTATTTAAATATAAATATAAAATAAAATTTTCGCTTGTAACCGCCGTAAGCTTTAATAAAAACTTTATTTGTGGTAATTTCTCACGACATACTCAACTTTCAGTTTTGGTAAATTCCATTAATATCACACGGCAAATTATTTAAATTACTAATACTGTCTGGTTAGATTTTCTCTGGTAAAATTCCGTTATTTTGAGAAATGTGTGTATTTTCAATGTTATTACGAGTATATTACAAATTGGTTGTTTTAAAAAAAAACATAATTTGGAAAAATGTTTATTCCTATGCTTTGACTTCATAGGTACCGCTGCGTTGAAAGCATTAACAAATTAATATATTAATTAATAATATCTCTATAAATAAACTTTAATTGCAGTTCGTTAGTCCCACAAAAACTTGAAAATGGCTGAACCGGTTTTCATGAAACTTTTTGTGTGTATTTGAGTGAGTCCCTGGATCATCAAAATGATTCATAATTTGGCCCGGTAGGTGGCGCTGATCTCGAGAGAACCAGAAATCATCCATCATTGGGGCGGATTGCTATTAATATAATATAATCGTTATATCCTCATTATCTATGAGGATATGGTGTGGATGGTCGATTGCTAAGGGCTGTGCAGTCACTTTACTATGACTGTAAAGCCTGTGTGCGGGTAGGGCATGACCTGTTACTCATGTTTAGCGTCCAAGCGGGCGTAAAACAGGGGTGTGTCATGTCTTCCTGGCTGTTCATACCGTATCTCGACAGCTGTTTACAGAAGCTGAAAAATAGCTGTTTTGGTGTGAAATTGGGTGACATTAAAGTAAATTGTCTGCTGTATGCTGATGATGCAGTGCTTATTGCACAATCAGAAGCCGAACTGCAGGCATTAGTCACGTGTATTAAAGAGGAATGTGAAATTAAAGGTCTCCGTTTGAATGCTAATAAAACTAAGGTTCTGGTATTGAAAAGGACGAAGAGAGAACGAAATGTGAAATATGGGTAAATCAGGAACGTCTAGAACAGGTAAATGAAATTGTATACTTGGGGAGTGCTTTCAGCCGGGATGGAGGATGTAATTTAGATGTGGATAGGAGCGTCGCTGCCGGAAACAAAGTCATTGGTGCCCTGAATGCATTAGTCAAAAGGCAAGGCGTGGTGAAGAGTGCACGCCTTGCAATATATAACGCAGTGTTGGTACCGACTTTGTTATATGGCAGCGAAACCTGGGTATGCCAGAAGAAGCATAAAAGCAAGTTGAATGCAGTGGAAATGCGATCTCTTCGTAAAATGTGTGGCGTTACCAAAGCCGATCGAAAACGAAACGAAGAGATTTGCAATATGGCAGGATTGAAAGATGACCTTATCACAAAAATTGATAGGGGCGTACTCCAATGGTTTGGGCACGTTGAGCGAATGAGTGAAGACCGAATGGTGAAGAAAATATATAGAGCGACAGTAAATATTAAAAGGTGTCGAGGTAGACCGAGACTAACTTTCGAAGACCATGTGAGCAAATTGCTCGAAGAGGGGAAGGTCAAGAGTACTCGGATACCTAGACGTGCATGTATGAAGAAGTTAATGAACCTGAAAAAAGCAAAAGAGGTATGTAAGGATCGTGACACTTGGCGATCTGTTCTCTCTGGCTACCCCGTTAGGGATTGTGCGTGAAGATAAATAAGTAAGTAAGTTATATCCTCATTGAGATTGACAGATCGATTCTAAGTTATATGAACGCCGTTTGCCCCTTTGTATATAAAAATAATTATAAAGTTTTTGTATTATTTTTTATTTTCTCGTTTCCATTCATTCATTGAGCTATAAATAAATAAATAAAGCTGGACTGATATTTAAGTTAACAAATTCCAATTTCTTACGTGTAACCTACGTACGATCGCTTCAACCGACAAGAGGATTTAGGTTGTATTTAAATTATACTTATAAATAAAGCAGCAAATACACGAAACATTATCAGGATGATCGGGATAACTTTGGTAAGTATTAACATTATACTCTAGTTGAAGAAAATCATGTACGCAACATGGTCTGTAAACAGACAAAAAGTTTAGTACAAGACGTGATCATAATATACAGTGCGGTATTAGATGAATCCTGTTTAATTCTCGAGAGAGATTTATTGTTGACTCTCCGGAAGAATGAAAGAAAAATTTCACAGCCATTTTCTTTCAGGCAGGCAACGCTTTGTTACTCCCCTTTTGTAAGAACTAGTGGAGTGTACTTATAAATTCTGTTTTTTAAATCTAGACTCGAAAATAGGTTATATTTTAACATTTAATGATAAAATTAATTGCGGATATATCTTATTTTTTATAGAATAGAGTGACAAACGAGCACACAGTTCTACTGATGGTAAGTGGATGGTGTGACTCATAGACATCTACATTTATCCTCAATTAAAAGTCAAAATGTAGATAAATTTTCACCCCTGAGGACTAGGATTGAATGGCTTGTTTCCAGTAAATGGCGTTTCTCCTCACTACACGAAACATAGCAGAATAAGCTGCTATTTTACGTTGGCATTGTGTGGGAGCGTGGTCTTACCCCAGTCGAGCTGACCCATTCGTGCAACATACCATAATATACTATTATATATATATATATATATATATATATATATATATATATATATATATATTTATATTGCAGCGTGGCTCTAACATTATTACTTACTATCTCCTTTTTTTTCTAAGAGATATAATAATAAAAATGTCCTTCAGACTCAATTTTGGTCAAGGCAGCAAACTTAAATGGAGACTAGCCACCTGCACAAGGCAGGATTATAGTGCCCAAGTTTATGATGTATGAAGTTCAGGTGTATTCTCTATCACTTTCATAGTTCAATGGGACGGTAAACCGAAAGTTTACGTGCTTTCCGAGGCAAGGAGCATGGAAACACCGACAACTATCTGACTACATGTCGCTACTGAAAATTTCGTGATGGAAAACTCGATAGTCGATTTCTTTGACCAGACTAACATGGTAATATAAATTCTCTAATTGTAAAACTGTTCAGTAAACATAATAACAATGTGTTACATGCCGTAAAAGCTGCGCATGTACAATTGAGACCTAGTCGTCATTTGTTATTTTTTGACAACTATTCAAAACACGATTTGTTGTACCAATTACTGGAAAAACATTTGATAAGGGTACACTTGTGTATAAACTATTTATGAATATACACCCTATGTTTCTTCTAAAAAAGTAAAAATTACAGCCCATATACGTCCCACTGCTGGGCACAGGCCTCCCCTCATTTCCGAGAGGGTTTTAGGGCAAGAAAGTGTCCGCCGCGCTGCCCCAGTGCGTGTTGGCGAACTTCACATGTCTTCGAAATATTTTTTTCCTTATTCCTCAGATATGCAGGTTTCCTCACGATGTTTTCCTTCACCGCCGAGCACGTGGTAAATCAGCACTTAAAATTGCATTTAACAATTTCATTGGTGCCGGCGGAGATCGAACCCGGGTTACTCGCGTTCTGTTATATTTAAAGCGAGCGTTAACCATCTGAGCTACCACGGCTAAAGTAGTAAGTTAATTGAGATTAAACCGGACAGGTGATATTCCAAAGGTGGTTAATTCCAAAAAGCCTTGGCTTTGAAAAAAAATCTTCTGCAAATAAACTAACTTTTAACAAAAAGAAAAGCCGGCTTCAACGAACTAAACAGAATGAAATATTTTAACATTCTGAAGTCGGCGCTAAGCCATAATGTATAGAAGAATTAAATCGCCGGCTTCATAATGTTAAATTATATTTTTTTAATTCTTCGAACTTTTAAGTATTTGTTTTTTTTTTTGTAGTGTTATATGTTATTACCCTTTAGAGTGTACTAACTAATATCTCTTAATACCACCTGAATTATTTTATTTATTCCTTTATCTATGAAATCAACATTGTTATTTTAATTTCATAATGACATTTCATTAAAATCATTTAAAAATACATAATTCTAAGTAGATGATTACTGTTATGGAACGTTTACCTACGCAGCGAGCACTGACGAATAGTCACAAGTACCACCATGTAAACGACTTGTCCGGGTATGATGTGTGTGTAGTATTTGTGTGTATTCATTTCGGTGTTTGCACACTCCTTATTATTCAGTTGACCCGTAAACTACCTATATGTATAATAATGTAATTTGCTATTGTTATAATTTTTATTATTATTTTCTTTAATACTTTTCTTTGACAAATTATATAAAAATATATGTAAGTACTCGGTTATGCAGATATAAGAAATTTCACAAGTGCGAAACTACTTTTATTTATTTTACTTTATACGTAATATTTCTACTACTGTCGTATTTTCATCTTTTACACGTAAAATATAAGGAGTCGATTTTTTTCTATAAATTTATATGTAAAGTATAAAATATTTAATAAAAAAAAATGTTCAAAATTGGGTCTCAATGGACGGAGATATATCGTAATATGCTTACAAAAAAAACATACAATCGAATTATAAACCTACTCCTTTTTAGAAGTCAGTCTTCGCGAAATTTGACATTTGCAGTCAAATTTCAATATCTTAGGTTTTAGTTCAGTGTTGCAGTTTAGTGTATATTTTTTACAATACATCTGTAGATTATGTCATTGGATTTATAGATATGTACAGCTTCCTTGAAACTGCTATGGAGCTTGGCGCCTGTTGAGACCTTATCTCATGTACACGCGAAGCCGACAACCCTGAAAGTCATTTAAACTGAACTTGGCCTCTATTCAAAATTATGTTTTTATTTGAATATTATTAACTTATCTTTTTAATAATGCAAGTATATGCATGACCTTCAACCTGCGTTTACGCTTTACAGTTTTTTGTTTTTATTTCAATTGTAAGTATTAAATGTAGACAAATTTATTAGTGCCGTTGTTTTTAAGAAGAGTACTAGAAACTTTATAACTTTGTCAACACCTACTGTCGATAGTTTGCAGCTTTCAATGTTTTCCTTTGTATTTGCCTAATAATCTGCGTTGATACCGAATTTAAAGTTACTAATTACAATATATATTTTAATTAGTAACTTATATATATATATATATATATAATTGAGTATTAGTATTAAGTATTATTTTAAATATTAAATAAATATCATAAACATACTACTACTATAAATATAATATTAATAGAAATGGCTTAAGTTATTGATGAGACAACAATGGCACTTTTCATACTCCGTGGTTCTAGGTACTCGAGGAGACCTTATTACGTATGCAAAGTTAAAAGTATGTATAGATCCAGCTTTGGTGTCCTAATTAAACTTATAACTGAAGGCAACATTGGAGTTGTTACATCCGACTCCAGTGTTTCTGCTGACCATATTGTCAAGAATTACAAATAAATGTGGAGAAACTAACACTATAGCCACCTGTAACAGATCACCGCTGTCACTGAGTCTCTCCATATTAATGAGATCTTCTTTGCTTCTTCATGACGATGCATCATCACACAATGCACAGCATAGCAAAACTAGAAAGCTATAGCTAAAGATCTTTCATAATTCACTATATTATCCGGGCTTTGCCACAAAAGATAAATTAACCAATTCCAAAAAATCAGTAAATAACGCCTTCAAAGTGTTCATCGATTCTCGTGCAGTAGACTTTTTATAGCAAATACATTAAAAAACTGTCCAAAAAGGCAAGTATGTTAATAGTGTAGAAAAATATTTTGATTTTTAAATACTTCAATTTACTGATACAAAATAGTTTTTCATAAGTAAAGACCTAACCTTACTTTCCTTTGTCGTGTAGTGGTGGCTAGAGTAGAAGGTATAGAAAGTAAGTGCATACTTTCACCAAAATAATTAACTTACTTATTAGTAATTATTTGTATGTAGTATGGAAAGTACTAACTACTAAATATTTCTAACCAAAAAATGAGTCTTGGTAAAGGAAAAACTAAAGATTGCAGTGAAAAAATGTTCTCCCATATATCGATTTAGATTAAGGTCGATGCTTAAACTGCAAATGTTTCTTTGTAATCGCAAAACATAAGTATTTCGTAGATATGATATTATATTTTGTACTTTACTTGTGCTGTGAGATTGTGCTTCTTGCAGCATTTTCATGTTTCTCATATATAAAGTTCACGATACTAATTGATATTTAAGGCGAGTGACCTGCTCTTCAGTTAATATAGGTACCCATAGATAGCAGTACACTTGCTCTATATAGCAGATGCTAATACCTAAATAGGCGACGCAGATCATGAGCTATTTGCTAGATTGGTGTATTCGCTTTCATGTATCTCGTACTCAGATTAAACTTCAGTTTGTTTGAAACATGAATATTATTACACAAGTAAATAAGTAAATTACACTACTATCATATCAATATATAGTATCGACTAGTCATTTAATATATGAAGCTTACTACGGTATGTTAGAATAATAAATAATAATTAAATTATAATTTAGTCATCTATTCTCATACGCCAGTCCTGTTGACCATCAGCACTTAGCAGTAAGTGGTTAATTTCTGCAATCTCAGTCTAAGACACTGTCCTTGCCTAACATAATATTATATCACATTTTCTTGAACATTGAGTCAAACTTGTTAGTATGTTATCCTTGTATACCTCTTCTTCTATACTGAAGAAGGTTTGGCCATGCCATGGAAAGAAAAGAGGATGTTCGATCCGGCGACCGGTCGACGCTCCATGTCAATGCATTTCACTTGCGGCGCGACGACAGCACCGCCACATCGGTTTTAATAAAATATTTACGATCAATCGCGGAATTAATGATGTTGAGTGAGTGACGGTGAGTGTGAGAGGCGACAAATAGAATGAGTAGCATTATAGCTTCTTGATAAAAATTAAAATAATATCATACTGCGTACGGCAATCCGCTTTGCCAAGCGTGTCAACTGTGACGGGATATTTGTCATAGTTGCTGTGAGGCAATGAGGCAATCTATTGGGGACGCTTTACGCTTTATTTAATCAGTGGACTTTTGATTGGCTGTAAGGAAAGAACCCAGATATATTAAAATATTAGATGGAGTTTGGTAGAATTTGTTAATTAAACGAAAATAATTAATTTTGCTTATTTGCATATAAAAGGTAAAGTCATTAAATACAGTAAATTTCTCTTGAACGTATTTTAAAAGCGTATATTGTAAATAACGTGATCTTTTGTTGAATTTAGTATGATACGTAGTACAATCTAAAAATATAATTTTATTGGAGGATGCTCTCTTAAAACAAATTAAAAATCGAACGCAATCAATAGGTTGCACTCGCTACCTTAATTGCAAACTGAAGGAGGTTGTTAAAATTGTTCCAGTATTTTTCAATTCAAATACTTATCTTTGTGTATGGTACAATATATTTTTAACAAAGTATATAAACATATATTTTATTTGTAGCATTTTAACTGAAATATTTGAAATCATAAATATCAAGATAAATTAAATAATTCAAAATATATTAAGTGAGTAGGAAAAAACGAGCATGTCAAATAATGGTTAGATTTGAAGTGATATTTAATATAAAATAGTGTAGTAAGTAAGTGAGATATCATAACTCCTTTCAAAACACAAACCACACAAGCATGTTAGGTTTCCTGTTAATTAACTAACAAGGCCCTGACGACCAAATAACAGTTCTTAAATCCGAACCCCAATCCCACAGACTGGTAGTTATGGTAATTTGCATTAGCGGTTATCACTTTAATGCTTTAAAAATGCCTCCCCAACGTGAGTCATTGCCCCTGGCAAATAATTTAAAGTGTGCGTGTCATTTTGATGATTCTAAACCGAAATGTCTTCATTGAACGGCGGCTACGTGTCAGCAAGCGATTAGGGAGATAGTTTTTATTTAATTAAAGTGACAAAATTAATTACAATCTAACTGATGGTAAGTGGCTGCTATAGCCCATGGATGACTGCAACAAACTTCAAACAAAGAAGGTAGCAAGTGAGTTGTTATGTTTTTCAGTCCAGTACCTTGAAAACTTCAGATATAGCGGTGAAGAGTTCCGGGGTCACAACATCACCGTACCTTTAATCTTTTGGAAGATAAATGGTTTTACAGTCTGTTCTG
Organism: Parnassius apollo; assembly: GCA_907164705.1. NCBI lineage: Eukaryota > Metazoa > Arthropoda > Insecta > Lepidoptera > Papilionidae > Parnassius > Parnassius apollo. The sequence continues at coordinate 46,898 of CAJQZP010000552.1, read as the reverse complement.
TAGTCGAACTGCCATCGTAGCTCTACTGTAAAGCACTTTAGAACTTCAAAATACAGTCAATTTGCCATCGCTGAAGAAATTGCAGCACCGCCCAAATCACGAAGACCGTGGCCACCGGTCTACACCGGTCTGACAATTTATGATGCTGCAACGATAAGTACATATCTAATAGAATTGTGTTTAATTTGACCAGTTATGTACTTATTATTACTTTATGTAGCAGTAAGTACCTTACCTTGTAGGGTATAAATATATATTCGAATGTTAATTTTAAATCACATATTCAAAAATATAAGTTAAAATTATCACAATTTATATATGCTTTAAGAGAAGTAAAAAAATCTACAAATTTAAAAACGGCAGTGACAGCCTAGCACACCTACGCTCAAGCGTGGCTAAACTACGGCATCATACTATGGGGCAGCAGTGTAGACTCACACGAACTTTTTATTTTACAAAAAAAATGTATACGCGTACTTGCAAATATCAAGCAAAGAGAAAGCTGCAAACCTCACTTTCAAAGTCTCAAAATTCTAACATTACCGTGACTATATATATTAAAAATATGTAAATTTGTAAAAAGACACCCAAGTTTTTACACCAAAATCATAGACGCGCCCCGACACAACGTACCTCGCTATAAGAATAACCTTTTGCAACCAAAATCTAAATTAAAATTACAAAGTACAGGTCCTTACTCGATGTCAATAAAAATTTATAATAAATTGCCGGAATAAATAAAAGCCGAAACAAATATTAATAAATTCATAAGATCTTTAAAAGAGATACTTATTAAAAAAAGTTATTATTCAATTAATGAATACATTGAGGAAAAGAATTTTTAAGTGTCTGCCCCTCTCCTGTTCATTGCTATACCTTTCGAGGTGCACGTGATTATTAGAACTTGCATGTTTTGTTTAGTCTCTAAGTCATATGTAACGCAATTTGTGAATAAATAAATAATAATTCTGTTAACAACTAGTGCAGTGCAGTGCATTGAGGACAGTGCTAATATTTTAATTTTTATTTTTATTTATTTTTTTCTTTTCATATACAGTAAGAAGTATAACAATTAATAAGGTATAAACATAAACTCTTTTGAGTTTTACTATACACCCTAAGCCGTCGTTATACATTAATAAAGATTAAGACTATTTATAACATATTTGCTACACACTTCATACATCCATACTTAAATAACAATCACAAGACAGGTACACATTTTTTAAATTCAATGAGGGTATATCACAAGATAAGGCTATGTAAAAACCTTTTGTGGACGTTCCTATGCAGCACAGTCTTCATTTTTTGCTACTTTTTATTCTGCATAATGTTTTTTAGCAAAACGTTTATAACAGGTATGATATAAAGTATGGTTTGAGGTTATTATTATATAGTGTGTATGTATGTATTTGTTTTGTATGTGGATAATTTTGTTTTCATATTCTATATTTTTTTTTATAGGATAGGGTGACAAACGAGCACACAGTCCACCTTATGGTAAGTGGTTGCTACGGCCCATAGACATCTACATCTATCTTCCATTACAAATCAAAATGCAGATGCCTTGTCACCCGTGAGGACTGAGATGGAATGCCTCATTTCCGGTAAAAAGGGTCTCCGGTTCTCTACACTCACCATACGAAATACAGCAGCATTAAGCTAATATTTCACGCTGGTATTCTGTGAGAGCGTGGTCCTTCCCCGGTCGAGCCGACCCATTCGTGCTACAACTATACTACTAATATAATTGCAGCATGGCTCTACCACGTATAAAATATTATATATTATATTAATAATTAGTATTTTTGTTATGTATATGCTTACTTGAATTTAGTAATTGCTATTATGTAGATAGATATAATTATTCTAATGTATAAGTTAATGTATATTATTGTGTAAGTAATGTTTAACAATTATAATGTATGTTATGTGTATTTTTTGTTTATTATTTGTAGAAAATATTGTTTCAAGATGTTTTTTAGATTTTTATATGTTATTTTTTTCTAACAGCATCAGGTATATGGTTAATTAGGTAAGGTATTGTGTAATTTAATCGTCTTTTACCATACAGGTTATTATAAGAAGATAGTAGTAGTCTGATGTTATCTTACCTGCGGATTGAGTAATTTTTGTGTAGTTTTTGTAGATTTTCAGTTAAAATAATATTGTGATAAAAGAGTTAGTTCTACTTTTTCATGAATTGGTAATATTTCACAAAATGCAAAGAGCTTACGGTAATCTTTAAAGGTATTTTTAATTTTATAGGAACTATTCTTTTTAGTATACGTAGATGGATTGAAAAAATATTGTCTAGGTTTGTTTTAGAGGTTCTTCCATAACTGGACAACTCATAGGATATTATAGACTCAGCCATGGACTTATAGAGTAGCAGAAGTGTTTTATAAGGAATTTTAGCGTTAATTATAGATTTAATAATAGAAGAAGGTTTGCCTCTTCTTGTCTGCATGCGGATCACCTGATGGTAAGTATAGATCGTCGCCCATGAACAATTGTAACACCGCTGTAAAAGCATGTAAATTGTTGGCCGTTAATGATATTTATTTCGTCCACCCGATCCCTAAAAATGGCCACCGCTCAGATCCGTCAAAGAGCAAGCCTATCACCATCACCTGCTGCACCATCAGCTCATACGGTACCTTGAGGATCACCAGCTGGTTAGTGACCGCCAATACGGTTTTCGTCGGGGTTGATCAGCCGGTGATCTTCTGGTCTACCTGACTCATCGATGGGCGGAGGCAGAAAAATCCAATGGCCTCTCCATTGGCCGTTAGTTTGGACATTGCGAAGGCCTTCGATCGGGTTTGTCACAAAGCGCTTCTGTTGAAGCTACATTCCTATGGGCTTCTCGAGAAATTGTACAATTGGATCACCAGCTTTCTTCCAGATCGGAGTATCAAGGTCATTGTAGACAGTGCATGCTCTGTTTACAAGCATATTAAAGCTGGCGTTCCACAAGGCTGCGTGCTAACACCAACGCTGTTTCTTCTGCATATCAGTGATATGTTGCAAACCGGTAACATTCATTGCTATGCGGCTAATCGGCTCGATTTACTGACGCTGCAAAGAGATGTTGCATCTCTTTGCAGCGTTAATCCCAATTGCTGAATTTCACGAATGTACTACGCGGCAAACCTCCCGATACCATCCACATGATCTGGATACTTTGCGGTCCACCACAGTACGTTTCACTAGAAGTTGTTTTCCGCGTATGACCTCTTTATGGAGTAGTTTACCATCGGCGTTTTTGCCGGACCGATAGGACCTAGAGATCTTCAAGAAAAGACCTTACTCTTTTCGAAAAGGCCGGAAACGCACCTGCAATTCCCTTGGTGTTGCAGTTGTTCGCGGACCTCGGTAGTCACTTAACATCACGTGAACCGTAAGCTCGTTTGCCCCTTCTCCCATTAAAAAAAGATTCGTTACTTAAGCATTAAAATGGTTAATTTAATTTAAGCATAAAATATTAACACTGCATTAACCGTAACCGATATTTAAAGATAATTTTCTTGACCTGTGATTATTATTTTGATAAAATATATTTTAAAATAGACGAAAAAAAAACACAAAAATAAACAAAAACGGCACAAACATCTTTAGTACTTACGATGTAAGATAACGAGAATTCTATTACAAACGATGCCCTCCATAATTTACTATTTCAAATTTACTTAGATTTAAAGCGAGTTATTGACGATCTAAAACATTTGAAAGCCCTGGATCATTTCGAGCTATTCTGTAGTTGTCAGCTGTCCATTCGTTTGTAAAGGGGGTAGAATAATTTGTTAACATCAATTTATTATCGTTGCGTATTAAAAGTGATAATAAAATATTCAGTTTGTTCTTTTAAAATGAAATCAGCGATTAATTTTTATTATTTAAAAAAGCCTTAATGGCTTACGAGGTTTTAGTATTCTTTTTCCAATCACCCCACTCTGTAAAGGTTTAAAATAAGTAATATGGGTAATTAATAAGAAAAACTCATTAAAATCAAATCTCAACCATTCTGTCCATTTTATCTGAATTTAAAGTGCTTGGTTACGCACTGTATTAACTTATTTTAATGCGCACGCCCACATTTTTAAGGGTTGATTGGTAGGCAAAAACGTTGTTGCCCATAAATTACATTCAATTCGGGATATTTGCAAATAAAATTAGAAGCCTTAGTTATTCGTATATTCAAAAACTGCAGTAACGGTATATCATTATTTATATATTTGATCATAAGTTTAAAATTTGGGTACACTTTGAATAATAACCCTGTACATACAAAACACAAAAAATTGTTACTAGGACTCATAGCAATTAAAACACAAATGAATACTATATTTAAATACAAAACAATTTTAAAACAATTACAATATTATTCAACTCAATAATATTTACCAACATACAATTCACTAAACTAAACAAGCATATAAAATTTAGTGCACTCTAAGCAAAATGTGTCATCCTCATCACCTTTATCTTCTTCAAAAATATGTTTTAGATTAGCACCTTTAAGAGCTGTTAAATGAAGAAAAAGCATGGTAACATTGTCACTTGAAATTTACGTACTTGCTCTATCTAACTTTATTTGTTGGTTTGAAAATCGTACAGTATCTTTTTAGGGTGAATCGTGAATATCTCCTCATACTGATAGCCAGATAGAGAGATAGACAGATCAAAAATCCAAAAGTTAAGATAAGGCTTTGGCATCCTTTATTTAGCCCACTAGATATTTCTTCCAAATAAAAAAAAAAACCTTTGAACTTCTGACATAATTTTCTACTTATTCATTATAATATACATAGTCTATGTATATATTAACTTTATAGATACCTAATATATCTGTTTTATTATAATCAAAATAATGACATTTTAATTTGATTTATTTATTTTATAATACTGTGTATAAACATAATATTCGCTTAATTTCTCACACTAGAATGCAGTGATAAATGACACTGTGTAGAATGTAACAGATTACACATTATCTAATGCTTAAGTGAATTGAGTACTTTGAAACACTTCTGGTCCCTTGTGTTAGTAGTTGCTTTCAGACTATAAATTACGGGATGATTTATGGTTGTTTATGAATTGCTTCTGTAAGTTTTGTAAATTCATTAACGGACAGGATTTATTAGTAGCATCTGTGTTGTTTCGAAATATTATGGCCGCAAAAAGAATGAATCGGTACGATCGATAGAGGACGACGCTGAACAGAATACCAGCGTAAAAAAAGTATGATGCTGCAATATTTCGTGTGGTAGACCTGGGGACCCTTTTCTATTGGTAACAAGACATTTCAAATTAGCCCTCAGTGGTGACAATGCTTTGTGGGTTACGATTATTCTAGGATAGTTATATGTGTATAAACCAAATGCACTTATCTTTGGATAGATTGTGTACTCGTTTGCTACCATTACTTCTTAAAAAAAATACTTTTAATTATGGCGCACTAAAATAAAAATAAAGTATACATATGTAAACTTCCTTTAACTGTTGTGTTTCATGAATGTCTGAAACTGAAGATTAACGTTCAAATAACTACTATTTAAGAACCTCATTGCCAGCTAAAGTCGTAACGCAGCTGTTTCCAATTTATTGCCAAACCTTTTCTTATTTACGAATGGAATTGGAAGCAATAAATTATAGGGAAATTTAAATTAGGACTGTAAGTTACAATGCATATACCAAGTAGAATAATAAAAACTGTATTTATTATAAAGCAAATTATCATGAATTCTGGATAGGTTTCGGAGTTATCAGTCGTGGGTATACCGATTATGGGATTGAAATCCACAATACCCTTAATGTGTCGAGTGCTATTGCATTTTTAGGATTTAATTATACAGTCAAAATTTGATCTTCATTGCTAATTTTGAAAAATATTAAATATCAAGAATACATATTGCATTACAAAATAATAAAAGTTATTGCGAATTTTTGTAATATCCGGACTTCCAGTTTAAAAAAGATTTAGTTTTGTTTTTATATATATATATATATATATATATATATATATATATATATATATATATATATATATATATATATATATATATATAATACTCATAGTTCATTCTGGACAGATAAAGGAAAGACGTTGCCACCCATCTCCGTTTTCATTTACCTGTGCTGACTATTACGACACTCGCGGGATAATATGGGAAAGTGGATTCTTTAAAGGTGCCACTACATGGTGAACTATCATAACACTATAACTGCAACTGAGAAAATTGTAAAACTGTGGTCTTCACAAACTTAACTATTAAGTACTGGGCCACTGGTCAAAAATTACATATGCTTTGATGCGATCGTGATTTTCTCATATGTATTGTATTTTACACTTCAGACTGGTTTGATACAAAAGTTTTTAGGATAAAACCAAATAAACGACAGTTATTGAGGTGATGAGTGACGATAGAAACTACAAAATTACACAACATATTGTTTATCCTTTACAAATAAAAAAATTACAATTTCTATTAAGTAGTGATGTTGTTAATTATTAAGTGCGCACGCTACTACCTACTTGCTTAACATATGTATAAAGCTACCTACAACTAATATACCTAAATCTTATTAGGGTTAAACTCACCTTTGTACATCTTTTTTGCATATTTAAAAATTTAAAAAGGTGTACAATAATAAAAAAATATTGGAAGAACCCAAGTTTCAGAAATCTCCATCCAATTAAGATAAATATGTTCAAAAACACAAAGCACGGAATCACGGCTTCGACGCCATACATCTACGATGCGGCGTGTCGTTTTAGTGCTTTATGGCTAAAAATATGTTAAAGAATAATAAAATGTACAAAAATTCGTTCGGCACATTCTCTTGTAAGCCATCAGCGAATGACTGTAAATAATAATTTCCAAATAAATTGAAATCTATAATGAATCATATGATTTTTCTTTTTTCTCAATGATGCCGTAAAAGTATAATTGAGTGTGGACAGTGCTAATTTTGACAATTAACCCTATCAACATTAAAAAAAGAAATAATAACAACAATAATAGTACATACCTTGATACAATAAGACTTCAAATTGTACTCAAATAATTAAAAAAAATTAAAATTCGCAAGTTAAAAATAATGGATAATTGCAATTCTATGTAGGTTTAAACATCTACTAAGTTTCATCATCATCATTCATCATCATTAAAGCCCTTCACAAGTCCACTGCTGAACATAGGCCTCCCCCAAGTAACGCCACAAAGCACGGTCCTGAGCCACCTGCACTCCATCTAGTGGGGGGTCGCCCTACACTACTCTTACCGGTACGAGGCTGCCACTCGAGAAACTTTATTCCCCATCGGTTATCGGTTCTTCGAGCTATATGGCCGGCCCATTGCTACTTCAGCTTACTAATCCGTTGGGCTATGTCGGTCACTCTGGTTTTACTGCGGATATCCTCATTTCTGAGTTTATCACGCAGAGAAACTCCGAGCATAGCCCTCTCCATAGCTCGCTGAGCGACCTTGAGCATCCTCATACGGCCAGCAGTGAAAAACCACGTCTCTGATCCGTAAGTCATCACTGGCAACACGCACTGGTTGTATACTTTAGTTTTAAGAGATTGAGGTATACCTGACGAGAAGATGTGTCGTAATTTTCCGAACGCTGCCCAGCCGAGTTGAATCCGTCGATTGACCTCTCGGTCGAAGTTGGACTTACCTAGTCGGACTATTTGTCCCAGGTAAACGTACTCGTCAACAACTTCGAGCATAGTGCTCCCCACAACTACCGGCATAGGTGTGCCATGGACATTGAACATAATCTTTGTTTTGTCCATGTTCATCTTAAGACCTATCCGTTGGGAGACACCATTGAGGTCATTGAGCATAGTGCTAAGGTCCTCCAGCGATTCTGCCATAAGGACTATATCGTCGGCAAATCGAAGGTGAGTGATGTACTCGCCATTGATGTTAATACCGTATCCTTACCAGTCAAGTAGCTTGAAAACGTCTTCCAACGCAGCGGTGAAGAGTTTCGGGGATATAACGTTACCCTGTCTTCACCTCTCTGCAGTTGGATGGGTTTCGAACTCTGGTTCTGTACTCGGATAGCCATCGTAGCCCTACTGTACAAACACTTCAGCACTTCGATATACCGACAGTCAACTTGGCACCGCTGAAGGGACTGTAGCACCGCCCAAATTTCGACGGAATCAAAGGCTTTCTCATAGTCCACATACGCCAGGCAAAGTGGCAGATTGTACTCCTCGGTCTTCTGTACAATCTGCAGCAGGGTATGTATGTGGTCTATGGTACTGAAGCCTTTTCTGAAACCGGCTTGTTCGGGAGGCTGAAAGTCGTCAAGTCTGCGTGCGAGACGATTCGTAATGACTCTCGAAAACAGCACGTAGACGCGGCTCAGAAGGGAAATCGGTCTGTAGTCCTTCAAGAGAGCGTTGTCGCCTTTCTTAAAGAACAAGACCACCGCACTTCTGTTCCACGCCTCCGGAGTAGTGCCACCATGGAGGACGGAATTGAAGAGCTTCTGAAGGACTTCAAGTACCGGTGTTCCTCCCGCTTTCAGAAGCTCCGCTGTAATTCCATCATCGCCTGGGGCCCTGCCGTTTTTAAGATGCTGGAGAGCCATTCTAATCTCGCTCAGACTGACGTCCGGGATATCATCGGAATAGTGTCGGGAAAGACTTGCTCTTGTATCGTTACTCACACTTGCGTGTGGCTCCAACGATGATGTGTGCAGCTGCCCATAGAACCTCTCAATCTCACTCAAAATCTCAGGTGTCCCGGAAACGATGCTGCCACACTCAGTCTTCAGCTTTGACAGTTGGCTCTTTCTGGCAGACAGATGTCTGGCAAAGACTTTGGAGACCTGGTTCCGTTCGATCGCTTCTTTAATACGAGCAGTATTAAAGTTGCGTAAGTCTTGCCGCATGCATTTGGAGATCTGTCTGTTCAGTTGCCTGTATGCTGTCAAATCTGTTGACGATTGCAGCCTCATCTCCCGTCTAACAGCCATGAGATTAAGAGTGTGATCGGAAAGTTTTTGTGTTCTTCTGCGGCGGGTCTTGCAGAACTTAGCTCCGACCGCATGGACAGTTTCCACGAGCTTGTCATTCATATCGTCCACTGCATTGCAATCTTCTAGGCACTGAAAGCGGTTACGTAACTCGAGCTGAAAAGTCTCAGGATTCTGGATTAGAGCACGAGGGGGACGGAGCGTTGACTTCATTAGACGAGACCTCTCCAACTTAACGTTTAAGTTCAGTGTGCCTCTAACCATTCGGTGATCGCTGCCGGTTTTCACCCTTGCGATCACTGAGACATCACTGAACAGTTGGCATCTGGTCGTCATAATGAAGTCCACTACACGGCTACTACTATCTACTTAGTTTAAAAACAATTAAATCTAACAATGATTGGCTATTCAGCAATATGTAAGTTCAGTGATTTTTTTAAATTATCTCCGTGAAGTTTAATTTTATAAAATAAAATAGCAGAACTTCGCAGGGTAAAGAAAAAAAACCTCGATAAATTTAGTAATTGATAAAATGATATTTTTAAAACTCTGTACAGGGGATTAGAGTTGTGTATAAACTTGTTCACAATCTCTACGCTAATTTTTTTTTATTATTTATACTTTATCACATTAACGTATGTAAAACGGTTTACACAGGGTGGGCTTAATGGCTATAAGCATTCGCTCCTAATCAACCCTTGGTGTAATGTTGGTTGAGAATTATGTTATTTAGATACTAGTGAGTAGTTAACTGCCTCGTTGCTCTAGTGGTAGAAGCGCATCTGATAATCACGAGGTTCTAGGTTTGAATCCTGAATCAAGAAATTCTCATTAGCAGCCCGAAGTCAGAAAGTTGGCGGAGCTTAACCCCATGTCTAAGAAAGCACGTTAAGCCGTGGTTCCTGCGTTTGATCTCTTTCTGGTCGAATAGAAATTGCACCTTTGTATGTAACTACTATAATACTGTCCCGCGCAGATAACTAGCCTCCGTAGAGACTGGCCGCCGTGAACGAAATTCGATCTTGAAGACATTATTGTTACATGGACAGAAGTATATTAAAGTATTACATAAACATTCCTGTAAATAACACACAAGTAACAGTTATATTAATGCTAGTTAAAATTTAAGTTGTATTGTTATTTTTTCCGTTCATTTGGGATCAGGTTAGTAAACTACATTAAAATATCTCATATTAACCAAGATCGTTTACATGGGGTTATTTTTGAAAGCGTGAGCAATCTTTAAACTTAAGTTCATATATACACATGTAACAAAAACCCTGTGGTTCCCGCTAAGCGTGTTATCAGAATCAATACTCAAGCATATAGAAATAATTTTGTTTTCAAAAAAATTCAATGTAAAAAATATTAATTTGCAAATTGTATGTGTTTTAATTTCCTCTAACTTACACGGTCTTTGACAAGCTTCTTACTCCTCGGCCAATGCAGAGATAATAAAACCACATACAATTTGCAAATTAACTTTTTTTCATTAAAATTATTTAATAAGTATTAAATAAGTTTGTTTTGAAAAAAAATTATATATGCTTGGATTCTGATTCTGATAACGCAGTTAACGGGAACCACAGGGTTTTTGTTACATGTTGTATAGATAATGATATTATACTAATATTAAGTTGTTTCGAGACCGGTTTAGATTCACCATTGGACCCGGTAAGTGGCGCTATTATCGAGATCCTAAAATCACCCGCGTGAAGCTGGGATGAATTGCTAGGTTAACTATAAAAAGTGAAGTCACTTTATCCAACCAGTATTAAGAAAGAATAAAGTACTGCAACGTGAAAACAAAATATATCAGAGATAGAGAAGAAGAGGTAACAAGGGAATAGATTTAGAATAAACAAAATTTTTAACTTTTTTTAAAAATCGAAAACACTTTTTTAAGTATTGTTCAGTGGAGTTAGTATAAGATTGAAAGAAAAATATGGTATAAAGATTAAAGTAATTGACTGACGTATTTCAAATACTCAAAAACGTTTGTTATCAACTTTCTTCATTAGTACTATCAGCGGCTCTTGAGGATAAAAGTTTTAATCCGGGGTTAGTACAACGATTACACACTGCTTAATTCTGCGTAAGCCTGGTATAAACCAGTGTAAGCTGGTATAATTTGCGAGTTGTCACAAACGGGCTCGCTTGCTAAAGCAAGTTGGAAACATTTGTTGCAGGATCATCTTGATTAATTGGAACACTTTTCGCTTCGGAATATTTAAATGCTTATATTTAATTATAAATTTGACAGTAATTTAATTTATAAGAAAATGAACTTAAATGAATGAACTTGAATGAATGAAATGAATGAACTTAAATTATAAAGCATGGCAAACTAAATCTGCTATGCTTGATAGCCAATAGTTTTGTTTAGATCTCAGATTAATAACTCCTTTTTTATATACATAATACGCATTTTCACATAACAATGACTAATGTTATTAAACATCAACCAGCATCAATTCTCTTTTACGCATTACTTTAGCTTTTGCATTTTTATTAGTATACGTATAAGTATAGCACTTGATTTGCCATGTTAAAGAATGCTTGTTCAGGTGATCATATGTGGGCAGGTGCATACGTATGCGAATTTATGTCAACAGATCGGCTGTGAGTGCAAATAGAAAAAAGGATTGTATATTTATTTATTTATTTGCCATTACGTTACATTGCGTAACATTGGTACGTCAAAATTACAATTACAATTATATAGATACAATAATATAGTTAAAATTACAAATTATACAATTACAATAATATAATTGAGATACATCTCATTTACAGTACATTATTTTATGTGTCAAACAAGTCAAAAAATGAACATTGCATATATTCTTCTATGTTGTAAAAAGCGTGATTTAAAAAGAATGTTTTTATCACTTGTCGGAACGCATTTAGCGAAAGTCTTGTTATTTAGCGGATCTTGTTATAATAGCTGAGGTTCAAAGGGAGAGAGGGTCCTCAATGTTTTTCCCAAAATATATTAAAATAAATTTAGTGGTATTTTTCTTTAAATCATACACAAATTTTAAGATAATTTCCAGATAATTTTTTTCGATTTTTGGAGATCGAGTGGACCAAAGCTGTCTTCCAAGAATTCAATACTACGCCATGGGAGTACTGGAAAATACGCGTTCAAATCGGTGCCAACTTTGGAGCATACGTCTTCAGCATTATAGGGGAGTACTCCATTAGGCTTACTTGACTTGCTGACGTTCAGGGAGAGGAGTACTTTGCGAACTGAGCGATGTGTAAACCGTACATCCGGCAAGAAACACTCACTCATCATCGAGAGTCGAGTTGGACGCAAAGAGAGAGCCTAACAGATCGGCTTTCTCATTTGTGGCATGGTCTAGTGACTCATTATTTATGTGCAGAGATGGAAGAGATGACTGACAGAAGATCCCTTAGAAGGGTGTCGACGGAAACCCAATATCCGTCCGGATGAGAGGTCAGCGGCAGGTCCAACAGGGAAGGTGTATAATTTTCCTTATATGGGATCCGTGTAAGTGAAATAACCAATTTTGTCAGACCGTATGCTAAGGCAAACTCATTAACAGATCTCCTCGCATGACCGGTTAAACGTGAACATAGCCATTCAACGTGGTAGGCGATAAAACCACCAAAGATCACAGTCTCTGCGGATGGGATCTGCTAAAGCACGGAATCTGTAGCCATTTGAAGGTGGTCGATGAGTCAGTCTGTTTCGACATTACCGCTATGGTACCTACTAGTTTAGAGGCACCCGTAGATGCGGGTAAGGTCAGGTAGTGATTGGTCACATGTTTTATCGCATGACGTCGTAGCTCGCAACTTTAGTGGGAGTGGTTTCGTCACCGAGTTGACCGCCGTCTCAACGGTTAGCCACCGCAGCCTACATCACCTGAGGATGCCTAGTGTATAGGCGAAACAGTGTCTTTCTTAGTGTAGTGGTGTTTAGAGTATGGGTGCTAAGAATAGTGGTGACGGGATTAGTGCATGTAGTTGAGGGAGGAATGCGAGGTAATCCTTAACAATTATATAAAAATAAATAATGTGAAACTGCAGGTAGCCGTGGTCAACTAAGGGGTATTCGGACGAGTAACAGATCAGTCGCTCTGTGACCATGGGTGCTGTAAAGCTCACGAAACTAAATACAAAATAACTTAATTAAACGCATAAAATTTGTCACAACAGCTATTTCGAAATAACTCTGAATTTACGAAACTCTCAAAGGATACTCGGATTCGCAATATGGTATAATAAACGAATGCATGTTTAGACGCAAATTGAGTTTAAGGATAATTGTATATAATATGTATATTTAAAAGTTATTTAGTTAGTAGACTTAACTTGGCTGTACCGTCATTCACAGATGATTATACGAATGTACCAAAGGGTCATAATGTTGTAGGAGTTTCTTTTTTCGATGTGCAAATGAAAATAAATATTACCCACGATTATATCGAATATATCGATTGATCATGCGGAAATGATTGCCAGTGCTAAAGCTCTGCTTAATTTTTCTAGTATAAACTGTAACAATATTATCTTATCAGATTTCAAGTGGACGCTGCACCATGTGGCTCGCTGCGCCTCGAATTTTCGAGGTGCACCGTCTGCATATTTTATCTTGATTTTTTTAATGAACTATCAGCACAGAAGAAAATAGTGGTCTCCAATTGATTCCTGCTCATTACAGCCTTACAGAAAACGATCGTGTGGATAGACTGACAAAACTCGCAATTTAGTACCTGTAAAAATATCCAGCCCTGTCTTTCGAGATATCATTGAAATCATAATTCTGGTTTGAGTACCGAATATATTTTTGTTGATTTTGATCTGGACACATTTGCTTTGGAATTTACTTTGCACAGAATGTAATCACATCAAAAACGTGTACCATGTGATTGAAGAATGTGGTCGACTTGAGGATGAAAAATGCCAATTTTTTTTAAAGTTTTCCTTATCTTAACCGCGTTTATATAGGCATGAGTAACAGCAAAACTTACTTTTCCAACAAAATATATGCAATAAATGCATTATAGTAGCATGTTGTGACAAAAAAATGTTTAAAAATATGTATAAGTAAGTTAACTTCGTAACGTTATATAGAGTCTATGCTTTATTATAATGCGTATTCTGGTTGTTTTTTTAACACACAGCTGGTCGGTGGAATGGAATATTATTATATAGTCTTTAAAGAGGCAGCCTGTCCTACCGACATTCACCAACATAACACCCAATCAGGCCACAACGTAAAATTTTAATCAATCAAACAGAAAGTAACAGACGTCAAAATCAAGGCTTAATAGTGTTGTGTAATTGCACCCCAACACAGCGATTTTACAAAGATGCGTAAACATCGAATGCCGCACAGGGTTCAAATAAATTCCGGCAAAGTTTGAATAAAAGCTGAACACGTTTAGTAGTTGTTTCTGGTTGTTTTTTTTCGTATGTGTAATACGCCTATTTGAATTTAACAGGAGAAAGCTGTTTAATAAATAAGAAATATATACTAAGTATATCTGCCGAAGGCAATTTGTATGATTTCGCCGTTCGCAAAGGGCGTCGTCAGTTTAAAAATGCTCGCAGTTATGCAATATGCTGAAAGCTAAATGATAACTCGTTCAATTGTTATAATTTCATCGTTGGTTGAGTTTTAGGGTGACCATGATAAAACACAGATCGGATTTTATTTCAGCAATTTTATATCAGGTACTAATGACCTCGACTTTGGCTTGGGTTCTGGATTTGGTTTGTATTTGGTTAGTATTATATTTATGCTTAAAACTAAGTGTTAGTGTTTTGAGAAAAATTAAATTAAATTATATTATATTTAGAATTAAATTAAATCAAACTAAATCAAGTTTAAACAAATTAAATCAGATTAAATTAGACTAAATTAAAATCTAATTTGTCATGTACCTAAGAGGCACTCCATGCGGTCGACAACTAGAGAAATTATCATCCACCGTATGCGTCATTTTTCGTATGTAGTGACTCACAATAGACGCATGTGGATCATCTACCACCGTTCTCACGATGCTGTTGTAACTTCTCCGTATCCTTCCCATCAGCGACGCTACTTTTTTCCGAACTACGACACGAAAACCGTCTGTGCAAACATGTCAGAGGCACTACAGAAGCGGGGAAATGCCAACACCATCCTGAAAACCTTATTGTAATGTACTCGTAGGGTGTTTAGCGATATTTGGCATACCCAGTCCACAGACTGCCCGTGTACAGACCCTGGCAATATGCTTTGAAAAAGGTTAACCTGGTCCGAACAGCGGCAAAACCTACGGGTCAGCATATGGCCTGAGAAAGAGCGATTGTTATAGTAAATTAAGTTAAATCTGTACTAAAACCTAATCAGAATAAGTTTCGATTCCACGTAGTTTTGTATGCCCTCTAGAGGGTTTTTGTAAAGCCATAGGCGGGGACGGAGAGCAGCCTCCGCCCACTGTAGCAAATCGCAGGCATCTGTGTGAGGTGTAGCAGCTGAGGCTGGAGCATGGAGTATATACTTGTTTTTTCCCTCTGCCGCCTCTTACTACACCCACGGGATGAATTATGTGGTACTGAATATTCTCACAATGCCACTAAACAATTATTACACCGCAACTATACGGTTTTAAGCTAAAAAAATAAAAGCAGGCTATTTAAAAATTTATTCAAAAATAGCGTAAGTGCGAATGATCTTGTTCTGTTGCTTGCGGCACATAATTCAAAAGTTAAAAATATTATATATATGGTAAAAATATTCTATTCATTAGTAATATTCACTAAGGTACCCATAAATTTTAATATGATAGTAGGTAAAACCAGTAGATGAATTTACTAGGTAGTACATAAGATTTTTTTAAACATAATTTGTACGTAATAAGAACAGTTTAAAAGAAATATAATAGTTAACACACGTTAACACTTAATTTTAATGCTATGTAAAAAAAGAATGCCATAATTGCTGACTGGTTAAGATCTAAGCAGTTGATTAAAAAGACCAGAAAAGATAGAAGTAAATAATATACATAATATTTTGTATTTAAAAAAAATAAACCAATGAAATCGTTTCTACTACTCAAGTTGAGGATCTTGTTATCCAAATATGTTTTAAATACAAGACAAAGGAAAAACAGATTTAGTAAGTCTAAGAGCGGATTTATCAATTATTAGATTAAAGCTACTTATGAGATAAGAATGTAATAAAAAATTAATTGTAAAATACTGGTTTATGAAGAAAATAGTCGAATTTTTCACTTTTATATTAATTCAAGTAATAGATAACTTTATCTGACGAATGAAAAATCAGCCCTCGGAACCTTAAATAAAATAGCTTTTGTTCTAATAGCAGAGCAGTAACGTCAAGAATTACAAGCGTTGGTTTCGAGTGAATTTGGAGAGCAGAACGTTCGTTAATTAATATGCTAATAACGTTCCTACCGTTCTATCGAATCCCAAGTTGTTACCAAAAATCCAGTTATAAAGGACAATAAAATTACTACAAGATCTTAATTGGATAATTTTATTGATAATAAGTACGTGAATAAAATAGGTGAAAAAAAAAGGAATAACAATAACAAATAGGAATAATAACTTCAAAAAATTTGCATGATTTTTCTTACTTGGATAATGTTTTACTTTACTCACAATACAACCGTTTATATGTAGGTGTAATGTTACTCCCGAGAAAAATACAAATGTTTGTAACGCCGAATAATGTTCGGTCACCCAGGCACTTAATTATTTGTAAGCCGTAAGTGTTGTTTGAATGTATAAAAATGACTTATGATATTTATTTTAATGCGATATAATAAGCTGTGGCTAAACGTTTGGTTTGATTACTGTACATCACACATTAAATATAGATAATATATTAAGTAGACCATCGACAGAGAGCTGTGT
This sequence comes from Parnassius apollo, assembly GCA_907164705.1. Taxonomy (NCBI): domain Eukaryota; kingdom Metazoa; phylum Arthropoda; class Insecta; order Lepidoptera; family Papilionidae; genus Parnassius; species Parnassius apollo. The sequence continues at coordinate 29,999 of CAJQZP010000552.1, read as the reverse complement.
CAATAGTGCGATGGTGGTATTGCGATCGCCAATCTGCCTACTAAACGTGAGTGGACTTTTGAAGGCTAAACAAAGAATATATAGATATGATAAGGATATAGAACGATAAGTGAACGCAGGAAACAGAGTAAATGGGGCTTTGCACTCTATTGTGAGAAGTCAGAATGTGTTAAAAAAGGCACGTATGGCAATTCACAATGCTGTGTTAGTCCCTAGTACTTTAGCGTAAGGTAGCGAAAGTCGGGTGTTGCAGAAAAATCCCGAGATAGATAGAATAAATGCAATAGAAATGCGGTCACTAAGGAGTATTATAGGACTGAATCTGAGTGACACGGTGAGAAATTGTATGATAGAAGAAGAGTGTGGTTTGCAAGATAATGCGGTGACCAGGATTAAGGATGGAGGAAAAGGTGGTTTTCACGCCTTAATGAATTATTTGTAAAGCATACCTACTCTATGAATTACTTTTAAAAGAGTACACAAAATATATTTAAATAATTTCCGAAAATTGGCGCCTCTGTATATAGCGCAGATTTTAAGCGTTTGTTTGCGGCACTGCAGAGACGCGGGTTCAAATGCCGTATAGAAATAATATTTTGTAAGACCTAGTAATATTTTCTTCTATGTTCTTTGTATATGTGTAACACCTCCACAATACAAAAGAAATTCTTACTGTGAGAGTAGAATTTTAAATTTAAAAAATAACTGTTTTCATTTGTATGTATTAAAGACTTAAAAGAGGCATCAACTTTCTTAATATATTTCACAGTAAAGACAATTTCAGTTTCAATTATTTCGAGGTCACATACCAATCAATTTAATACCGTAGCACTCAATCTTTACACTTCATATGATTCGAATAGACTGTAACTTTAATGTAGAACGTGATCATAATATCCAGTGCTGCATTAGTCGAACTACTACTATTAATGCCCCAGTGGTATTTATAGCGGATTTTCATCGATAATAAATGAAAATGTCTACTGCCAGAGTCAGAGGAACATTTTTTCTTGCTTCTTGAAAAACATTTTATGAAGCGGTAAAAATAAAACAGATTTTTAACATTTGTGTATTTAACTTACTACCATATTTTACTATATTATAACGAGTTATTTATAACGCCATACAGCAAATGCCATAAGATTTTTTGTCATTTTTCATAATCGCCTATTTCAGTATCCGGTTACAGAGGACAAAATGGGGGTAATGGATTTTCTTACACTGCCACCAATTCATATTATGGTGTGAGACATTTCGTATACTAGAGTTACCTTATAATTGCAAAATACATAATATGTGAAATTATTTTGAAACTTTGATAGACTGCCTAGCGTGTAGATAATAGTAAAAAATACTATAGTTCGCAATTCAATAGTAAATAAACACGTAATGTCCTCCAGACCGAATTTCGGTCACTGCGGCAAGTCGCGACGGAGACTAGCCATCTGCGCCGGACAGGATTATAGTGCTTAAGTGTATACTCAAGCGCAGTTGCACTCTTTATTTCCTCACTCTTGTAGTAATCACACAGGTAATTTGACATGAAAAGAGATCTAGCGCATGGCCACGTGCTTTCCGAGGTACGAGGGTGAAACACCGCCAACTTCTTAACTCTGGGCTGCTACTGAATTTAAAAAAAAACCCCAATAATTGATTTTGGCCCAACCCGAAATTTAAATCCGGGAACTCATGATCAGCAATCGCGTTAATAACCACTAGACCAACGAGACAGTCATATAAATGCCTTGTGGCAGGACAATGAATAAACCAATAATGTATTTAACAACTATTTAAGTCAAATATGTAAAAAATATATAAAATAAATAAAGCTTAAAATACAATTTTAAATAAAAATGAAAACTGGTTAACACTGACAGGTGCCCGGTACAGAGTTATTTCTTTTCCACTTTCGAATGTCGTTTTCAAACCGATAGCAAAATTATACGTGTATTTTTCCTGTTAATTTTAAAGGACGTAGTTTTCAATTATTTTAATTGTGTAAAAAATATATGGTAACATTGCGAATTGAAACTATAAACAGCTTGAATTTATTATAATTAATAATGGTATAAGTTTTTTTTGGATGTGTACTACTTTTCAAGTATTTGTTAGAAATCATCGAAGATTCTTTTCAATGTAATATGGAAGATACCTGTGCAGCTGTGAACTAATTAAGATGAAAATAATGAAAATAAAACAACACATTTAACTACAAAATATGAACATAAACTCATAACAAGAAAGAACAGCTCTGTATCGCAGTCAGGTCAGGGATTTGTTGCGGCGCTGTAAGTTCCATTTCCATATATTTCTATGACTTATATATACCGTCATATGATTGTGTAACTTTAGTAGAATTCCTGGTGGGCTTTGTTTCGAAGTTATGTTTAGATTCCATTAATAAACAGATATTGCTGACATTTTTAACAAATAAGTAAACTTCGAAACACTGACACCCTTTTTTTGTTTTAATAATCATTACTTATATAAGGTTTAACTAGCTCAAATATTGGAATATTGGCGTAATTGATAGTGTATAACCATTACTCCATATTATCCCGTAGATTTCTGTAGGAGGCGATAGAAGGAAACTGAATCAGGAGATGAACAGCTGCATCTTCCTGATTTCAAAAATATAATGCTAGTTAAAAAAAACAATGCTATAACTGCTGGTTGGTTAAGAACTAAGCAGTTGATTAAAAAGACCAGAAAAGAATGAAGTAAATAATATACATAATATTTTGTATTTAAAAAAATAAACCAATGAAATCGTTTCTACTACTCAAGTTGAGGATCTTGTTATCCAAATATGTTTTAAATAACAAGACAAAGGAAAAACAGATTTAGTAAGTCTAAGAGCGGATTTATCAATTATTAGATTAAAGCTACTTATGAGATAAGAATGTAATAAAAAAATTAATTGTAAAATACTGGTTTATGAAGAAAATTGTCCAATTTTTTACACTTTTATATTAATTCAAGTAATGGATAACTTTATCTGACGAATGAAAAATCAGCCCTCGGAACCTTAAATAAAATAGCTTTTGTTCTAATAGCAGAGCAGTAACGTCAAGAATTACAAGCGTTGGTTTTGAGTGAATTTGGAGAGCAGAACGTTCGTTAATTAATATGCTAATAACGTTCCTACCGTTCTATCGAATCCCAAGTTGTTACCAAAAATCCAGTTATAAAGGACAATAAAATTACTACAAGATCTTAATTGGATAATTTTATTGATATTTATTACGTGAATAAGGTGCAAAAAAGGGAATAACAATAACAAATAGGAATAATAACTTCAAAAAAAATTTCATGATTTTTTTACTTGGATAATGTTTTACTTTTCGCACAATACATGTATTTGTATGTAGGTGCAATGTAACTACCCGAGAAAAATACAAATGTTTGTAACGCCGAATAATGTTCGGTCACCCAGGCACTTATTATTATTTGTAAGCGTAAGTGTTATTTGAATGTAAAAAATGACTTATGATATTTATTTTAATGCGATATATTGTCAGAATTGGCGGCTCGTTAAAGCTGTGGCTAAACGTTTGTTTTGATTACTGTACATCACACATAAAAATAGATAATATTTTAAGTAGACCATCGACAGAGAGCTGTGTCAATGGTGCGATAGTGGAATTGCGATCGCCAATCTGCCTACTAAACGTGAGTGGAAGGCTAAACAAGGAATAATTCAGCGGGGATGGGAGATATGATATGGATATAGAACGAAAATTGAATGCAGGAAACAGAGTAAATGGGGCTTTGCACTCTATTGTGAGAAGTCAGAATGTGCTAAAAAAGGCACGTATGGCAATTCACAATGCTGTGTTAGTCCCTAGTACTTTAGCGTAATATAGCGAAAGTCGGGTGTGGCAGGAAAATCCCGAGATAGATAGAATAAATGCAGTAGAAATGCGGTCACTTTTCACCAGGATTAAGGATGGAGGAAAAGGTGGTTTTCACGCCTTTATGAATTATTTGTAAAGCATACCTACTCTATGAATTACTTTTAAAAGAGTACATAAAATATATTTAAATAATTTCCGAAAATTGGCGCCTCTGTATATAGCGCAGCAGATTTTAAGCGTTTGTTTGCGGCACTGCAGAGACGCGGGTTCAAATGCCGTATAGAAATAGTATTTTGTAAGACCTAGTAATATTTTCTTCTATGTCCTCTGCGTATGTGCAACACCTCCACAATACAAAAGAAATTCTTACTGTGAGAGTAGAATTTTAAATTTAAGAAATAACTGTTTTCATCTGCATGTATTAAAGACTTAAAAGAGGCATCAACTTTCTTAATATATTTCACAGTAAAGACAATTTCAGTTTCAATTATTTTGAGGTCACATACCAATCAATTTAATACCGTAGTACTCAATCTTTACACTTCATATGATTCGAATAGACTGTAACTTTAATGTAGAACGTGATCATAATATCCAGTGCTGCATTAGTCAAACTACTACTATTAATGCCCCAGTGGGATTTATAGCGGATTTTCATCGATAATAAAAGAAAATGTCTACTGCCAGATTCAGAGGAACATTTTTTCTTGCTTCTTGAAAAACATTTTATGTAGCGGTAAAAATAAAACAGATTTTTAACATTTGTGTATTTCACTTACTACCATATTTTACTATATTATAACGAGTTATTTATAACGCCATACAGCAAATGCTATAAGATTTTTTGACATTTTTCATAATCGCCTATTTCAGTATCCGGTTACAGGGGACAAAATGGGGGTAATGGATTTTCTTACACTGCCACCAATTCATATTATGGTGTGAGAAATTTCGTATACTAGAGTTACCTTATAATTGCAAAATACATAATATGTGAAATTATTTTGAAACTTCGATAGACTGCCTAGCGTGTAGATAATAGTAAAAAATACTATAGTTCGCAATTCAATAGTAAATAAACACGTAATGTCCTCCAGACCGAATTTCGGTCACTGCGGCAAGTCGCGACGGAGACTAGCCATCTGCGCCGGACAGGATTATAGTGCTTATGTGTATACTCAAGCACAGTTGCACTCTTTATTTCCTCACTCTTGTAGTAATCACACAGGTAATTCGACATGAAAAGAGATCTAGCGCATGGCCAACGGCTTTACGTGCTTTCCGAGGTACGGGGGTGAAACACCGCCAACTTCGTAACTCTGGGCTGCTACTGAATTTAAAAAAAAAAACCAATAATTGATTTTGGCCCAACCCGAAATTTAAATCCGGGAACTCATGATCAGCAATCGCGTTAATAACCACTAGACCAACGAGGCAGTCATATAAATGCCTCGTGGCAGGACGATGAATAAACCAATAATGTATTTAACAACTATTTAAGTCAAATATGTAAAAAATATATAAAATAAATAAAGCTTAAAATACAATTTCAAATAAAAATGAAAACTGGTTTACACTGACAGGTGCCCGGTACAGAGTTCTTTCTTTTCCACTTTCGAATGTCGTTTTCAAACCGATAGCAAAATTATACGTGTATTTTTTCCTGTTAATTTTAAAGGACGTAGTTTTCAATTATTTTAATTAGTGTAAAAAATATATGGTAACATTGCGAATTGAAACTATAAACAGCTTGAATTTATTATAATTAATAATGGTATAAGTTTTTTTTGGATGTGTACTACTTTTCAAGTATTTGTTAGAAATCATCGAAGATTCTGTTCAATGTAATATGGAAGATACCTGCGCAGCTGTGAACTAATTAAGATGAAAATAATGAAAATAAAACAACACATTTAACTACAAAATACGAACATAAACTCATAACAAGAAAGAACAGCTCTGTATCGCAGTAGGTCAGGGATTTGTTGCGGCGCTGTAAGTTCCATTTCCATATATTTGTATGACTTATATATACCGCCATATGATTGTGTAACTTTAGTAGAAATCCTGGTTGGCTTTGTTTCGAAGTTATGTTTAGATTCCATTAATAAACAGATATTGCTGACATTTTTAACAAATAAGTAAACTTCGAAACACTGACATTAATAATCATTACTTATATAAGGTTTAACTAGCTCAAATATTGGAATATTGGCGTAATTGATAGTGTATAACCATTACTCCATATTATCCCGTAGATTTCTGTAGGAGGCGATAGAAGGAAACTGAATCAGGAGATGAACAGCTGCATCTTCCTGATTTCAAAAATATAATGCTAGTTAAAAAAACAATGATTTAACTGCTGGTTGGTTAAGAACTAAGCAGTTGATTAAAAAGACCAGAAAAGAATGTTGTAAGTAATATACATAATATTTTGTATTTAAAAAAATAAACCAATGAAATCGTTTCTACTACTCAAGTTGAGGATCTTGTTATCCAAATATGTTTTAAATAACAAGACAAAGGAAAAACAGATTTAGTAAGTCTAAGAGCGGATTTATCAATTATTAGATTAAAGCTACTTATGAGATAAGAATGTAATAAAAAATTAATTGTAAAATACTGGTTTATGAAGAAAATTGTCCAATTTTTTCACTTTTATTTTAATTCAAGTAATGGATAACTTTATCTGACGAATGAAAAATCAGCCCTCGGAACCTTAAATAAAATAGCTTTTGTTCTAATAGCAGAGCAGTAACGTCAAGAATTACAAGCGTTGGTTTCGAGTGAATTTGGAGAGCAGAACGTTCGTTAATTAATATGCTAATAACGTTCCTACCGTTCTATCGAATCCCAAGTTGTTACCAAAAATCCAGTTATAAAGGACAATAAAATTACTACAAGATCTTAATTGGATAATTTTATTGATATTTATTACGTGAATAAGGTGCAAAAAAGGAATAACAATAATAGAAATAATAATAAAATTTGCATGATTTTTTTACTTGAATAATGTTTTACTTTACGCACAATACAACCGTTTATATGTAGGTGTAATGTTACTCCCGAGAAAAATACAAATGTTTGTAACGCCGAATAATGTTCGGTCACCCAGGCACTTATATTATTTGTAAGTCGTGAGTGTTGTTTGAATGTATAAAAATGACTTATGATATTTATTTTATAGCGATATGTTGTCAGAATTGGCGGCTCGGTAAAGCTGTGGCTAAACGTTTGGTTTGATTACTGTACATCACACATTAAATATAGATAATATATTAAGTAGACCGTCGACAGAGAGCTGTGTCAATGGTGCGATGGTGGAATTGCGATCGCCAATCTGCCTACTAAACGTGAGTGGACTTTTGAAGGCTAAACAAAGAATATATAGATATGATAAGGATATAGAACGATAAGTGAACGCAGGAAACAGAGTAAATGGGGCTTTGCACTCTATTGTGAGAAGTCAGAATGTGTTAAAAAAGGCACGTATGGCAATTCACAATGCTGTGTTAGTCCCTAGTACTTTAGCGTAAGGTAGCGAAAGTCGGGTGTGGCAGAAAAAATCCCGAGATAGATAGAATAAATGCAGTAGAAATGCGGTCACTGAGGAGTATGCTAGGGCTGAATCTGAGTGACACACTGAGAAATTGTATGATAGAAGAAGAGTGTGGTTTGCAAGATAATGCGGTGACCAGGATTAAGGATGGAGGAAAAGGTGGTTTTCACGCCTTAATTAATTATTTGTAAAGCATACCTACTCTATGAATTACTTTTAAAAGAGTACACAAAATATATTTAAATAATTTCCGAAAATTGGCGCCGCTGTATATAGCGCAGAGATTTTAAGCGTTTGTTTGCGGCACTGCAGAGACGCGGGTTCAAATGCCGTATAGAAATAGTATTTTGTAAGACCTAGTAATATTTTCTTCTATGTCTTCTGTGTATATGCAACACCTCCACAATACAAAAGAAATTCTTACTGTGAGTGTAGAATTTTAAGTTTAAAAAATAACTGTTTTCATTTGCATGTATTAAAGACTTAAAAGAGGCATCAACTTTCTTAATATATTTCACAGTAAAGACAATTTCAGTTTCAATTATTTCGAGGTCCCATACCAATCAATTTAATACCGTAGCACTCAATCTTTACACTTCGTATGATTCGAATAGACTGTAACTGTAATGTAGAACGTGATCATAATATCCAGTGCTGCATTAGTCGAACTACTACTATTAATGCCCCAGTGGTATTTATAGCGGATTTCCATCGATAATAAAAGAAAATGTCTACTGCCAGAGTCAGAGGAACATTTTTTCTTGCTTCTTGAAAAACATTTTATGAAGCGGTAAAAATAAAACAGATTTTTAACATTTGTGTATTTAACTTACTACCATATTTTACTACATTATAAAGAGTTATTTATAACGCCATACAGCAAATGCCATAAGATTTTTTGGCATTTTTCATAATCGCCTATTTCAGTATCCGGATACAGAGGACAAAATGGGGGTAATGGATTTTCTTACACTGCCACCAATTCATATTATGGTGTGAGAAATTTCATATACTAGAGTTACCTTATAATTGCAAAATACATAATATGTGAAATTATTTTGAAACTTCGATAGACTGCCTAGCGTGTAGATAATAGTAAAAAATACTATAATTCGCAATTCAATAGTAAATAAACACGTAATGTCCTCCAGACCGAATTTCGGTCACTGCGGCAAGTCGCGACGGAGACTAGCCATCTGCGCCGGACAGGATTATAGTGCTTATGTGTATACTCAAGCGCAGTTGCACTCTTTATTTCCTCACTCTTGTAGTAATCACACAGGTAATTCGACATGAAGAGAGATCTAGCGCATGGCCAACGGCTTTACGTGCTTTCCGAGGTACGGGGGTGAAACACCGCCAACTTCCTAACTCTGGGCTGCTACTGAATTTAAAAAAAAACCAATAATTGATTTTGGCCCAACCCGAAATTTAAATCCGGGAACTCATGATCAGCAATCGCGTTAATAACCACTAGACCAACGAGGCAGTCATATAAATGCCTTGTGGCAGGACAATGAATAAACCAATAATGTATTTAACAACTATTTAAGTCAAATATGTAAAAAATATATAAAATAAATAAAGCTTAAAATACAATTTTAAATAAAAATGAAAACTGGTTTATACTGACAGGTGCCCGGTACAGAGTTCTTTCTTTTCCACTTTCGAATGTCGTTTTCAAACCGATAGCAAAATTATACGTGTATTTTTCCTGTTAATTTTAAAGGACGTAGTTTTCAATTATTTTAATTGTGTAAAAAATATATGGTAACATTGCGAATTGAAACTATAAACAGCTTGAATTTATTATAATTAATAATTGTAATAGATTTCTTCGATGTGTACTACTTTTCAAGTATTTGTTAGAAATCATCGAAGATTCTGTTCAATGTAATATGGAAGATACCTGCGCAGCTGTGAACTAATTAAGATGAAAATAATGAAAATAAAACAACACATTTAACTACAAAATATGGACATAAACTCGTAACAAGAAAGAACAGCTCTGTATCGCAGTAGGTCAGGGATTTGCTGCGGCGCTGTAAGTTCCATTTCCATATATTTGTATGACTTATATATACCGCCATATGATTGTGTAACTTTAGTAGAAATCCTGGTTGGCTTTGTTTCGAAGTTATGTTTAGATTCCATTAATAAACAGATATTGCTGACATTTTTAACAAATAAGTAAACTTCGAAACAGGCTTTAAAATTTTTTGTACCTGACATTAATAATCCTTGCGTTGTTTTGTCATTACTTATATAAGGTTTAACTAGCTCAAATATTGGAATATTGGCGTAATTGATAGTGTATAACCATTACTCCATATTATCCCGTAGATTTCTGTAGGAGGCGATGGAAGGAAACTGAATCAGGAGATGGACAGCTGCATCTTCCTGATTTCAAAAATATAATGCTAGTTAAAAAAAAACAATGCTATAACTGCTGGTTGGTTAAGATCTAAGCAGTTGATTAAAACAATGGTATAACTGCTGGTTGGTTAAGATCTAAGCAGTTGATTAAAACAATGGTATAACTGCTGGTTGGTTAAGATCTAAGCAGTTGATTAAAACAATGGTATAACTGCTGGTTGGTTAAGATCTAAGCAGTTGATTAAAACAATGTTATAACTGCTGGTTGGTTAAGATCTAAGCAGTTGATTAAAACAATGGTATAACTGCTGGTTGGTTAAGATCTAAGCAGTTGATTAAAACAATGGTATAACTGCTGGTTGGTTAAGATCTAAGCAGTTGATTAAAACAATGCTATAACTGCTGGATGGTTAAGATCTAAGCAGTTGATTAAAAAGATCAGAAAAGAATGAAGTAAATAATATACATAATATTTTGTATTTAAAAAAATAAACCAATGAAATCGTTTCTACTACTCAAGTTGAGGATCTTGTTATCCAAATATGTTTTAAATAACAAGACAAAGGAAAAACAGATTTAGTAAGTCTAAGAGCGGATTTATCAATTATTAGATTAAAGCTACTTATGAGATAAGAATGTAATAAAAAATTAATTGTAAAATACTGGGGTTTATGAAGAAAATTGTCCAAGCTTTTTTTCACTTTTATCATTAATTATATAATATTTAATAAGTAGACCATCGGTCAATAGTGCGATAGTGGAATTGCGATCGCCAATCTGCCTACTAAACGTGAGTGGAAGGCTAAACAAGGAATAATTCAGCGGGGATGGGAGATATGATATGGATATAGAACGAAAATTGAATGCAGGAAACAGAGTAAATGGGGCTTTGCACTCTATTGTGAGAAGTCAGAATGTGTTAAAAAAGGCACGTATGGCAATTCACAATGCTGTGTTAGTCCCTAGTACTTTAGCGTAATATAGCGACAGTCGGGTGTGGCAGAAAAATCCCGAGATAGATAGAATAAATGCAGTAGAAATGCGGTCACTAAGGAGTATGCTAGGGCTGAATCTGAGTGACACGATGAGAAATTGTGTGATAGAAGAAGAGTGTGGTTTGCAAGATGATGCGTTGACCAGGATTAAGGATGGAGAAAAAAGTGGTTTTCACACCTTAACTGAATTATTTGTAAAGCATACCTACTCTATGAATTACTTTTAAAAGAGTACACAAAATATATTTAAATAATTTCCGAAAATTGGCGCCTCTGTATATAGCGCAGATTTTTATCGTTTCTTTGCGGCACTGCAGAGACGCGGGTCAAATGCCGTATAGAAATAGTATTTTGTAAGACCTAGTAATATTTTCTTCTATGTCCTTTCTATATGTGTAACACCTCCACAATACAAAAGAAATTCTTACTGTGAGAGTAGAATTTTAAATTTAAAAAATTAACTGTTTTCATCTGTATGTATTAAAGACTTAAAAGAGGCATCTACTTTCTTAATATATTTCACAGTTAAGACAATTTCAGTTTCAATTATTTCGAGGTCACATGAATTTAAATGAATGAACCACCAATGAATTTAATACCGTAGCACTCAATCTTTACACTTCATATGATTCGAATAGACTGTATCTTTAATGTAGAACGTGATCATAATATCCAGTGCTGCATTAGTCGAAATACTACTATTAATGCGCCAGTGGAATTTTTAGCGGATTTTCATCGATAATAAAAGAAAATGTCTACTGCCAGAGTCAGGCGAACATTTCTTCTTGCTTCTTGAAAAACATTTTATGAAGCGATATAAATAAAACAGATTTTTTTACATTTCTCTATTTAATTTACTACCATATTTTACTATAGTGTAACGAGTTAGTTATAATGCCATCCAGCAAATGCCATAAGACTTTTTGGCATTATTTTATAATTACCTATTTCAATATCCATTGGACCAAATAGGTGTGATGGATTTTCTTACACCGACACCAATTCATATAGTATGAGGAACGTCATATACTAGAGATGCCTTATAGTTGCAAAATACATAATATGCGAAATTATATCGACACTTTGATAGACTGCCTAGCGTGCGCAACTCAATAGTGAATAAACACGTAATGTCCTCCAGACCGAATTTCGCTCACGGCGGCAAGTCACAACGGAGACTAGCCATCTGCGCCGGACAGGATTATAGTGCCTACTCGTAAGTGTATGCTCAAGCACAGTTGCGCTCTTTATTTCCTCACTCTCGTACTAATCACATAGGTAATTCAACATGACCGAAAAGAGATCTAGCGCAGTACTAACGGCTTTACGTGCATTCCGAGTTACGGGGGTGAAATACCGCCAAATTCCTAACTCCGAACTGCTACTGAAAATTTCTTATATTCCAATAAGTGATTTTGGCCCGACCTGGGATCAAAACCAGGGACTTCATGATCAGCAATCCTTTACCGACCAATAGACCAACGAGACAGTTGTATGAAGGCCTCGTGGCAGGACGATGAATAAACCTATAATGTATTTAACAGCTATTTAAGTCAAATATGTATTAAATGAATAAAGCTTAAAAAAATAATATCAAATAAAAATGAAAACTGGTTATCGCTGACAGGTGCCTGGTATAGATTTCTTTCTTTGCCACTTTCGAGTGTCGTTTTCAAACCGATAGCAAAATTATACACGTATTTTTTCTATTAATTTTAAAGGACGTAGTTTTCAATTATTTGAATTTTGTAAAAAAATATATGGTAACATTGCGAATTGAAATTGTAAACAGCTTGAAATTATTATAATTAATAATTGTAATTGTAATAGCTTTTTTCGATGTGTACTACTTTTCAGGTATTTGTTAGAAATCATCGAAGATTCTGTTCGATGTAATATGGAAGATACCTATGCGCATCGATGAACTAATTAAGATGAAAATAGTGACAATAAAACAACAAATTTAGCTACAAAATATAAAAATAAACTCGTAACAAGAAAGAACAGCTCTGTATCGCAGTAGGTCAGGGATTTGCTGCGGCGCTGAGGGCTGTAAGTTCGATTTCCATATATTTGTATGACATATATTATTGTCCCGCAAATGATTGTGTAATTTTAGTAGAAGTCCTGGTTAGCTTCGTTTCGAAGTTTTGTTTAGATTCCATTAATTAACAGATATTGGTGACATTTTTATCAAATAAGTAAACTTTGAAACACTGACATTAATAATCATAACATATATAAGTTTTAACTTGCGCAAATGTTATTGATTGGAGTGATTGACGGTGTATATCCATTATTCTATTTTATCCCGTGGATTGCTGTAGGAGGCGATAGAAGGAAACAGGAGTTGGACAGTAGCATCTTCCAATTACAATGCAAAATCATAAAAACTGCGGTTGCCAACCTCTTTACTAAACGTAGGAACAATGGCAAAATATGAGGAAGACATGTTTTAATCAGTGGAATTTCGCAAGCTGTAATGGATATAAAAATACAAAACACACTTTTGCTTCAGTTCCAAAAAAATCAGGAAGAAGTAAATATTTAAGAAAAATTAACAAAAAAGAATATGTCGTAAGTCTATAACAAATACTGGTTTTTGTTCAAAAACCTAGTCTAATTAAGATTAATGACAAAATCAATGTCGGTTTATTTTCCTAAAATAATTAAACAATTAGATAACTTAACCTAACCTAACCGAAGCTTAAATTATATGTACATATTATTTCAGATTGATACGATTAAGTTTTGTCTTCTTCCGGTTCCTGATCTTACCATAAACCTGCGACAAATATAAATACGAAATATAAAAAAATATTTTCAAATGATAAGATTTTATTGAAAGAAATTTGATCACTGAGATTTCGATTGTCTATATCATAATGACTGATATTACAGCTCTACATCTTTACACACCCTGTGATTCTAATAGACAGGAATTTCAGTGCGGAGTGAAACGTGATCACAATACCTATTGCAGTATTAGTTGAACCTGAATTAATACTAGAATTCTTTTTAATAATATTTTGGCGACAGAATTCAGCAATTATTCAAATTATATAAGATGGAATATTTTTACATTTTTGTATTTTATTTGTTTTGTTGACATTGTGTTCAAATTTTTTAAATATGCCTTTACCACAGACGTATGAGAAATTCTACATTTACTGCTGATATATTCATAAATAGCAATGGCAAAAATATTGAAAAATTAAACATTTTGGACCACTGTTATTTGTATATTATTCGCTAAGGTATCGCTTTCGTTTTTTTTTTTTTAATCTGTGTCATCATGTTGGTAGTGATGGAGAGTTTTAGTAAGCTCTGGCGTTTCAAATATTATTCTTTTTTATTAAAATGTTACCGCCCACAGGAAGAATTTTTCCTATTTCGTTAAAGGCGTATTACATATATAAATTACACTAGGACATATATCCAATAAAAGTATCTTAAGCTATAGAAACACATTTTCCGTACGAGATTCGAACCCGCCGCTCTGCAGGGCCATGACCAAATGCGCCACTGCGCCAATATTGTTTCTCATTACTAGTTACAGTGAACTTTTTCTCGAAAATTTTATACGGATTCTCTGCCATCGGAAAATTCCGTATTATTGGAAGTTTATATTTATAATATCTGTTTTTCAAATCTTTAACTAATAAAAATATAAATTACCTCGCAAACTTCCGCTAGTTAAATACAATGATGTGCCTTACCTGGATCGAAGAGCACCTCCCGCCATCCCTCAATTGCATGCACTAACTACGTCACCACTAGTCCCAGCACCACTATTCCCGGCACCACTACTTCCAACACCACTATTCCAGGTAAGACACACTATCGACGATAATACGACACGTGTTTCGCCTCTACACAAGGCACCCTCAGGTGATGTAGACTCTACGGCTCTACGACTCTACGGCTTCTATTACTCATGGTTTTCAACGGATCTTATCATACCAGTTCATTTTTGCCAGATGTAAAATACACAGATCGGTGAAGGGAGAAACGTCAAATATGGCGTCTGATACTGCAATACCAATCCGCCTACCTTTTTTTTATAGGAGGGGTGGGGGGCAAACGAGCATATTCGGCTCACCCGGTGGTAAGTGATTACCGCCGCCCATGAACAACTGCAACACCAGGAGAATTGCAGATGCGTTGCCGGCCTTTTCAAAAGTAGTACCTTAGGGATTATGGAAAATCCTCCTTAAAATTAGTTAGGCTAATCACTAGACGTAGGCTTTTACTTATAAAGAGTAAAGACATGAGGTCACTGCTGTAATATTATTTGTTTTTTTTTTTAAATAATTTACTAATGAAAAAATGCTTTCGGTATCCAAATCAGCGTTTTTTAACTTTATTCTGAATGAGATATATAGGTAACCAGAACCTTTTATTTAATTTTTATCAACACATATCTTCTCTGTCAGTACATGTTGCCCGCATGACCTGATCTTGTTTGATATAGCCGAGCGTATGTTCGCAAGCAAAATTGAAGAGACGCAATCTTCGATTTTGCTTGCGAACCCATTTTTTAACCATTTAAGTATTTTGTATGAGATCATCAAGTACTTCTTCGAGCCAAATAACACATGATTATATCCATTAAATTTGTACGGGGTGCGAATTTTTCCTACAGAAACCCGGCACATTGTTTATCCCTTTGACAAACAGAGTGTCACAGTTTGAATAAAAAAATTAAGAGGTTATGAGAAAGCAAATATACATAACATTCCCTCATTGTTAGACTCCTTCAAACTCTGATTTTGTCATAATTTAAATACGAATATACCATACCTCTGATACGGTATTTAAAAAAAATATTAAAACAATAAATTACTCTCAACCTTCGACAATGTGGAGGAAGTGTAAGAATATCCACATGACAAGTACCTCTTTGTGGCAATTTATGTGAGATTTTGTTCTGCAGTGGACATGTGATAGGCTGTAATTGATAAGAATTACTGATAAGAATTATCTTGGAATTAAAATTATACTATTCTATTTATACATAAAATACAAGCACAATCGTCAAATTAATATAATACCATGTAATAAATTTAGTGTGTTTTAAACTTGAGACTAAAACTAGTTGACAATTATTGCCATAAACATAGATTTTTGGCAGCGAAAGTGCATACATAATACTAGTGTGCCGTAAACTTACGATACAGAGGAATTCAAATACTGTGAATAATTTTCTTCTCTCACAATTGTTTACGTCATCACTCTTTCCTTCATTTAGGAAGTGAATAACAAATTAAGATCCAAGCTATTTATATTCAATGGTCAGGTAATCGCTTCGTCCTGTCAATATGAGGTACCGGCCGGAAACCTTCTTATGAGTTCTTAGTCTTAACATAATATATTAATCAATTTTTGCCTTATTGTCCTAACTAAATAATGAACTAATTTATGAACAAGTCTTTTACTGTAGAGGCCGTTCGTTTATGGAATGAACTCCCATTGGCAGTTAAACGAGCACCATCCCCACCGGTGTTTAAAAAATTAGTAAAGAATCATTACCTTGCACTTTGAATTGTAACTTCGCTCCTACATTAACCATTAAATATAATTAAAATAGTTGTATGAACTATATAGGTATGTTTTATTTATTTTCATATATAATATATATATATATATATATATATATATATATATAATATTGATTGCATTAAATTAAATATATATATGTTTTAGTATATGTATGTTTATTACATATATAAAATATGTATTCTTTTTTATCACATCAATTTGCCCTACCCCTGTCATCTTTGTTTTGTCATTGGCTGTCTGGAAGAAATTGCTATCAGCAATAAGACTGCCCCTTGCATACTTTTTTGTATGTATAATTTATAGTTTTTGTATGGTGTGCAATAAATAATATTAACTAAATAAATTCCATAAAATGCGAATAAGATAGCTGCTCCAACATTTGTACATTACAGGGGATTGCTTACTCTGCAAAGCCGATTTTATACGATATAGTAATTTTTCCCGATCGCAACATACAATGATTCTCTTGTTTCTGACTCAAATCTATCTAGTATTTATTTTATTTATTGCTTATATTAAAATAATGACAAGTTTAGAAGCATAGCAAATTATCAAGATTATAAACTTAAATAAAACGTAAATTTATCGCTAATCGGCATTCTACCCGATCATTTATTGTAGAGGATTAATTTAATTAAAATTATGATAAATATAACATTTTGTGGTAGAGTAAGTAAATAAACTCCACCCTATCATTCTGTAGGTGACTTAAAATGCGACAGAGGTAAACTATAATAAGAGATGGGTAGCAGAATCTTTCTGATAACAACTGCAGTTGCCAACACGACTGCAAGAGTTGGAAACTTTGGCAAAAATCCCCCTCTGAGACAATCACTGGCCTATGTTTAGCAGTGAAATTTGATGCACTGTAAAATTAGTATAAACGTTTGGTTTGTGTATGTAATGGCGGTGTTAGTATATGCACTACCCCATATCATCACATTGGCGTCGTAAGATGCTACAAAGGGATACAAATCAGGTGATGTGTAGCAGCATCTTCCTAATAACTTCTTAAAAATGAAAAATGTGGGTGCCAAACCGCTGGCCAAGCATAGTAACTAAAAATAATCTCCCTATGAGCCAATCTATGGGGAAGTGTTGTGAACTTTAATGTAACCGTAACGATTCCGGAATGTGGAGCCGTGGTGGCTCACGAGATAACTACTAGCTAGATCCCTGTTGACAAGAATGGAATTATTAATTGCAGTTTTACGTGCTTGATATCTACGTACTTGGCGATAAAGTAAAACATCATGAAAAACTCTGCATAAATTTTTCCGAAACAAAAAAGATATTCCTATGAAACTTAAATACCACCAACACTCGTGGGGAAACATTTCCTTGCCCTTAAACCTCTCAGAAATGATAGAAGTCCTACGCCGGTATGGGAGCATGTGTAAATGGAGTAACTTTTCTTTTATTTTGATGTAATACAACCTAAAATTAATGCAATAAATTTATTTTTTCAACAAGTTATTTTTTTATACAAAATTGACGTTATTGATTGTAGTTCGTAACAACCGCGTTAATACGCAGAAAGCGGGGTTCTGAGCTACTTGCATCCATCGAAACGTGAATGTTTCATCAGATCATCGTCATCAGCTGGAATGTTAGCTCGTTTCTTACTTCATTATCAAAAAATAGGATCTTTATTTTTAGAAGCTTTTATCGACTTCATTTGCACACACATAACAATATTTATAACAATGTATGTATTAAAATAACTGTATAGTATAAAATTATAAAAGTCCCCACGGCATAGTGCCAAATACGCTGGGTACGTTTCCTCGTCGAAAGCGGAAACAAAACCTTTTTAAAAGCAAAATCTGTCGACCTTATACCGTATTATTATTAATATTCAAGCCTTGAAAACAAAACATTTTTTCGTTCTGTAAATTAAAATATTGTTTTGAGTTTATTACGATAGACAATTTCTGTGTTTTCAAAGCAAAACTTAAATAAATTGTTATCGTCATTATCATCCCTTCCTTCCCCTTCACTTCGCTCACCAGTTGCCACTCGAGAACTTTTGTTCCTTAACGGTTGTCGGTTCCTCGAGCTATATTAGAGGCGCATTGTCACTTCATGTTACTAAGGGTGGTTTTATCGTCACGCCGCTAGACGCGCCGCTGGGCAGCGTGCTATTAACAGCGCGCGCTTGAACAGCGGTGCACTATAAAACGAGATTTGAACCGCACGTTCCGCTGCTATGAGACAGTCGTGTACAAAATGGCTCACGTTAATGCAGTTAGAGTACTGGCTGTTTACATTTTATGGAAAAGGCAACACCGATTTAGAAGAAGAGTAGTTGATAATTATAACGCTTTCTTTCTCTCCAGATAAATTTTTTGTATCATAATTTTGGCTCTCGGGCGCGCCAGCTTTTTCACTTATGGCTATGTCAGGTACTCTGGTTTTACTGTGGATATCCTCATATCTAAGTTTAAATAAACTCTTATTTTGTATAATTAAGAAACTCAAAATTAAAACAGACTTAAGAAATTGTAAAAAATGTGATATTTATATACAATTACAACTTTAAATATAACATTTTATAAAACCGTATTTCAGAATAAATTATATTTAAGAGAATTTAACGAAATAATGTAATTGCAATTAAATTATAGTTCCCAGAATATTTTGTTCATTAAAATACGAATACAAAATAAAATAACAATATTACGCAAGAGTGCGGACTTCTAAACATTTTACATGTCTAAGTCCTGAATACACATTAATATAAAAAGAAGATTAAGGGAAAAACAATTGCTTAATATCATTATCTAAGTTGCATTTCACGTAGTTTATTTTGCATTGTTTCTCAATAACTTTTCTTCGCATTGACTCTATGTGTATACGTACGATATATATATATATATATATATATATATATATATATATATATATATATATATATATATAATTTAAGTTACTCCATTTACACATGCTAACATACCGGCGTAGGACTTCTATCATTTCTGAGAGGTTTAAGGGCAAGGAAATGTTTCCCCACGAGTGTTGGTGGGATTTAAGTTTCATAGGAATATCTTTTTTGTTTCGGAACAATTTATGCAGAGTTTTTCATGATGTTTTACTTTATCGCCAAGTACGTGGATATCAAGCACGTAAAACTGCAATTAATAATTCCATTCTTGTCAACAGGGATCTAGCTAGCAGTTATCTCGTGAGCCACCACGGCTCCACATTTCGGAATCGTTACGGTTACATTAAAGTTCACAACACTTCCCCATAGATTGCCTTATAGGGAGATTATTTTTAGTTACTATGCTTGGCCAGCGGTTTGACACCCACATTTTTCATTTTTAAGAAGTTATTAGGAAGATGCCGCTACGCATCGCCTGATTTGTTTCCCTGTGTAGCCTCTTACGACGCCAACGTGACGATACGGGGTAGTGCATATACTAACACCGCCATTACATACATTGTTGATGTAATGACAAATAACAAAAATATGTTTTCCAAACTGTTCTAATTTTTTAATGTTGAATTCTATATAAAATACATCAGAGAGTCGCTACTGCAACCAACTACAAACTTAGAGGGTCACAGATTAATTATTGTTTGGCTAACAAATATGGAATAGCTCACAGCTTGAAATCATTCGGCCTCTTTGTACCTGAACACAAAAGTGAACGCATTAGGTTTTATCATAATTTATTATACCTCTCAAATTATACAAATTATATATATATATATATATATATATATATATATATATATATATATATATATATATATATATATATATATATATATTTTTATATATATATATATATATATATATATATATATAATCGGAATCTCGGAAATGGCTCCAACGATTTTTATAAAATTTAGTGTCCAGGAGGTTTCGGGGGTAATAAATCGATCTAGCTAGGATTCATTTTTAGAAAATGTTATTTTGTTCAGGCAATGAAAAGCTGTTACAATATAAAAAGGTAAATTTCGACAGTGTCCATGATCGTAATAGCTCAAGTGGATATTGGACCGTCGCGAACTGATCCGACTGTTTTTCCTTTTTTTTTTTCAAGTTCCATTATTTTGTGAGAAAATCTATTATTTCGAACCCTTTTTAGTATGTTTTTAGAAATACGAAAATTTAAATTAAACTAATTGCTCATGAATTTTTAATCAAATAACCAGTTCAGTTTTTTCTATTATGTCAATAAGACCAAAAAATGTTATTCATGTTTCATCAGTATGTAATTTTATCTAAATATAATTTCCAAAACACACGATTTCCAAAACAAATACCGAGGAAAGCTTGGTCATCCAGGTACTTAAATAAAATATAACAAGTCACAGTTACACAAATTGGCATAGTTGCTTAAAACCTGTTAAAATGAGAAATTATGTAACTTCGTTAAAATGATTAAAATGTAAATTTATGGTCTATTCGCAGTTAAGTTAAATTCATTACAAGAGAAGTTCATTACTTTAGTTGCATTTTATAAATCATATTATTAATTTATTCATCATTCATTAACTGTGCGCAGGCTGCAGCTATATTATGGATGGGTTGATCCTGGAAGGACCAATCTCACAGAATACTAACGTGAAATAGCAGCGTAATGCTGCTTTATGGTGAGTGTAGAGAATTTCAAAACCCATTTCCCACTGTAAATAAGGTATTCTCTGTTATTCCTCAGAGATTACAAGGCAATTAAGTGAGAATAGGTGTAGATGTTGATGGATCACACAGCATTCACATAGCACATCATCAGGCAGACTGTATGGTCGTTTGTCACCGTAATTTTAAAAAATGTACGATAAATTAACAAAAAACAATCATAAATTACAATCAAAGCAAGAGATGGCAGCAGTATCTACATCATAACAACTCTAAATAATAAAAATACTGCGGTTTCTCACTCTCCTAACTTGCGTGGCAACTGTGATAAATAGCCACTCTAGGTTATAAAGAAAGGCATATTTTTAATAGCGAACTTCAGATGGGCTGTGATGGTGATGATATATAAGAATATTTTAATGTATTTAGTAGATGTTAATACAAGATCATTAACATTCATTAATATTTTAATACATTTAGTAGAATCTGAAAGTGGAATCATAAACAAAATGGATTACCTGTCAGTTTTGCGACCGGGAATTCGTTGATTAAATACTGTAATTAAGTTGGATAGAGGCACACCTGACATAAAGTGATTATCGATACCAATAGGCATTAGTGTTCCTGAAATTTTACAATCTGTGGCGTTAGTGCTAATTGGTTTTATACGATCATATTTTCAGAACTAGTTAGTTTACTTAAACTATTTCCATAGCGTAATGACGTTTGGTATTTTGCTATGGGGAAACTACACAAATTTGTTTAATAGAAGAGGGCCATGAGAGCAATCATCATAGATTTAGGTAATACCTAAAGAGTCGCTCCGACAAAAAATTCTACGAACATACACTAGCTAGTAGTACCAGTTACTCGACCCCACCGAGTCAGTAATTTATTCTTCGGGTGATGCATACGCTTTTACAACAAAATGCCAGAAAATATACAAAATTTGACATCCTCAAAGTTAAAAATTTTTATTAAACAAAGTGTGTATAAAAACACATACATAAACATAAACACTCACGCCTGTCACCCAGAGGGGTAGGCAGAGACTACAGACTTCCATTGGACACGATCCTGACATACCTCTTTCGCCTCCTTTACATCCATATATCTACGCATACATGCTCGTCGGTTAAGGGCACTTCTAACGTGGCCCATTTTCAAAATATCGCCAATTTGGTCGATAAACTTTTTTTAGGGCGTCCCTTCCCAACTCGGCCGTTCACATCTGCCATATAAATTTGCTTTGTCACTCTTTCCTCATTCATTCTTTCTACATGACCAAACCACCGAAGCATTCCTTTCTTAATCCTGGTCACAACATCATCTTGCATACCACGTATGCAAGTATAAAAACAGTTATTATAATATTAAGGAATTTATTGATGATAATAATCAACTCCTGTGATTGCTATTAAGCTTATTCTATTTTTTTGTGTTCTTAGTTGTACATATATGAGTGTAAAGTTTTTATAAAAGTCCCACTGGATTACTTGAAGGTTCCTCCCAAGACAGAGGTATTTTCCGAATCAGTGGTAAATTAAACCAGAATAACTTTCAATAAGATTTATTTGTAATATATTGAATAAAAAGTTTCTGTTCCAGTACTTTCTTAATACTAGGATTATATTATAATTATATTTTGAATAATTTATTGTATTCTTTGATATTTCAATATAACTGTTACTTTAAATCTCTTTACCAGATGAAAGAATGTTGAAATGAAACACACGCTGTTACGAACATATTATGTACTTTAGTGCTGAAATAACTTTTATACCTCATATATGAAAAACGCGGGCGATTATCAAGGACTTTTATAGAATAATGGTGACAAGCGGTTCACTTGATAGTAAGTGGATGCTGTGACCTATAGACCTATATCTATTTTTGATTAAGAATCCAAACGACGAGGTGTTGTCACCCTGAGAACTAAGATGCCTATTTACTAGAAAAAAGAGTTTCCATTTTTCTCACCATACGAAACAAAGCATCATAAAGCTGTAATTTTACGTTTTTTTTCTTATTATGAACTGAATTTTTTCTTATTATAAAGCTTTCATCTTAGAATAATGAAAATAAATTAAACTCTATAAAAAACTGCAATAAGTTGTTTCTATGATCAAGATTTTGAATAAAATATTTTTAAGAGTTAGAATTCTATTAAATATGCTTACAGTTTTAGAACGACAACATTCTAAAACTCTAATTTGATAATCTCACTAGTGCGAAATGTGATAAGAAATATAAATCTGAATATGTGATTCTTAGTATAATAGTCTCAATAAAACAAAAATAGTATTATTCTATAGGTTAATTTAAAAAAACTCATATAATTTAATTCGTATGACAAGTATCTAAAAGCAGATATCAGTAATGTTTCTGAAACTCTTACGTCGTATGATAAACATGTAATCATTCTTAAATTGTTAAAAAAATTCTGAAACACAAGATGTTTTAATATATAATATTATATTTAATACATAAAGTAATTACAGGCCTTCTAAAAGATCCCAGATGAATAAATTTTAAGAAGATAAGTTTTATTTCTTTATTTTCAAGGTAATTTAGGGTCGGAAAAAATTATTTATTTAAGTAACGTTCTTCAAAATAAAATTCACAAGAATTCATATAGCAGAAGTTCAATAAAATAAAGTTAAAAAACTAAGTATTTTTTTAATTACTCAATTAGCATACATCGACATTAATATACCTAGTTTATATGAGCTTAGAACAACTTACCAGAATTAGGTAAATCATAAGAGGGTCAAAATTGGATCACTAAACTATTATTCTACTCAGCTATTCACATCACAGCATTAATTAACATTTAGCGAAAATTACAAAGTCCGATTAATTCTAACGATAGAGTTATCTTAAACTAAATTTCCATGCAAATCGTCGTCCTTGATTTGAGAACACAATTTATCGCTGAAACCCAATTATTAACAGAATCACGTTTATTCATCAAAATTGCTACGAGACGAGATATCGCTGATCGTTTTCGTAGCGAAACGCCCGCTACACCGCTGCGTGCTCTCCGTATAGCGGGCACAGAAAGACTGAAGTAGGCATCCGATCTATGTGCTATACGTAGCCCACACTCTTTCAAAATGCCGTGGCGTATTATATTAAACCTTTTTTCCATTTCAATTGCTTGCTCTATTTTAATTTCATACAAATATTGAAACTTTTTTCAACAATCAAAATATTTTTTCGTCAAAACAAACTTGGTCTAAATAAACTTGCATATATAAGTTGCTCTACACTGTAATAAGCCACAAAGTTTTTTTTAATAAGTTTTCAAAATATTATATGTATATAGTTTAGTAACTTATTTAAACGAAAAAAAAAACATATATGATTTCGTAATGCTAAGAGGCCGCTGTTAAGATGAGACTCTTAAACCCGTGTGTAAGCTTTCTCATATGTCACCAAATTAAAATGAATGCAGTTTAAATAGGACATATACTTTGAACTCTCATAACCCCATCAGTTAAGACTCTTTGGTATTTAACATACGCGAGCCAAGGTTCACAGGGGTAAATATCCAACCATCATTACGAATAATATAAATAATATGAGTAAAATTAATTTTGATAAAAAGTAATAAACGATTTCAACAAAAAGAAAAAATTAAAAAATAATCCTTAATAATAATTCTGAAGTTGGAACTAAGACAGTATTCAGAACCTATTACGTGAAAATTATTTTATTAGTCGCATTTCTTACTCTGTTGAATGGACTAAGCTCACAACTACAATGTGTCTCTAATATGTATATTTTTACGTTGTAACTATAATATGGCTGCTGCATGAATCGGGCAGCTTAACGACGCTTTTACAGAATACCATCGCAAAACAGCAGAATAATATTTTTTCCCGGTAAGGACTGTTAACTCGTTACATACTTGAATATTATTGAAATTAAACAAGGATCCACAATTAATAATGCGGAATTGATCTGTATTTTTAAATATTATAGGCCACAAGCATAAAAGTAATAATCCCTTATTGCAGTTGTAAGATCCCATTCCATTTCAATTTTCCATAATGCTGTCAGAGCATTTTATTTAATAACGAGACATTATACTCTATTCCTCAGAAGCGACGAAGCATCTGAATATTAAATCTTACTTATCGAAGATGTCCATATCGTCTCCATACCATTAGATATTTACTGTTTACAGGTTACGGGTGGCAAGGAAGAATTTCTGCGATCGCCACTCCTGATAGGCAAATTTTCACTCGCAATACTATATCTCTACCTCAATACTACACTATAGTCAATATACCTTAAAATTAGTAGGACCAGTACATGTTGCCAGTGATGACTTATGGATCTGAGACGTGGTCCTTCACAACTAGCCGTATCAGGAAGCCAAAGTTCCACGAGCTATGGAGCAGGCTATGCTCGTAATTTCTTTACGCGGTATACTTAAAAATAAGGATTTCTTCAGTAGGACTAGAGTAATCGACATAGCTCAACGGATTAGCAGGTTGAAATGTAATGGGCCGATCATATAGCTTGAAGAACCAACAACCGATGGTAAGGTATTTCTTGAGTGGCAGACTCGTGCCGGTAGACAAAGTGTGGGACGGTCCCCGACTAGATGCAGTGACGTGGTAAGATATACAGGAAGTCAATGGATACAGGTAGCTGAGGATCGTGCTATGGTATGGTATTTCTTGGGGGAGGCCTTTGTTTATTAGTGGACTTGTGTAGGGCTGTAATGGTGACAAATGCTTAAATGATTTAATACATGCTTGCAGCATGTTGCATTAGAAATAATGGTCTCCATTTTCATAATTAACTTCTAGTTTTTATACAAAATATTAATACGGAAACGTACACAAAATATTTTATTTATTTTTACGACCTTGTTTGGCAATTATTTGTGGCCGTGGAGCGATGTGGTGAAACGGTGCCCTTTTTGCTTATAAACTTCATGGCATGATGTACATGATAATTCCATGCGACGCCGCATTATTCTTTTTCGAGTAGAAACATACCTAATGCGAATTAAAATTACCGTCGCATAAATACATCAGATTTAGATGTGCACAAAATCTTTCAAGTATTTCTCCTGTTTGACTCTTAAGACACTGGGACCAAATGAGGTGATGATTTATCTTAGAGGAAAGCTATCTAGGCCGTGGTGGCGAAGGGCTCACCTGTATCTCCCATAGTCGCCGACATATTCATGGAGGACTTCGACGAGAAAGCCCTTCTTATTGCTCCTGTAAATCCAAGATTCTACAAGCGGTACGTAGACGACACTTTCACAATTTTACCACCCGACAAAGTAACTGCATTTTTAGACCGCCTGAACTCTATAAACTCTAAAATACAATTCACAATGGAGTTAGAGGCAAATGATTCTTTAGCTTTCCTAGATGTTTTAGTCATTAGAAATCCTGATAACACTATTGGTCACACTGTGTATAGAAAAAAGTCCCATACCAACCGATATTTAAATGGTGAATCTCATCATCATCCTTCACAGTTAGCTACCGTGGGTAAATCTTTGTTTCAGAGAGCACGAGGGATCTGTGACAGAAAACATCTGGACGCCGAACTTCAGCATGTCAAGCAAGTGTTGCAAGACAACAAGCTTCGGATCCCGCGCCTACGTCACAGTGACCGAGCGAAGCCGGCCACAGTCGAGCGTGTGCCTGCTGTACTACCATATGTCAGAGGAGTCACAGACAAGGTTGGCTACATCTTGAAGCTTCCATTAAAACATACTACAAGCCGCCGAAGAAGATTAGTCAATTTTTACCATCCGTCAAGTGTAATATCCCTCTACAAGATGCAGGAGTTTACAAGTTAGATTGTGAATGTGGTCTCTCTTACATAGGTCAAACAAAAAGATCCATAAAAACCCGCGTGAAAGAACATATAGCTGACGTGAAGCACCGACGCTCCGGGAAGTCTGCAGTCTGTGAACATGTTCAGGATCGTCCCCACCATTACATCAGATTTGATAAACCACAAGTCCTCGCAAAAGAACACCGATTCCTACCAAGGATGATACGAGAGGCTATTGAAATTAACATCCTAATTTCAATAGAGAAGATGGTTGGGTGCTGCCATCTGCTTGGGATCCTATAATTAACAAAATTAAACCCAAACCCAAGCATACCACTGCAAGACTTCAAGATACTGTAAGTTCGTTTTGCGTAAATCGGAGCAAAAATTAATATTCAAAAACTGAAGGTAGCCGGGCTAACAATGACATTGGGACGTCAAACATCTCAGTCCCCCCCGTGACCATGGGTGCAGTAAAGCACCCGAAACGTCGGGATAATAATAAAAATAAATTAAAGTAATTAAACGTGATAAAATCCGTAAATAATAGTTTTATTCAATGTGTAGTGTTCGCGTAAATTTAAGAAATCATTACACCATAAAATGAGTTAAATTGCACTGATTTTATGGTGTTTGTGTGTATGATGCTTGTTTACAAGATTTATTCAAGCCATACCAATAATATAAACATTAATTTTAAAATGTCTATGATTTTAACAATATCAAATATACGAGTAATGACACTAAAAACACATTTTAAAATGTCTTATTCAATTCTATTTGCAATTTTGGTCTAAGATTTCATTTTAGCAATAATTCCAATAAATTTCATACTTACTCATCGAATATGTATTCACAGTGTTGAGGCCTTTTCCTAATCTAAAGACAGAATAATTTTAAAATTATACGGTCATAATTCTAAAGCCAAGATAAACTCCATTCAAAGACTATAAAGCTATTTTAGCAATATTCTTTAAAGATTTCTGTTAAGAAATTAAAAATGAAATTAAATATAAAATTATTTTATGTAAATAATCCGAAATTTTCGTAGATAGACAAAATCGATCCTTGGTTCTCTAAAAATTTGTAATAACATTTTTAATTATAACCTCAGGGTACGTTTAGGAATGATCTTAATTAATTTAATTAGAAAACTGTAATCAGATTACATGTATATGATTCAGAGACTTTTATAACTTAAGTTATTTCCATTTCTCTTAATTCTCTTCGTAAAATATTTTATTTTACTTTTAAACCTTTTGGTTGTTATTGTTATTTTATATAGGTTAATACTAAGCGTTGTAGAATTCAATGTTATTTTCTTTATCTAGCTTATATTATTCTTAGTGATTTTTATTTCATGACCCAAAATTTTAAAGTACCTAGTCCATAGAAATTCTCTTTTTCTAATTAATATATTTTAAATATTTTTTTAATAAATCCGCCGTGATAATTCATTCTCCGAGCTACACGGCTATATATTTAGAGTTAAAGCGAATTATGAAAATACTGCTTTTCTTCCATAAATGGTGATTGATTATATTGATGTATGTAACTTGGATAATTTGTATTATATAAATTGAAAATGTATTTAAGAACAAAATAAACAAATGAAAGTGTAGAATAAAATTACATTTTTTAAATAAAACCCCTTAGTTATTAAAAGGTAAGCAAATAGGACCAAAAAATATTGTTAAAATTAAAGAGTAAAATTCAATATTTTTAAAGCTTGTTATTGACTTTTTTTTCCTTGTGTACAAATGTACAGACATCACTCTACGAAATATCTATTCAAAATCTGAGTTAGCAACACTACCTACCAAATTTGAGTCAACCACGCGATAGTATGGACTGCCATATATTAATTTGTTCATCCAACCAAAGTAACCTTGGTAAAAACTGATCAGAACTGCTTGAACTTTTTTTAATCTTTTCAAATAACTAATGACCTTAAAAGTATTCGTGGGAGACGTGTTCCCTTTCTTAAATATTTTTTTTTACTTTACTTCAGATTTTTAGTTGTAATTATTCACTATATTACGTCAATTCTAGTTATCACTTAAATAATTTCAGCAATATTTATATATATTATTCTCAAAGCTATAAAGTAGTGGGTACTTTGAAATGTCAACAAAAAGCCAGTCCATCCATCAAATTGTTAACTCGAAGCTGAGCTGAGCTGCTGTCCTGACATTTCAATTAATAATCATCACTGTCATTGAAAATGTCAATATTTATTGGAGAATAGGATAAGCAAAATTAACTTTATAAGACTCTTGTATAATTCGAATGCTTTCAGCTCTTCAAAGTCTTGCTCAAAAATACATCAATGTCTTTAATTTTATAGACTTAATAAAATAACGTAATTGAAATAGAAAATCTTAACTTGCATAAAATAAGACAATTCATCAAGTCAATTTGTCCTAGATACGAGTACAGCTAAAAACGACCTTGAAAAAAAAAGAAAAATCACGTGGCCTTCGTTACAATACACGCGGCAACGAGAAGCAGCGTCAAAGATGCAAAATAATTACTGCAACTGCAAATGCAAATGCAACTGCAACTGAAAAAACAAATTCATCTGCCACACCATTTAGGGTAGAGCTTAACAAATAAATAAATAAATAAGACATTGAAGAAACTGAAATAACATTGTCATCTATTTACATAACATACTATCGTATTTGTTCTGTGATCGGCAATCTAATTGCCAAGTGTGGCGATTTAGATAAGCCTTCACCAACGGGAGTGACATAAGGTTGAAGAACAAGAAGAAGTGCGAGACAAAGAACTTTTCAACTTGTTTTTCTAATGATGGATTCAAGATACCTTAACACAAAGGGTATTACGTATCCATCTGTTTCTTTTCTACTCTCCTCTCCACTTTTTCTTTTTCTTAACGCGAGCCGCTTTTTACTCTTCACAAAGCGAATGCGGTATCCATCGGGAAAACAACTTTTTTACACCTAATTGTTCATGCAAGATTATTTGTATTTGACTCATGCCAATGTCTAAAGTTGCCTGAATTTCGCGGTATGTCACATGTCGATCTTCCTCAATCAGCTTACGCACAGCATTAACGTTTTCTTGGGTGACTGCAGTTTTTTGGACGACCTTGACGAGGATCATTACTGATCTTGACACGTCCACGTTGAAATTCAGCAAACCAGCGATAAATTGTGGTTATGGATGGAGTTTTATCACCAAATGCAGAAATCATCCGGTCAACACACTGTTTTTGTCTT